>CM062814.1:472358214-472882350 GCA_031772625.1 Pinus tabuliformis
GTATCCCTTAATGATGTCATCTTATCAGTTACGTTTTCCAAGTCGTCTGCAACTTCATTACACATTCTTGGTACATACATAATATTGAAATATTGGAATTGAGAGATGAGTCACCATACCTCTTGTTGATAAATTTTAAGAAGGAATGACACATAATGTATGGTGTTACGTGCCTAATGCACCACAATCTCTGAGTCACCTACCACTTTTAGCACAACAACGTTGAGGATGATGGATTTCCGTAAGTCCAAGAAGAGTGCCTCATACTCGGTGGTGTTGTTCATGCACTTGAACTCCAAGCGGCTAGATATTAAGTGTTTCCTTTGTAGTGGGTCTATTAAGACACAACTGGCTCCATAGCCCGCCTACGTTTTGGAATCGTGAAAGTAAATTTTCCACATATAATCTATATAAGGACCACTTTCCACAGTAGTATTACTATCACTACTACTACTATTGTTACAATGTACTAGATACAAGTTTCATTTTTTCTAGTTGGGCATTAAGGAGAGCCAACTCTATGTCTAGTGAGTTCAGGGATGGCTATGCAAGATATCACCCCAACTATGTATTGGTAAAGAAATTACCGAACATAATTTCTACAATAGCCAACGGTTCATTTTCTCCATTCAAGCGGGTCACATTGTGGTTCATGTATCTCCATAAAAACACCCTAATCTGGTTGTTCCTTCCCTAGTACAAAAGCCATAAGTGTGACCAGTCACTGGAAAAGTATCCTCCTAGCTAGCTTGACTAGTCTCTGCTAAGCAATACGCCATATGATTATGGGATGTCCACAATTACATTTTTGATGCATTTACGAACTCGTCCATGCAGGCTATCAAACTTATTTATCATGAATTTTCGAAAGAGGCTTCAGACACAACTTCCTAAATGTTTCTTTAGAAATGGGTTTGTGTTGGCATGCATTGGAACCATAGTGAAATAATTTAGTTAGATTTCTCTGTCTCATGTAGTGAAAGAGAGCTGAAACCATACTGAAAGAGTTGGTTCAGAATTATTTGGGGAACACAGTGAAACAAAGCTAGTGACAAGTCTCTATGTCTTACCCAGTGAATGTGGTGTGTGATAAACTAACTTGTGTCCTCTCTTTTAACCATGGTAGTGATAATTTCAACTACGGTGATGCAACTGTGGAAGAGCATATTCTTTTTGAGGCCGATGAATTTTCTACAATGCTATGAGGAAGAAACTCATAATAAAATGGCTATCAGTGTAATGAAACAGTGTAATGAAACATGAACAATGTGCATATGCATCATTCTTGAGATTTTTGAAAGTTGTTGCCTTCTATTTTGGTTTACTCACAAATGAAGAATATCTTTGGTTTTCTCTTTCTTCACAATATCTTCAGAATGAATGGAACCATAAAGTGTTTTTGTCCAGAGAATCATTCAGTTAAAAACAATCTCATTTTTTTTCTTGTGCCTCAGATAACTGGCTTGACTTTGAGAGCATCATCGATAACAATAACCATTGGAGAAGCAAAGAACGCAGAGCGAGTCACTCACTAGTTCGTAGTACACTCTGGCGTATTCCACTACGGCTAGACAACCGATAGTAATGGAGTCGTGATGGTTTGTAAATGGGTCGGCTTTGGCTTTGGCTTTGTATCGTGTGAAGATGAAGTATGAAGTTGGATCTTGCCACCTAGGCATCTATAAATTAGTCACGCGATTCAAACTCCTAGCCAAACTAAAGGTCCCTTGGTTGACCCTCGGCCTTTGTAGCCCTAGGGGTGGCGGTCGGGCGTAATTCAATATCTTTTGTGAAAATATCATTAAACTTATAATCAACTTTGTAAAACATAAAATATTTCTAATTTTTTTGGTAAAGTCTGAAATATTGCTCCAACAACATCACTAAATATCACTTCTCAAAGAAAAGTAACATAATAAACCCCTTAGATGGTTGAATCTTGTGGGATGTCGATTTAGGGGAAGTAATAAAAAAAAAATCCAATCCCAAAATTAATAGGGGGCAAATTAATGGTAAAAACGCAGGCCATTCTTTTTTGGTTGACCTGGCAAATTTAACTTACCATTAAATATATGTTGGATTGTTTCACTATTTATCTTGAATCTTCCCAACTTTAACTTGTAGTTGTTAGAGTAGTCAATTCCAATGAAAACACATTCTCATATTAAGTTTAGAGAATTCCAATATATCTGTTACAATTTCACAAATTTTCAAAGAGACAGTTGACTTCACCATTGCCAAAAACTATTCTACAATCATCATTAATGAAGTCTTCATTAACATTACAACCATGGATATTTTCTTATTATAAAGCTTCGCTTCAACCTTCTCGAATTTCCTACATCATTTCTGCAAAAAAATTCATTTAATAATAATACAATAGACGAAATTCTATTAAAATAAATTTATAATGGAAAACATATTCCATAACATGTGAATGAAATATAAAACCAATTACTTATATCCTTCCTACACCATAGGACAAATATTAACAAATTTACTATAAACAAATAAAGTGGTTCTCATTGGTTGATATGCATGTAATCGTCGTGACCACATATGAAAATCTCTTTATTTTATGCATATTAAATCCTATTAATTTACTTTTCCACATTACTGCAACCATTGACCACACGCTACTACATGAAAGAGCACTTGTAGGACATTTTTTTTAAGATGAAAGAAATCTTGTCTTAAAAAGTCACTTTTTATTTTAGTTATTTTATATTAAAATTTAATATGTATTGAATAGCCTTAAATATAAAATTTAAGACAAAAACATTTTGAGACAGAAATATTTTGAGATAAAATTTTATATTTAAGACAAAAGGGTTTGACACAAATACTTTGAGACAAAATTATATATTTAAGACAAAAATAGTTTAAGACAAAAATAGTTTGAGACAAAAACATTTTAAGAAAAAAGTTTGTATTTAAGATAATGACAATTATGACAAAACTCATTTAATACAGTTGACAATTAAGATAAAACCATATCAATTTAAGACAATGTTATCTAACAACTACAAAATTAACTCTAACAGTGTGCCCTAAGTCCGCCAACTTGTAGGCTATTACTGTCTTGCGCCTACACTGTGGTTGTTATTTCACTTACCATTCACATTATCTTATATAAAGCTAAGGATTTGTTGGAATCCTCATTTTTGAGGGTAGTCAACTATGCAGAATGCAACAACTTTTCCTGGCAAGATTTCATGGACATCAATTCTTCTTATATCCCTTCGATCTCTAGTGATATGATTAGAGACAACTAATTTTTCATTGCATTCGGGATGTTTGCATAGATATTCCATGAGTGAATTGGGGATAGCTATAATTTTTATTTTTCAAAATAGATATTCAAACCACATGAAATTTAATCATATCAATTTCTTTCTTTTATATAATATTTTACATTTTTCACTAATCCTTTTTAATTAAATATAAAATTAGAATATGCCAAGTATATTAAAATATAACATTTTGAAAAGTTAAATGTTATGAAACGAACTCAAGAAAAGATAGAAAAGATAGATCAACGCCTTAGAATTCAGCCTCTTCGAGGGGGAAACCTCCTTTACATTACATAAATGAACAATTCTTGGATGATTCAAATGACAAAACCTCCTTTCTATATATAGGAGTCTAAGGAGTCACAATATAATCCAGCCGACCTAACAATAATAATATAAAGCCACAAAAATAACAATATAAGGATTCTATGGGGCACAATAATAACAATATGGGGGCAATAGGGGCACAACAATATTAATAAGGGGTATAACTACAATAGTAATGGGGTAATCACTAGTATTATAGGGACCTTAACTAATTTTTAAATATTTAATTTAATGTATATTTATTTGAAAATTATATTAAAAATTACATCAAAGTAATAAATTAGAAATAATTTATGTGGTTGCCCCCAGAGAGAGGGACCATTAATATTAACTATGATGGAGCAGCCAAAGGAAACCCAGGGTTGGTGGGCCTTAAGGGGGTCTTCAGGAATGCTCAAGGGGAAATATTTTGGATTTCTGAGGGAAACATTGGTACCTCAACCAATAACATTGCCGAACTGCATGCTCTAGAACATAGGATCACCATTGCAAAGTGCTACAAGTTTAGCCCTATAATTATCGATGGTGATTCAATTGTGGCAACGCCGGTCAGTAGGAAAATTCAGTAGGGGATGGACACTGCTAAGGTATCAGATAATTGTAATTTAAACAAAATCTTATAGAGAATAAAAAAGAACATTGAAAGCATGGAAGGGATTCACTTGCAGGCAATCAGAAGATAAGTAAAAAAGTTGGGGAATAGGTTGGCTAATGAAGATACAACAGGTAACCTTTGGTTACGATCAGGGTCATGGCATGACCTAGAATACGACGATCTCTATCTCCACTGTGAAGTCATCAATGTCAAGGAAAATCGGAAAAATGAATATTAACCGTTCGAGGATCCCAAGTCATATGAATGATGGATCAACAAATTTGGAGGACTATGGTTTTGACAATTATCGGCCCTGGACCATCCTTTTCTTGAAAACCATGCTTTATAATCCTCCCATGACTCCACTCTCCAGTGGTGCCTTCATCTTTCCTTCCAACGAGTCCCGTGAGGTACTCTCCCCACCACCTAAATTTAGTACCTCACAAGCTCCAACTTCACTCCCCTTCCCTCATCTCTCCACCCCTTGAAGCTCTCCTGCCCCTATTAATACCACCCATCACCCTCTCCTTCCCATCATTTCGCCCGCTCTAGTTGTTCAGTATTACTTTCAACCCCTTTCAATCGCCCTATTGTCTTCTCCTTTCTCTCCCATGGTGGCCAAGCACAGTTCTAGTTTGGCTTCAAGTTGAGGGATGCGGACAAAGTAGAGAGTCCCTTCCCTGGAACTGCTTAGTGTATCCTCCCACCACTCGCATTATGTCCTCGACGAGGTGCACAACTCTATACTACTCGGTGAAGGTGAACCTTGAAAGCCAAGAAAGAATTGAAAGCTTAGAGGCTCACGCTAGAGCTCTAAGAAGAGGAGTTCCCTCGGAAGAGGTTGCTACTGACTTCGACTGGATCCCCGACCCCTCTCCCACCATAGCTATAGAAAATATGTACGTGTACTCCATCGATATCTGGTGGTAAATGAATGCTATCCTTTGTCTGGCTTTGTAGGAGTAGGCATAGTGATCCAAGGTGGTGGACAACAAAATTGACAGCCTCACTGACAAATTCGTGGTTTTTGTTGAGGTGATCCACCATTGTCATTTTATCACTCGAGGATATCCTCAATAAACTGTCTTAAAGTAAAAGTCTAGACCCAATATGCATTCACCTGCAAAATTCTCTCCAATTATAAAGAAGCAAGCAGTGGGAGCCTCCTCCAGTTGTCTGTCTACAATGGCATCGTAGGAGGGAAGAACCCAAGATCATCCACTAAGCTTGGATGACGATCCAGTCATTGCCAACCCCTAATTAGTGCAGCAATATCTTTTTATATATGTCTCCCTTTTAGATGCAAGATCACAGCAAAGAATGCAACAAGGACTACGAAGAAGAAAATAAAGGCCCTTAGTGTTGACAGTCCCACCTCAACTCAGTCTTCTAGTCTCTTTTTGAAGTCAACAGTAATTTTGGTCTCTGTTTGTCAACCTTGTTCTCATCACTGTAATTCTCAAAGAAAACAAAGCTTCTTTTTTGTTAATTCTAGATGTAACTCTATCAATTTGACTGCCATAATAGCTAGGGTCATTGGCTCTTGCGTTGGAGAGACAGTCTCGCACAAACCAACTTTCTTAAATACCTCTTTTATTTAGTAATATAAATTATCTTATTTACAAAAAAAATGATTTCAAAATAATTAAGATATACATACCACATTCTAAAAATATAATAAATAAATATATAAAAAATGTGTTTTTTTGGTAGCCCTAACATACACAAATTTGAAATTTGAATCTCATGATTTTACATAATACTTCATAACAAGATGATTGTCATTTGAGTTACACTCCATGATCTAAATTTTTTTATTTTTTTTAAATATGTGAAACATTTTAAATTACTTCAACTAAAACTTCGATATAAATTTGTAAGAAATTAGATACAATATAAGGATAAAAAAATTAAATACTTTCTCAATTGTTTATACTATATATATAATTGTAATTTCAAAATATACATAAATTATCCAAAGATATTAAAAGACAAATTCATTAATATATGCATTTTAAATCTTCATTTTTTCTTTTTAAATGAAAAGTCTGTTCTTGCATATGGTTTATACTCACATCTCAATTTTCTTTTCACTATTGAACAAATATATCAAAGAGATAAATAATAATAATTTAATTATATCGTAGATAATATTTTAGTATTTAAAATTTTTCTTATTGTAAAAAAAATGCTACTAATATTGTGAAAAATATGTATATACAAAGTGTAGTTTAATATTTTTTGATATTAATTTTTTTTAGGTATTAAGGTTTTGGAAAATATTTTCATCTAGTAATTCGAAAAACATGAATGCATTATCAAGAAACCAAGTAATATTAGTGATTGATATCATTTCGAACTATAGAATAACAACCATGTGATTTATCTTCCTCACTTAATAGAGATATATGTAAGTAAACGATGAAGGAGGTTGAAGGTGTACATCTAGCACAAACTTTATTTTAACCTAAAAATCCATTCTCATGCCTGTATAGTCACCCACATTGGAGGATGACTTATTGCACCCACATCTCCCTCACTATAGGTTTGTGGTGCATTGTGACTCATTTCATCTCATTGATTTTCTCAATATGAAACTAAGTGATTCCATACTATACCTCACTTTTTATATTTCACAATTATTAAAATTCATAAGTTTAACACTTATTGAAGTATGTAGATAATCATTCCATATAATTATGCCTTAGGATAACCAATATAAAAATGATATGAGTGAAAGTAATCTTATAGAATCAAGTAATATTATAGAATCAACAAGCCAATTTTCCTAACAATTCTTAAATATTCAAATATGTTACAACCAAGTCAAGTCTAGTCTCATATAGAAATTTAAAAATTATAAAAGAACACAATTCATAAAAACCTATCCCCAAATTTCCTATTTTATTTACGACCATCGATTGCAACTTTGTCACAGATCAGAATCGTTTAAATCGATAGAAATAGTAAGTACTCTCAAATGTATGCAATGTATGAAGAGTTAAGTTAACTGAAGGAAAGCAAGTTAAGTATAATATTAGATGTCAAGTGAGTAAGAGTTAAAAACTTAATTCCTTGTCAATAAACACTAATTAAAGGAAAAGTGAAATGTAAATTTATGTTAAGGTGAAGTTAGAAAAATTTAGTTAAAGTGCCAAATCATAGTTTGCATGATGAAAATATAGTTAGAGTTGGCATGGTTCCATATTTAGAAAGCTTGATGCTTATATACTCATGGTTGGGTCATTGTAATGTGAATTAAGAACAAGAAATAACAACAACTCGGTGAATGTGTATGAGAGAATATTTAACAAATAAAACTTATTTATTCAAGAAAAAGCTTGTGTACTTGAATATTGTCTTGTGTTTTCATGTTTATCTCTGCATTTAAGTAACAAGTGGTATCAAAACAAGGTTTAGTAAGGTTTCAAAAAACCAAAGGAGTTAAGAAGGTCGTGATCTACTTCCACTAAGATATTTGGCTATTGTGAGTAGCCCACAAATCAAAGTTTGTATCCATTGGACCATAATTAGAAACTAAATCTCATTGAGAGTTTGTAAACCTAATTGCTAAAATATTAGGGTCAGTAGCCTACAGAGACACCACCATATAAGTGCTGAGCCTCAATATTGCAACAAGAATGCTACAACTCCTGAGGCTACTGATTTTAATTATCAACCCGGCGGTTCGTACAAACATAAGAGGTATCAACACTATATGTGTGGCATACAATGTGTCGTTCCCTTGTTGTCATGATGTAATTGAGTGCATGTACTGAAAAGGAAATATTCGAAATGGAACCTTAACCTATTGCAAGAAAGAAAGTACAAGGAAAGAAATTGAAATCAAATGCCAAAACACACCATCTTCTATCATGAACCAAATTCTACTATCTAAGCATGGAAGTAAGAAGCATAAAACATGACTAATGTGCAAGTAAAGGGACTGAAATAAATCTGTTTCTGTCTGTTTGTCTTTTCATGCAAAATGAAGTATGCAAACTAATTTGCTTTGGTGATGTCGCAAGTGAATTTAAGGATCTTGAATGTTGGATGGAAGGGTTAGGAGATGGTTGGATGGTGTGGGAGACACTTGGGATGCTTTTGGTGACTTCCTAGAGGTTTTCCATCAATTCGGCCTCAAAACTGGCCATTTCAGGAAAACCTATAGGATGTACTAGAAACCTACATGATGATCGTGTAGGAATTACAGGAAACCTACAGGATACAACCAAAATGTAAGGTGTTGGAGGTGATGGGAGGCTTAGGAAAGGTGTGTGATGAGTGGAATAGAGTGTGAGAATTCCTAGGATAACTCAAAACTCAAAACCAAAGTCAGGAGATGGATGGATTCGCTCAAAAAGCTTGGAGAAGTTTCCTTGTGAAATTATGAAATTGGCGAGGGTTTAATGACCAAGCAAATCAAATCCAAATTGGATGCGACAAATTTTTTTATTAACTAGGACGTCTTATGTCCCTATTCCAAGTGGAATCACTCAAAAATACCTCTATTAACCCATTCTAAAAAAAATATAGCTGAAAATCTACAAATTTGAGAACTAGTGAGCTAGTAAATCTAAAAAATGCCTAACCAAATCACGTGAAAATGCAATGGGGTAATTTTTTTTTATGAATTAGAATGTTTTTTGATCTAATGCAACTGGAATCAAGTTGATTGAATGTAGGTTTTAACCCCGTACACAAATTACCTGCATATGAATTCTAAAACACATAAAATAAACAATGCGAGAGCATAACACATAAAACACATATACACAGATATTTTCCACTGGATCCCAAAACTAGGACTACCAGCTTGATTTTTCATTATGTTCCTTTCAATGTTATAATACATATTTATACATGCCAAAGCATCCAATACCATGGACTGAAAACCATCACGTCCAAAACCATGGACCGAAAACCATCGTGTCCAAAAACATGTGCGAAAATCATGCACAAAACCATAGGTGGGTCTTCCCAACCTAACATAGGTTCCAAAACCAAAAAATTTCAGGGCACTACCCCGGACCCCATAGAGTGGGGTTACCTGCAGCCCTCAAACCCCCTGTCAATCCCCTGCTATGCAATCGGTGCAATGAAGGGGGCGCTCTGCCCCCCCACCCCCTCTAACCCCCCAGTTAACTATGTGGGCTAGTCGTGGAAAGAATATAAAAAAAACCCAAAATTATCCCACTTTTTTTTTTCTTTCCACAGGGGGCCACAAGAGAGCTTAGTAATTTATCCAGCCTTGCAATGCCCATTGTTTCTCTACACCTAGAGAACTTCTGAGAGCTCATAGATTTTGTCAATGCATCTGCAGTATTCTTCAAAGTGTCCACCTTTACTAGCAACACCTTTTTGTCTTCTATCATATCCCTCACAAAGTGATACTGAACATCAATGTTCTTTGTCTTTGAATGATCTGTAGGGTTCTTTGCTAAGAAAATTGCACTTTGGCTGTCACAGTCTATCCTTATAACTCCCTGTGCTAACCCCACATTTGAACACAATCTCTCCAACCAAAATTCTTCCTTGCTTGCATGAGTGGCTGCCATGTATTCTTCCTCTGTAGTTGATAGTGCCACTACAGATTGTTTCTTACTCATCCAAATGATTGCACCTCCAAATAGGTTAAACACATACCCACTTGTAGATCTTCTCTGATCCATATCTCTAGCCCAATCTACATGAACGAAGCCACTAATATCCAACACTTTGTCCCATCATAGTCTTCCTTGGTAGCACAAACCATAATCACTAGTGTGACGCAAATACCTAAAAACGCGCTTCACTGCTATCCAATTCTCCTTTGCTGGTTTTGACATAAACCTGCTCAATACTCCCACTCCATGTGTAATGTCTAGTCTAGTACAAACCATTTCATACATCAGGCTACTGACTGCACTTGCATATGGAACATGGGACATGTCCTCTTCCTCTTCTTGTGTCTTGGGACACTGTTCAACAGATAACTTGACACCTACAGGAATAGGAACCTTCACCGGTTTACTATCTTGCATATTAAATCTTTGCAATATTGTCTCGAAATACTTCCTATGGTTTAACCAGAGCTTCTTCTTTGCCCGATCTCTTTTAATTCCCATGCCTAAAATATAGTTTGCAACACCAAGATCTTTCATTTTGAGTTTGGAGGACAATTGGGTCTTCAAAACCTCGATAATTTTTTTGTCATTTCCAACCAGCAACATATCATCCACATACAAGACCAAATAAATAACATGGTCACCAATTAATTTAAAATAGACGCAGTGATCTGCTTTGCTTCTGTTGGAGTCAAGTCCAAGTATAAATGTATCAAATTTCTGATACCACATCCTTGGTGATCGTTTTAACCCATACAGAGACTTCCTTAACTTGCGTACTAGTTATTTCTTACCCTTCACCGCAAAGCCTTCAGGTTACTTCATGTAGATTACCTCTTCCACATCCCTATGAATAAATGTTGTCTTCACATCCATTTGTTCTACCTCAAAATCAAAAGCAGTAGCAACAGATAAAGTAATATAATAGAAGTTACCTTGGAAACAAGAGAAAAAATATCACCAAAATCAATTCCCGACACCTGGGAATAACCTTTTGCTGCTATCAAGCTTTGTATTTCTCCACCTTTCCTTCTCCATTTGTCTTCTTCTTGAACACCCATTTGCTCCCAATGGGTTTCCTTCCAGCTAGCAACTCCACCAGATCCCAAGCCTCAATTTTGCGCAAAGATGCCATTTCATCAACCATGGCCTCCGTCCAGTGTTTTCCATCCTCTGAATCTACTACTTCCTTCATAGTTCTCGGATCATCATCAATAATAGATAAGGCAAAATTTGAACAGAAAGAAGATGGACTATACCTTTATGTCTCCCTTCTTTCTGGAACTGATCTTCTCACACCGGAGTTTGTG
Source organism: Pinus tabuliformis (assembly GCA_031772625.1). NCBI lineage: Eukaryota > Viridiplantae > Streptophyta > Pinopsida > Pinales > Pinaceae > Pinus > Pinus tabuliformis. Next base: position 472,369,346 of record CM062814.1, read on the forward strand.
GGTCTTCATCTTCTAATTTTTCCTCTGCTGTAGAGTTTGAATCTTCCTCCTTTAGCTCAAACTCTATCTTCTCAGGTTCCTTTGGTTGGACTTCATGTTTAATAACATCTTTCACCTCTCTGAAAACCACATCTCAGTTGTACACAAACTTCCTTGTTACTGGGTTCCAAAGCTTATAGCCCTTTAAAACATCCTTATACCCAATAAAGATGCACTTTTCATATTTACTATCTAACTTGGTTCATTTCTCCTTTGGAACATGTACATATGCATCACATCCAAATGCCCTCAGATTTGAAAGAGAGGGTTTCTTACCAGTCCATACCTCTTATGGAGTTTTATCCTCCAACGCTGATGAAGGTGATCTGTTGACCAAGTAACATGCTGTCCCCACCGCCTTTGCCCAGAATTCATGTCCTAACCCGACACCACTGAGCATGCTTCTTGCCCTTTCCATCAATGTCTTCCTCATTATTTCTACAACTCCATTTTGCTGAGGTGTATATGGAGTAGTGTTCTTCTGTGTTATACCACACTTCTTACAGAATTCTTCAAATTCCTTACAACAAAACTCTCCACCATTATCTATCCTCAATACCTTTATCTTCTTCTCTATTTGGTTTTCCACGAGAGCCTTGAATTCTTTAAACCTGTCAAAGACTTCAGATTTCTTCTTAAGGAAATATATCCATGTATTCCTTGAGAATTCATCTATAAATGATACATAGTACATAGACTTACCCAGTGATGGAACCTGCATAGGTCCAAACACATCACTATGCACAAGCTCTAATATATGTTTTGCCCTCTTAACACCAGAGGGAAACTCACCCAATGCTGCTTCCCATATACATAGTTTTCATAGAAATCAAAATCCAGAGAGCCATTACTCATACCTTCTACCATACCATTACCATGAAGTATTCAAAGGCCCTTCTCTCCAATATGTGCAAGCCTTTGATGCCACAACATGGTCTTCTCTCCAAAGACCACTAGATTTTCTGCTCCACTTTCAAGAACCACAGAACTGTTGCACCCATCAACAACCGTGCTACCTTCCAGCTTGCATAGAGTTCCAACCTGAACTCCCCGCATCAATACCAGTGCTCCCCGAACCATCTTGTAGGTATCCTTCTCGAACACTCTTTTTACACCTACATCATCCAACTTGCTTACAAAAATCAGATTTCTGGCTAATGCAGGAATATGCAGAACACCCGGAAGTGTTCTATCCTTCCACCTTGCAACTTCAACTTTACTTTTCCGTGACCAACGATTCTAGCCTTCCTATCATCCCCTAATAAGAAATCACCACCATGGTATTTCTCATACTCACAAAACCACTCTCTATGGGGAGTGAAGTGAAAGGATGCACTTGAGTCAATCAACCATGCCTCATGACCTACTTGTGTACTTGAAGAAGCCAAGTACACATCCCCACCTCCATCTGAGGTGGTTTTCGCCTTTGCATAAGGAGAATCATTAGATCCCTTTCCTTTATCAGGAGCTTTAAATTTATAGTCCCTTTTTTAGTGCCCTTCCTTTCCGCATTTCCAGCACACCACCTTTACAGGTTTTCCTGGAGATTTAGATCTCCCACTCGATGACATATTTTTGTTTCTGTTCTGGGACTGTCCTTGTACAGAAAAGGCATCGTCATTCTGGCTCTCCATATTTTTCCATCTCATCTCCTCCATCAGCAAGGATGACACTATTTCATTGAATTGCAAGGAAGTTGCATTGCTACCTATTGCAATAACTAGACTATCCCACTTATCTTCATCTAAAATTTTAATATCAACAGATGCTAACTGACTTACCATAGTATTAAATGCCTTCAGATGCTCTGTCACTGAGTCTCCATCTTTCATCCTCAAGTTATACAACTTTTTTCAAAGGAACAATTTATTCACTAGAGACTTTGATTGGTACAAAGTCCCTGACTTGTCCTAGAAATATTTTCCCGTAGCTTCCCCTGATACATTCAACAATACTAAATCTGAGACACACAATCATATTGTGCTCTTTGCCTTCTGATCCAACTTCTTCCATTCTTCATCGTACACTCCCGTTGGTTTAGTACACAGATATACCATGATCCACTGATCTTTATCCACCAACAGATCCTCCATATTGAGTTTCCACAACTCAAAACTCTGAACTTTAAATTTCTCGATCTCTATCTTTCCACTGCTCACCGCCTTCTTTCACCACCAAAATCGATCTCGTAGATCTCCCACTGAACAGAGTCTACCACAGACCCGAACAAAAACCTTCAGCAATAAAGGCATCCCCTTAAAGCTAAAACAACTCTGATACCAAATGTAGGTTTTAACCTCGTACATAAATTACCTACATATGCATTCTAAAACACATAAAATAAACAATGCGAGACCATAACACATAAAACACATATACACAGATATTTTCCCCTGGATCCCAAAACCGGGACTACCAGCTTGATTTTTCATTATTCTCCTTTCAATGTTATAATACATATTTATACATGCCGAAGCATCCAATACCATGGACCCAAAACCATCACATCCAAAAACATGTGCGAAAATCATGCACAAAACGATAGGTAGGTCCGCCCAACCTAACATAGGTTCCAAAACCAAAAAATTTCCTGGCGTTGCCCCAGACCCCATAGAGTGGGGTTACCTACACCCCTCAAAGCCCCTGTCACCCCCCTGCTACACAATTGGTGCAACGAAGGGGGTGCTCTAGCCCCCCTCTAACCCCCCGGTTAACTATATGGGCTAGTCGTGGAAAGAATATAACACAACCCAACATTGAAGCTCGTTAGAATGCTCTAACAAATAGAAGAAATTTACCGTTCTTTGCTAAAAAAGAGGTCCAACAATCTAGATTTTGGAATAAGAAGACTAATCCAAGAAACTCAATAATTATTACGGACTTCCAAAGCTTTTCAAAGGATGAAATAATGCCTTTTATCCTACAATATAACTTACATCAACCATTTAACTCAATCCTACAACAAGAAATCATTAATACTAAATGCGCAAGTAAAAAGAAATAAAAACTAGAGATGCATGTGAATAAGAAACTAAAAGAAGGAAACAAATGATACAAAAGGGCTCTGAGGCTCCTGGGATGACCAATCTCATGGAACCCAAGAGACCTATGGAGGAGAACAAGATTTAGAAGCTGAACATGACACCAATATTCATTATTTTCTTCAGAAGAATTACATCGCTGCAAGAAAATACAATGGAGGTACAAAAATACAAGCTCTCTCCACAATAACACTAAAGAAAATCTTCCCCTAGAGGAAAATTCGACTTGGTACTTATACAAAATGATTAGCAATCATTCCCCCTGAATGGAGGTATCGTTCCCCACCAAAATCCCTTGATTAGTGGATCTAGTCCCCAATACTAGGAATTTGCATTAAATGGTAGGGAACACATTTCTAGATTTTCTCACTCATCCCCTAGAGGGAAATTTTACATGGTACTTATAAAAAATGATTAAGAATCATTCCCCATGAATGGAGGAATATTTCCACACCGAAATCCGTTGATTAGTGGATCTTCTCCCTTGATTAGTGGATCTGCTCCCTTGATTAGTGGAACACATTCCTAGATTTTCTGAATCATTGGAGTTCCACAATTTCTGCCATAATTCCATAATATATTTTTGACTTATTTTTTATTTTTTATCCTCCAGTAGTAGGGAAAAAGTCCCTAAATTATCTCCTCCTCCAACTCTTCATAATATGCCCAATATTCTCATAATATTACACAAAAAATAAATAATATTAGGCACAAATATTTAGTTATTCGTAAACCTTCCTAATTGTTACGCTAAAAAATGTCACCATGGCTATTTACAGTTAGTATGGCTCTATCAACAGTCATGCTATCCTCCTGAGAAAGTCTTATGCCTCTGCTCTCCATGTCAAAACTCCAAAAAGAGAGAAAGTCTTTGTAAATGTGTTTATCTCTGGGTACGCAGATTCTCTCGGCCTTACCTGCGTATACGCACCTAATGTTCACAAAAACTGCATACTTGTACGCTCTGTATGTAAAGGGGCAGGTGCGTACCCCTGTAAAGGTCAAAAGGCACAAGTTTCACTCCAAAAAAGTTACTTGTGGTCATTTCTAGAGGCTTCTAGAAGTATGTTTGACGTGTATGAAGCGCCTCCAGATGGTTCATGTACCCCTACCAAAAAGGAACTTATCCCATCAATAAGGGAGCTATCCCATCCAAAGAGGGGATTATCCCATTGATGGTGGACCTAATAAACTTCCTCTTGAGCACTATAAATACAGGCACTGGGCCAGAAGGAGGGGAGGTTGGAAGCTAAACATTTCTAAGGGTAGATGTTGCTGGAATTAGGACTCCCATTTAGAAGCTTGTGAGGAGAGATTGCCATCTTTGCTTGTTCTATTTGGAAGTGGGTGAGCTTTGTCAAAGTAAAGGAGAACTCTTGATGGACCCTGGGAGGGACATGCACAACACCAAGGCTCAGGTTGTAATTTTTCCTTTTGTTTCCTATTAATGCAAATGAGTCCATTCTTCTCAATAACTTGTTATTTATGAGTTGTTTCATGTACTCCTTGGTCTATGTGTTAAATATGTTTTATTTTATGATATTATCAAGTGTTATTTAATCGTTTGATTGTTAGTGAATGCAGGTTTCGAAGTGAAGGAGGAGCTCATCCGGATCAGCGAGGCTGGACTGCTACAACAGCGTTGGACTACAGGTAGGATCTAAACACTTGATTTCTTATATAGTAAATGCATGTTTAGAGAAGGATTGCTCTTGTTTGTCTTGTTCGTCACTAGAGAGTCTTAAGCTCCTAAGGGGTTGGTTGTGTCCGCACTATCGACGCTTTCCGCTTGACAAAATGGCGACTCCGCTGGGACTCCATTGATGTGAAAGTCTTTTCCTTTGTATGCAACTTTGATCTGAGAAAAGTCATTTATTTTCTGGTTTTTGGCTCTGTGACTTTCTATTTGGGTGGGTTAGCTTAGGGTTAGATTGAATTTAGTTTTTCTTGGTTTTTTCAGTAGTACGCACCCTCCGAGTATTGCACAGTGCATACCTGTACGCACTGTTGCTGTGTGCAGACAGCGGGCCCGCACCTGTCTTAACAGGTTGCCTGCGTACCCTGCTAAAAATTAAGAAATTTCCATTTTTTACATTTTTCCTCTTAGATTTTGCTTTTTCTTAGTTTTTACTGCCCAGATCCATTAGTCTCTTGTCAAAGATCTTCACCGGAACTTGTTTCGATAGCATTGAGTGTTTTAGTGGATTTCATAGAAGTTTAAGCCCTAAGGTTTGATTTTTTAATAGGTCCTGTAGTGACTTTGGTGGTAGAAGTTGTCAAGCCTTAGATCTCTCTGGTTTTGTCAAATTTCTTAGGAGTCAGACCTGTTATAAAGTCTACCTGTGAGAGCAACCTACCTTTGAGTTGTCTCTTTGGGAAATTTCGAAGTGCTTGTTGATTAAGTATTGAATTCCATTTTACAAAAATAACAAAAAGATTTGAGTTTTGTTTTGACTGGTCTTTTGATTCTGCATTAGCTGGTCCTTGGCTTGATTGTGGTCAAGTAAAACAACCTAGAATCATCTTTGTAGGCTTTTGCCTCGTTAGGTTTGCTTTAGAGTAAATTTCTTTTTGATTTGCTTGTGAGTCAATTTTTCATAGATTTTATAGATTTTGAAATTGATTTTCGTTAAAATAGATTTATATGCTTTATTGAATAAGAGAAAATACAAAAACATCTCCTTTGAAAAGTTTTGTTTCAAGTAGCTTTGAGGTATTTTGAAAGAAAAAGAATTTTTCGTGCACGTAAGGAGTGGTCATGTTTGTATGCTTGGAAAGATAAAGAGAATTGTTTCTTTGATTGTCTTTACTAAGAAAGTTGTTTTCTATAAAATTTTCATTTTCCAACTCTCTTAGTTAGGAGTTTCATTGAAAGAGGAAAGTAGCATAAATCATCTTAGGTGCATCTTTGTAGTGGTTTGAGTCGAGTCTACACACCATTGGTTTCATTTCCGCTACCTTTTGTCTTTAAGAAAAACCATAAAATTAACGCTTAAAGTAAAATCAACTTAGTAACTTTTATTTACTAGGGCTCTGAAACACCAATTTAGATCAGGCTAGTGTCTTGGAGTAGGAGAGTAATTAACTCTCCAAGACAACAAAACCAAACAAGTAGCTTATCTTGTGATAGAATAAATCCAATTGTCTCATTTGTACTCTGGGAAAGCTCCTCTTAAAGGAGAAGCACGAGCTCGTGTCCGAACCAGTGAGGGGATCAATCCTCCCTCGTTGGGAACGACGCCAGACATGCACATATTACAAATGGTAAACCTCGGATTAACCATTGTCGAGGAGCCAGGGGACACTTGTCGGCAAACCTTGGATTATTGTCAAGGAACCGGCAAGGTGATTGAGCTTGATACTCTTCCCTTGCGTGTTGTCGGAGTGTAGACTGTTCCCAAGGTGCATTTGTTGCAGTTGGTAACCTTAGTGACCATTATCTTTAGGATTCTACCGAGGTGACGGTGGAGGGAAGATCCCACTGTACCTCGAGCAGACGTCGGCTAGACTCACTTGGATTTTCCGGGGGGTTCACTTCACTCGAGACGGTTAAAGTGGAGGAACTTGTGCTGGTCTATTCATTAAGCAGGTTGTCGGGGTAACTGTTCCACCCGCCACTTCTGTACTGAATCCGACGATGTTGGGTTTCATCTCCAACTAGCGTTTTCAGTCTGGAAGGCTACTGTTTGTGCTTGTTTTGATGCCCTAGATTCTTTAGGCGTGTGATTCAAATTTGTTTGGTTCTTTAGCGACTTTAGGTGGTTTGATTTGAGATTTTACTTTGTTTTCGTGTGTAGTAGTTAAAAGTTTTTAGCTATGGCGGAATTACTGAGACAGTCCCGTAGACTTCGGGGCAAGTCACCTGAGATTGTTACCGGAACTGATTTGTTGAGGAAACTCCGTAGATCACGGGGTGGATCTCCTGAAGACGTCCCGGGTCAATACGAAGGATTGAAGGTCCTTGTAACTCCTCCTAGTGGCAGTAGAGTAGGTTCACCTGAAGAAGGAGAATCTTCCTTGGTAGTCCATCCAGATTACCAAAGTCTAGAGACAAGTTATAATCCCGAAGCTGTTACAGTTTGTGAGCTTGCTGGTAGTTTTTCATCTACTAGTGATATAGGCGAAGAACCTGAAATATCTGAACCTGTTACTCCGACTTCTAGTGTTCCAGATTCACCAAGAGTAGAACGAGTTATCACCGAAAATCTTCCTACTAGTTTGATTGCTATTGAAGAACTTGCCCAAGAGGAAGAAATAGGCGTCTCTAACCTTGAAGATCAACTTACTATTGAGCAAAGGGAGCGTGAATCTATCTTTTACAGTCCTCCTAGAAGTACTACTTGGTACCTTTCCTTAACCAATTATTTAGACAACTCAGGGATAGGTTTTTCTACACCTCGTACTCCTTTTCCACCTGGAGGTATTTATACTCCTGTAAATATGTCTGGTCAGTCGTCCGTGTTTACTCAAACTCCTGAATCTTTCTTACACGGCGGTCCTTCTGTTCCCACTGGGTATCAGTCACTTTCTGGTATCTTTGCGAGGGCATCTCCTCAACCCGTCGATCAAGGGTTATTAGCTGGAAACAATGGTAATAAACCGTTGGGTGTAGGAGACATTTACATGATGTCAGGTTCAGTTCCCGTTTCTCAACCTCAAGGTGGTCAATTACCACCTGGGGAGCAGCCTCAATTAACGCCTGGGGGGCAACCTCAAGGTACACAAATTGTGTCTGGAGGGCAGCCTCAAGGTCAGTATGTACCTATGGTGCAATACATGCCTCAAGGTCAACCCCAGCCTCAATATGTACCCCAGGGTCAACCTTAGTATCAATATTTACCCCAAGGGTATCAACCTCAAGGGTATCAACCTCAAGGTCAAGGTCAACCCCACTATCAGTATTTACTCCAAGGTTATCAACCTCAAGGTCAATACTCGAGTCAAGGTTATCAACCACCTCAAGGTCAGTCATATGTTCAAGGTACGGGAACTGTACCTTTCAGTTATCAATCCTATCCTCAATCCAGCTACGAATCTCAGTATTCTCAACCTGTTACGGGTCAATACCCCGGAATGCTAGTATGGGATCCATCACAGGGTCAACAGGTGTTGCAGCCAAGTATACAGTTGGTACCTCAAGCTGGACAACTCGTAGTTTCTGGTCCACCCCAGCAACCGCAACCTGTCCAGTCAAATGTTCAAACTTCTGTAACTTCGGTAGTTACTCAGCCGCCAATTGCTCCTAGTACTCCATCTCAAACGGCTGCTGCAACTACCGCAACGTCTGTCGCACTTACTTCTGGAGTATCGACAGCTCCGGTTTCTACTGTCTCTGCAACCACTCCTTAGGCATCTTTACCGTCGTCTGGATCTACGATTCAAACCACAGTCCGGATGCCTACAGGTCAGCCTGGTATAAGTACGGTTGTCACTACTCAACCTCAATTTGTTCATCAACCGTACCAGGGACAGTACCAATATGGGCAAGCTGTCTAGCAGCCGGTTTACCAGTATCAACCGTATCCTCGGTACACTTATCAACAACCCCAACAACACCAGTACGGTCCGGCTAATCCTGGTTTTCCAGGAGGATATAATATTCCTAATGCGATTCCTGTTCCTAGTTATCCTGGATATCCTCCTCCTGGGACTGGTCTTGTGACCCAGAGTTTTAGAGATCCTAACCAGCAATTACCGTTTATCGCAACTTTGGATTTACCAGACTTGACGCGCCTAACGAACGATCCAATTCAATATCTTCCGTTCTGGCGGCCAATGCCAAATAAGTTGCCCATTGATATACCCAAGTTCGAAGGTAAGTCTGGAGAGGATCCGTCCAATCATGTGATGACTTACCACCTCTGGTGTGCTTCAAATTCTATCTCGGATGATTCGATCCGCTTACATCTTCTCCAGCGTACACTCATTGGTCTCACGGCCAAGTGGTACATTGAGTTGCCACGGGCCTCTTTTTACAATTTTAGCTAGTTAGCTACCTCGTTCTTAACTCACTTTCAGTTGCCGGTCAGATACAATAACGGCACGAAGTTATTAACTTCACTAAAACAATCGATGTCCACGTATATTTCTGATCACATTCATGAGTGGAGACGTCGAAGAAGGTTAGTGAAAGCTTTTATTCCGGACCAAATCTTAGCTGAATGGTTCGTTAAATCATTATTACCGAAGATTACTGAAGATGTAGCTAAGGTCGGAGTAGTTACTGAGGAGCAAGTCATTGCCCAGGTGCAGTACCTTGACTTAGTTTATACTCAGTCAGGTACGTTACACAAGAAGATCCCAGATCTTCCAAAATCGAATCAAATCGCTGATGCTCCTTCGGGATCTCATGCCGCTGATGGTATGATTGGTACGGTGAAGACAAAGAGCAAGAAGAAATCTTCCAAGAATTCTACTACTCCTATAATCACCTTGCCTGATTCCCCGACAGGAGAGTCTTCTACTGAACTTTCCGCCGATATTCACGCTGTAGAGTCATCTACGGCCAAATCAAAAAACGATGGAAAGAAGAAAGGAAAGAAGAAGGCTAAAGCAGACAAGGCTCCGAAGGAGAAAACAGAAAAGTCGGAAACCAATGACGAAAAGCGCAAACCTCGATATCCTTGTCGTATTTGTGAAGAGGATCATTTTACAAGAGATTGCCCTCATCGGGCTGAGGTTGTGAAAATAGTCAAAGGTTCTCCCACTCCTGCTGTGTTAAAAGATCCATTTCCAAAGCAGGAGAGTAAGATGATAGGTTCTTCCTCGACTGCCAGTGAAGAACCCATTTTGATGATGTCTCATGTGAGGATTGCGACTCGATCGCAAGATTATGGTAGTAAGAATCCTATTGATGGTAAGGAAGCAGAATCTTCTCATTCTAATCCATCAACCTCAGCTCCTGGTTCTGATCCACTACAGATCGAAAAACCTAACCTAGACTTAGTAATCAAACCGCCCGCCAAGGGTGTACTTCGAAGCTCTGCTTTTAATCCACATGCGAGAGCAGCCCAGAATTACAACATTGTTGAGGACTTAGCTATTTCACCCTCAGCAATGTCGGCTTTAGAAGTGCTGCAATCATGCCCAGCACAGCGAAAATTATTTTTGTCGGCTATCGGAGCTGTTGGTGTTCAGGACCCAAATCTGATAATCTTCGATCTAGAAAATAGTACACCGCGTCTACCCCATCAAATGGCTTTCCAGATTCCAGTGATAGTCAAAAATAGGCCTATTCATCAGACTGTGATTGATGAGGGAGCTTCTATGTGTATTATGTCGATTCAGTGTTGGAGATCGCTTGGTTCTCCTTCGCTGAACCAATCCCCGACCATCCTTAAGGCCTTTGATGGCCGTGGGTTCCGTCCGTTTGGTATTCTACAGGAATTGCCTATAGGGGTGGAAGGTAAAACCGTTAGTCTGGATGTGGAGGTGGTTGGTGCCCCTCTAGACTACAACCTTCTTTTGGGTCGAAGTTGGTCATATGCTATGACAGCGGTCGTTTCATCGGTCTTTAGAGTAATAAAGTTTCCACATAACGGTAAGATCATGACCATTGATCAGCTGACATACTTTTCATCCCACCCAGCCTCTTTAGAGAGTATCTAGCATGTCGGTAAGACGACAATCCCTTATAGGGACGTTGGCGTAGGTTTAGTTAAAGATTCCAGTTTACTGGGAACTTTTCCTTTCCCTCCAATCAACGCAGACCCTTCATTTGCATCAGTTCATATGATTACATCAGACACCATTATTTACGACGATCCTTGGATTGTCCCATCTGAATCTGAGATAGACTCATTCGGCGATGCTATGCCTTTGAGTCCATATGAAATTGCTTATGAAGCCGTCATGTCTTTTACCGACTCGTGTTCAACCCAAATTGACCAAATGAATGTGGTCACTGAACAATCACTTTTCACATCAACCTCAGAACAGATAGCGTTTCCCGAAGTCGTGTCATCTGACGAGCAACTTCGCGAAATCCTAAGTGTAGACGATCTACCATGGGAAGATCTTCATCATAGATCTTCGTTTTTACCTGAGGATGATGCTTTTGAAAATGATTTTTCATCTATCTTTACCCCTGAATATGCCAAAGACGCTCAGAATCCAACGAAACATTCTGATTCAGAATTGAATTTAGGGAATATTTCTCACACTATTCCCATTGACATTTCAGTGAAGCCCGGAATTGAGGAAAACATTCATATAGGTGCCTCATGTACAGAAGATGAAATTCAAACTTACAAGGCCCTATTCCAAGAATTCCGTGATGTGTTTGCCTGGTCTTACGAGGAAATGCCACGAATCGATCCTGCCATTGTTGTTCATGAAATAAAGACCTACCCGGACGCTAAACCCATCCGTCAACAGTTGCGTCAGATTCACCCTCAGAAAGCGGCTGCAATTAAAGTAGAAGTCGAGAAGCTGTTGAAAGCAGGTTTCATTTATCCAATCCCGTTAATGGATTGGGTATCGAATATTGTTCCGGTTAACAAGAAGCAAGGAACAATAAGAATTTGTATCGACTATAGGGATATAAATCGAGCTTGTCTAAAAGACAACTATCCTGCATCTTATATCGATCAAATTATTGATGATTGTGCCGGAAGTGAAATGTTTTCCTTTATGGATGGTTTTTCGGGCTATAATCAAATCAATATTCTACCTGCCGATCAACCAAAAACGACATTCATTTGTCCATGGGGGACATTTGCTTACTGCAAATTACCTTTTGGGCTTAAGAACGCCAGAGCCACTTTTCAACGGGTGATGTCTTACGCATTTCATGACATCAACCACATTGTGCAACCGTACCTCGATGATTTTCCTGCTCATTCTTTACATCGAGTTGATCAACTTGTCCACTTACGAGCAATCTTTATGAGGTGTAGGCATTATCGTATTCGGTTGAATCCCCACAAGTGTGTATTCTGTATAGAAACGGGTCGATTGCTGGGATTTGTTGTTTCAAAAGCCGACATTCGCGTCGATCCCTCGAAAGTCGAAGCTATCATCAAATTGCCTCCTCCTTCTAGTTTGCACCAACTCCAAAGTTTGCAAGGGAAAGCGAACTTTTTATGCCGATTCATTCCAAACTACACCAAGGTCACTAAAGGTTTTACACGGTTGTTGAAATAGAACGCTCAATTCTTTTGGGACGAGATTGCTCAACAATATTTTGATGCACTTAAACACGCATTGACCCATGCACCGTTGTTGCATCCTCCCAACTACAACCAAGACTACTTCTTATACCTCGCAGATTCACATTCCACTATTGGAATGGTGTTAGTTCAAGAAGATGAATTCGGAGCGGAACATGTGATATATTATCTTAGTAGGACATTAAACCCCACTGAGCTAAAATATTCGCATGTGGAGAAATTGGCCCTGGCAGCCGTTGAAGCTGTCCAGTGTTTTCGTCACTACATTCTTCTCCGTAAAACTACAGTTATTTCGGATTGCAACCCTATGATTTATATTTTGGCTAAACAACTGCTAGGGGGCAAGTACTCTAAATGGATCCTTATTCTGCAAGAGTTCGACTTGGAGTTTGAGAAGTCCAAGTCTAAGAAATCCTTAGTTTTTGTGGAATTGATGTGTGATTTCCCGCGTGCTGACACAGAAACTGTGGCAGAGGAGTCCATTGCGGATGAATCTTTGTTTCTTATCAGTACTTTAGGTCTGTGGTACGGGGATATAATCATCTATCTCCAAACCCAAACCTTTCGGCCTGAAGCTTCAAAGTCGGAACGTCAAAAAATTCGGTTTCAATCCCAGCAATACAGAATTATTGGAGATACACTTTATCGCCGGGGGGCAGACTTAGTTTTTTGACGTTGTTTAACTCACGAAGAGGCTGAGAGGGTTTTGAATGATTGTCACTCTGGAGCGTGGCGGTCATATGTCTGGGTATGCCACAGCTCAGAAGGTGTTGCGCGCTGGCTATTTCTGGCCGTCCATGTTTAAAAATTGTATCATTGCGGTCCGAAAGTGCCACAACTGTCAAGTGTTTGATCGCAAAATGCGCGCACCACCTGCTCCTCTCCATCCTATAATTGTCGTTGGTCCTTTCGCCAAAGGGGGTATCGACTTTATTACTTGTAACCCTCACTCGGCCGGGGGGCATGCGTATATCATCCTCGCGGTTGATTATTTTACTAAATGGACCGAGGCGATGCCTACATTCGACGCAAGCAGCAAAACAGCTGCAGTTTTCGTATTCAATCACATTATAACTAGGTTTGGTGTCCCGAAAGCAATCATCACTGACCATGGGAGCCATTTTCGAAACATCATGATGACTGAGCTTAGAAGCCAGCTTGGTTTGTGCAATGATAGCTCTACTCCTTATTATCCGCAAGCCAACGGTTTGGTTGAGTCTATCAACAAAGTTCTGGTTATCATGATCCGACGAATCATTGGTATTCATCGGTCGAATTGGCACAACATGTTATTTTCAGCACTATCGGCATACCGAACTTCAGTGAAAACTTCAACAGGGTTCACTCCTTTCCAGCTAGTTTATGGCTTGGAAGCCGTGTTACCCATTGAATGCGAAATCCCATCACTTCAAATGGCTGTCGAATTACTCCCAGCTACTTCTGAAGAGGAGAAACGTTTATTATACTTAGCTCAGTTAGATGAGACTCGACGTGACGCTGCATTGGCAATCGAGACTCACGCGAAGCGAATGAAAGCTCAGTATGATAGAAATGTGACCCCTCGAGGTTTTTCGGAGGGAGACCTAGTGTTATTATATGATCAAGCTAACGATAAGCTAGGTGCTGGAAAATTCGTTCCTATGTGGCATGGACCCTACATTGTAAAGCGAAAACTAGCAAAAGGGGCCTATGAGCTGGTAGATTTTGATGGGGACTCCTTGGGTAAACCCAGAAATGGACTTTACCTAAAGAGGTATTATGCTTAAATGGTGGGTATGGAGAATTTTAGTTACGTTAGGTTTTCTTTCTAGCTAGTATGTTTGTAAGTTTAGATAGTGTGCTTAGCTTAGAAAGTGTGTTTTTTCGTCATTATTCTGGCTTATCTTGGTTTTACTCTTGATATTGCAGATGTCGAGGCCTCTCCAAACGTACATTGGATTTGCCGATGGTGCTTGTCGTAGAACACAGAATATCTCTTCCGCAGCTTGGGTTATCTATTCGCCCTCTGACGAGTTAGTTTCTATGCATGGGGTGAGCCTCGGTCAAACGACGAACAACATTGCAGAATACGGTGCAGTGGTTGAATTATTGTCTGAATCTATTTCATTTGGAATTCGACGTTTGATAGTGAGGTTAGATTCTGAACTCGTTGTATTACAGCTTAATAGAGTATATGCCATTAGAAATCCTATCTTATTAAGGATGTTTTTGAGAGTGCGCCTCTTGGAACGTGAATTTGATTACATTGAATATTAGCATATTCCAAGGTCTTTAAATACATTAGCAGATGCAATTGCTTCTCGAATGTTGGACAGACATTTGCGATAATCATACAAGTAAATTTAAAAACATTTCATCACATATGTTAAACAAGATAAGCCAGTAATAATGATATATATATAGATAAGAGTGTGTCAAAAATATACATCGTCTTCGATCATAGGTTGAAAAACACCTTATGATCGGCCAAAATGATAAGTACAAAAAACCAAAAATGTCATATGTGTCTACAAAAGTGACTAGCCAATCACTGGTGGTGCTCTCTATACAAGACCACTGCCCGCGCTACCCTACACAAGAACCTCCTAAAAGGTCCTGGGACTGCGACCACATAGCGCTGAAGTCGAATGGGAATGTCATCTATGGTGGTCTCTAGTATATCTGCCGTCAGACGCTCTAGATCCTGTTCCAGCTCGACTAAGGTCTCTGTGGCTGCATCCTGTGGGGCTGGTGCTGGTACAGCTGGTACTCTCCTCTCAAAAGCCCGGAGGTTGGCTGGACGCCGTGGACCTACATCTGCATTTTGAAAATTTGTGCTGTCAGTTTTGAGGCGATATATAAAAACAAAAAAAAAAATATACATATACATAATTTGAAAACTCGTGAAAAATGAAATACCTTTGTCGTCCCACTGTTCTCCCTGTGGAAGAGCCATGTCCGGATCATTCTGAAAATCCATTCCGGCATAAGGAAAGTCCTGAATAGCAAAGACCTGGCTCTCTAACTAGTGAAAGTAACCATCAGGAAATCGAACAACTGCTGCTCCCTCATCAGGAAGTCGGGCCATTACCGCAACCGATCTCATCAACTTAGGCTCCCGAGGAGCCCCAACTGAAACTGTAAGATGCTGGGGGACCAGCATTGGAACTCTCTCTAGGGAAAAGCTTACGACTAAAGGCCCATATCCAAAGGTCTTCAATTGTCCTCTCTTTGCCCTGGTTAGTTGGCCCTTCATATTGGCCAACACAGCATTGCACCAGTTGAAAATGGTGCCTTGGTAGCAATCTATAGCCATCTGCATTTGGGACCCGGTGGCATGGTGCAAAGCAGCTACGCCACAAATTCTGGTAACAGTAAAGGCCATCACCATAAGTTCAGGTCGAGATATGTACTTGATTTCTATCCCCTTCTCCTGGTTTTGATTGTTGCACCACTCTAGCCAGAGACTAGCAAGGGATTGGCCACCCGGCCTAGTCCCGAATAGAGAGAGTTGCTCACCCCTGTTAGGCAAGCCAGTGAGAAAATATATGTCAGAGGGCTCTATCTCGAGCTGGTGCTCTCCGATGTAGAAACATTGCTCCTGAATGTTCCACCTTTCAACCAGCCACTCAAGGAATGGCACCTGGCCCCTCATGCCAGGTATGGCCTAGTATTTGTATAGTCCACATGCTTTTAATGCATCAATGGAAGGTTGATGACCTATTGCGGCCAAATCAACAACCTCGTGCTCTCTTTCACGCCAATCAAGCATGGTGTGCTCCCTGCACATCATAAAACATCTGTTAGAATCCATAAAATTTTAAAATTTTGGTTCATTTTGGAGAAATAAGGGTTTCAAAATGCGTTTTGCGGGGTACGCACCCCGGCTTTTAGGGACAGAGCGTCTGGACGCAGCTTCCCTTAAGGCCGGGTGCGTACACCTTGTATTTTCCCCATTGAGAAAATATCAGGGTACGTAGGTCAGCAGTGCATGACCTGCGTACCCCGAAGGGCGCATCTTGAAACCCCAAGACCCCCAAAAAATCAAATAAAAACTTAAAAATGAATTTTAAACGGATGGAAAGCAAGAGAAGGATGTTGTAGAATACCTGATGAGACGACGTTCGATTCTGACGGTCGGATTCTCCGCAATGACCACAGGAAGTTTTCTTGTCAAAAGCCCTTTTCTCAACCTCAATAGTAAAATGGTAAAATGTACATGGTAAAAAGTCTTTTTATAGGTTTTTTGGATGAATGAATGCTAAGTTTGTTTATTTTTTACCATGAAAGGACATTTTTCAATGTATTTTTACCCATCTTAAACAGGTATGAGTAATGTGTCGTTTTTGTGCAGGACAAAAGGACTTTAGAGTAAAATCATCATTTTTCACGAACCAAAACATCAGAGTCATCTTTTAAGCTCTTTTCTGACTCCTAAAATATGAAAAGATTGTCGAGCGTTTCTTTTACACTCGTTAAAACGGAATTAAAAGACGGTCCCCTTATAGCTCTTTTCTGACCGTAAAAACACGAAAAGATGGCCGGGTTTTTGTCGTTTAAAACTCGATATGGAAATAAAACGACGTGTCCTTGATCGCTTCTTACTTTTCAGGTTAGAGGCACTAATCATGAAAGTACTCCTTGGCCGCAAGATCAAGCGGTTCTCCCAGGTATTATTTTATACTTTTTCGGGCTTGGGGGACACAAATTTATGAAAAAGTTCAACCTGGAGTCTTCTTAAGTTTTTCAGACTCTCTAAAATTGAAGAACGCTGAGTTTCTCCTATACTGGGCTCGTTAAAATTTCACAGTAAAGGACCTGTTCAATTACAAACAAGAACGAACCACTCCTTCCTAGGGTTCGAATCAAAACTGGGTTGGACTCATCCGAACGATGAGCTTATAATCAAGCATATGTTATCCTCCTCAAGCTTGTTAAGAATAAAGAGGTACTTGCCAAAAATGGTGGGGGAAAAGAGAGATGAATGAGCCTATTTGTTATCTTTTGTTATAGAAGAACCTTATTACCGCTCTTGAACACGACACTTTCCGTTCACCTGGGTTGAGAAATCCTTTACCTCACAGTTGATCAAACCACATTGAAAGTCTTCAGCCGGGTTCCAGGGATTAAATTTGAGTCATTCCGTCACCAAGCCATCTGTTGTGTCATTATGTGTTCAAGAGGTCTCTGCAAATAATCTTTCATCTGCAAAATACTTGTCGTCCAATTGACCATCCCTGAGTTAGTCCTTACAGCAACATTTCTTCAACTTGAACAATGATTTCGAGTTGTGGGCTTGCCTGCAACGGGTCGCTTTCTATCGACATCAACACATTATCTAGAGAGATGACTTAGAAATTGTCAGTACCTTGAAGTCTGCATGTATCAATGGCAGGTTTCTCGCCTTTGACGTCAGTTTACATCATTGAATTTCGATCGAAGGATTCCGTGAAATGTTCGACATCAACTCATTCATTCACATCTCATGGATTGTACTGGGTACTTTGAGAACCATTGACATTACTGGTGGCCTCTCTCACACTTGTTAACAGTTTACATCATCGACTGGTAATCAAGTGGTTTCTACCATGTTCGACATCAACTCGTTTATTCGCATGGCTAGAATCGTACCAATTCGGAAAGTAGAAATGAAGACCCTGGATCTAGTTTCCACCATCCAGGCTGCGAGGAGTTTTGTATTCATTATCTAAGTAGACTAATCATAAATAGATGGCTGCGCCCATACTGTGTCTGCAAAATTCTATGATTATGATGTACTGCAAGATCATTCCTGTATCAGAGTAGTTAGTATGTTAGTTAAAGTTTTGATCTGAGTATGGGAATGCCTACCTCAGCGATGATATAATCTTATACATGTATTTTGTGTTGAAAATTACAGGTTTTGACCAGGCTCTCCACGAGATAATCCTTGAAATGATAAAGCACTTCACCCTTGCTAGATAATACAAAACCCTAATCTACTACAGGCTTCGCACTTTAGGGGGCAATCTGTTACACTAAAAAATGTCACCATGGCTATTTACAGTTAGTATGGCTCTATCAACAGTCATGCTATCCTCCTGGGCAAGTCTTATGCCTCTGCTCTCCATGTCAAAACTCCAAAAAGAGAGAAAGTCTTTGTAAATGTGTTTATCTCTGGGTACGCAGATTCTCTCAGCCTTACCTGCGTATACGCACCTAATGTTCACAAAAACTGCGTACTTGTACGCTCTGTATGTAAAGGGGCAGGTGCGTACCCCTGTAAAGGTCAAAAGGCGCAAGTTTCACTTCAAAAAAGTTACTTGTGGTCATTTCTAGAGGCTTCTAGAAGTATGTTTGACGTGTATGAAGCGCCTCTAGATGGTTCATGTACCCCTACCAAAGAGGAACTTATCCCATCAATAAGGGAGCTATCCCATCCAAAGAGGGGATTATCCCATTGATGGTGGACCTGATAAACTTCCTCTTGAGCACTATAAATACAGGCATTGGGCCAGAAGGAGGGGAGGTTGGAAGCTAAACATTTCTAAGGGTAGATGCTACTGGAATTAGGACTCCCATTTAGAAGCTTGTGAGGAGAGATTGCCATCTTTGCTTGTTCTATTTGGAAGTGGGTGAGCTTTGTCAAAGTAAAGGAGAACTCTTGATGGACCCTGGGAGGGACTTGCACAACACCAAGCCTCAGGTTGTAATTGTTCCTTTTGTTTCCTATTAATGCAAATGAGTCCATTCTTCTCAATAACTTGTTATTTATGAGTTGTTTCATGTACTCCTTGGTCTATGTGTTAAATATGTTTTATTTTATGAGATTATCAAGTGCTATTTAGTCGTTTGATTGTTAGTGAATGCAGGTTTCGAAGTGAAGGAGGAGCTCATCCGGATCAGCGAGGCTGGACTGCTACAACAGCGTTGGACTACAGGTAGGATCTAAACACTTGATTTCTTATATAGTAAATGCATGTTTAGAGAAGGATTTCTCTTGTTTGTCTTGTTTGTCACTAGAGAGTCTTAGGCTCCTAGGGAGGTTGGTTGTGTCCGCACTATCGACTCTTTCCGCCTGACACTAATGAATATATTAAATTTAAAAATTAATTATTGAATGCAATAGAAGAGGTTTAATGTGTTGAAGGATGGTCATAGGCCTTAATTTATGTTTTAAATTGGAGGCATAGGCCTTAATTTATGTCTAATTTAGAGGCCCATCATACACTCCTGCTGAAAGTGTTGCTCATCCTCTGAGCAACTGATCGAAAATGGATTTTGGATAAACTCCTAAGTCTAATTGTTCCTCACTGTGGAAAATCAAAATCAAAGGAATTTCCTGAAAATAGTCCCATTACGGAGATCGTCTCGTTGTGAATCTACTACAACTTGAATGGGTAAAAATGGGCGTAGGATGCAAAAGTTATGGTAGAAAGAAGATGCCCTTGGTTCTTTGGAAAAAGAGGAAAATCTTAAAAAAAAATTGGCCTAAAAGGCTTTATGAAGAACAATCACATCGGAGGAGGTCCAAGGTGGACTTAATAAAATAGCGGAAGCACCCTCGACTACCAACCCCTGACATATTGGGTCGGAGGTGGGCATATGCATATAACATAAGCAGAGGACAGAGCCGATGTGATATTGCGATCGCCAATATCGGTGGATCACAATTGGCGATGCCACGAGGCAAAGGACGGGCCCTTGGGCTAATGCGACTTGCGATTGCGATATATCACATCGCAACATTGCATCAGAGTGATATAAAGGGGTGATAACGCTGGACCCAATGGGTTTTATAAACCCGGCCATATAAATTTTGAGTTCCGTTAAAACGGATTTTCCATGTATTAACACATTTTGGTGTAAAAACCGAAATACAAAGGAAGAAGGCCCCAAAGCGATGCAATATGATCTAGAACGTCGAATCGTGGGATCAGATCGATGGCTAGGATTAAATCAGTGATCGGAAATCAACAATCCTAGATAACAGGGCTATGCGATTTGCGATAGTGATAGCTGGATCCGATACAATTATAGGGCGGATTCTATAATTTTTTAAGTCCGGGAATTTGATTTTTCAATGTATTTCCCGTGTATTTGGAATTTAGCCCATATGCTTAAGCGATGTGATATTACGCCTAATGGCGGACCCGATAGGGTTATAGGGGAAATTTAATGGATTTTTAGGTCCAGAAATCACACCCGATAGTGTATTTTTTGGACATTCTCTGTGTAATAGGATTTTTCCAATTTTCGGGTTTTTTCATAAGAAACGGCCAGGATCCCTTTGTAACAACTGCTAATCATCATGGCACACTACAAGTGGGTGTTTTACAGGCAATGATGCATTCTACAACCACAGAGCCGCAGAGCTAGGTGGCCAGTCTAACTGACAGGGAGCAGAAAAGCCGCAACGTCACAGAGGGAAGATGATATGCAAAGAAATGACTAGGGAAGCTGAAAATCCTAGAAAATGCCTCAAAGGAGGCAGAGAGCTCAATTGAGCAGGGAGAGAGCGAAAAGATGCAGCACAGAAAGAAAAAGTTGAAGCGCAGAGCAGTCGAGGGAGTCACTTGGAGTTCAAGTGGAAAACCAGAGGGCTGGAAACTGATGAAGAGCCAGAGCCAGAGCCTAAGAGCCCAGAGCCAGAGCCAAGAGCCATAGCCAGAGCCAAGAGCTAGAGCCAGAGCTGAGAGCCAGAAAGTCGATAGCTTCAAGAGCGAGGGATAAAATGCTGTCCAAACCCATCATTTCTATGTAAAACAATGGAGTTGAGCCAAGAGCTTGTAAAAAAGACTTTGTCATAATCCTAGAGAGCTTAGTCGAGTTGACTAGAGCTCATGGAGACATAGCCCAAGATTTTTTTGTGAAATCCAAATTAATATTGTTGTTCTATGTGTGTTTTATTGCTGCATTGTATTTTTTGTTTTCATTGCTGCTATTTGCTTTATATCAGTTTAAGAGAATCAATTTATAGCACCTGAACAATTAAAAAAAAACATAAGCATACACCCATATTTTCAAGCACATATTTAATTCTGCATAGGTTAATCATTAAGACTTGGGAATATTTAAGCTTTGCAAGTGGGAGAGGTTCTTGTAAGTTAGACAAGAAGCCTAAGTGCCCCATTTTCAGATCAGGTGGTATCAGAGCTTGAGATTGGTTAACCTCACCTTCAAAGAAGGTTATATGAGAAGGCTTGATTGACAGAGAAAAGATTGCTTGTCTGAAAGGTGTTTTGGAAATCAAGGATTCATTGTCTGATTGATGTATGCTTGTCTATAGACTAATTATTGTTTTAGTTTTCAGAGGTGAAGGGAAATCTATTAATAGCTCAGTCCAGGAAGGACGAAAAGGAAGAAGGGCTGAAGGAATTCTTCTACCCCAAAGGACCTCAAAGCAATCCTTGAAGCACAAGGGGTTTGTTGCAAGAGGTGGCTTAAATAAGCTCTTTAATAATATTGTTTGAGGTTCTTTTGTTCATTGGCATAATGACAACTTCTACAAGTGAATCCTCAAATTCCTCCTTCATCACAAGACTCTATGATGGAGACTTCAAACAAGACTTGTTCATCATCATGGACAAGGTGAGAGAAATGTATAAGGATGGAAGGAAGAGCAACATACTTACAGGGCAGTTGAATTCCATGAAGGAAGTGAAGTAGTTGCTTTCCAACAGACTGCAGGAAATGGAGAGGCAACTTCATATTGCAAATATGAACCTAAGAAGGATGCATGAGTTGGAGACACAACTATTTGTTGCCCAAGAAGCCTTAGTCAAAGATCAACTTGAAAAATAGGTAAATCATTCCAGTTTGTCTTCAAATTCCTTTAAGAAGGCTAATATTGGTTCTTTTGAAAAACATACTAGAGGCATAGGTTCCAAGCTAATTTCCAAGATGGGCTATAAAGGAAAGGGCTTGGGAAAGCATGCACAAGGTATTGTTGAACCAATAATGGTTGAGGAAAGGCCTAAGTATTTGGGTCTTGGCTATGGACATTCTTATGGACAGTGTTCCAAAGCTTCCATGAAGGCCATTGAGACAGCCCCAAGAAGGAGTTGCATTGCAGAGTGTGAAGATTGTATTCAGGAGGAATGCGATAGCTTGAAACATCATTTGCACGATGTAGGTGTTTAGAGGAACACACTTGAACCAGAGAGTTGGGGAGACTCTGGCAGCCTGGAAGAGATTAGTGGTGTTCCAAAGGGAGCCACTTCTTCATTCAATTCACCTCCTCATGAAGGAAATAATGGTGAAGGAGGAAAGTATAAATATGGTTCTAATCATTTTCCTTTTGATTGTGCAAAGCATGATAAATTTCCACATAGAGATGGGAAAAGAATTGTTTGTTCCTTTTGTGGTTTGGATAACCATAATGTTTCCAGATGTTGGAAGAGAATGGCCTCATATAAGAAGCTTTTGAAGGAAAAGAAGAAAGAAGCCAAAGGTCCATTGGACAAGGCAAATCATACTGTCAAGAGGATGCACATGGAGTGCACTTATTGCCATAAGCAAGGACATCTTGTTGCAAAATTTTGGACTCTGAATCAAACAATGCTTCCACAAAATCTTAAGAGAGTGGAAAGAGAAGATGGCAGGCATGGAAAGGAAGATTCCATGGATGATGTGTCTCAGGATGATTCACATGATGATGCTGATGTGCAGAAAAAGGTAGTACATTTGAAAAGGATTGGTAAGAAACAATTAGAGTTCTTATCCGATTATGTCTATCGATGCATCTATTTGCATTATTGCTGCAACATTACATTTCATTTCAGCTTCGAAAGTACAGTGTGCTTAAGTGAAAATTGAAGGATTAAATGCATGCATGAGCATGAGATGCATGAACACAAGGATGTTGATGATTTCCTTGTTTTTGAACTTGTATGTGTAATTCGCTTGCAGGGTTGATTGCTTTGACATGCGTGTGATGCCATGTTGACTTGGGAGAAGTTAACATGGTCTCCAAATGGAGATAATAATGAAGTGTTTCATCTTTTCAAAAAGAGTCCTAATGGTCTTTTTCTACATGCCTGAATTGAAGGGTCATTTGTTTAAAGGCATGTTTTGTGAGCTTGGTATCTAGTTCATCATTTGTATGCAGATGTAATACATGGAGGTGTTCACAAGCTATGAAATATATTTCTTTTGTTGAAGCAGGAGCTTAGGCCATCTAGTTGTTTTCTGTATTTCTGTTGTTGTTAATAGTTGTTGTTGACAACTTTTCAAATAGTAACAAATGAAAATTATATGGAGCAGATGACTTCACATTGGTTTGAGCCACCTTGGATCAATGTTCAAGGCAGAAGAGTTCAAACTACCTATTATGACCATTTCAGCAAAAGTTCTGCATGAAGGCAAGAAGGAAGACAGTTCTTCCCAGGAGAACCAGCACATCCAGGAAGGAAATTGGTCAAAGGCTTTGGTTTAGAGGCACTATGCAAGGCAAGTGTATATAGGCTAGAGGAAGAGGGTGCTATTACTCTCAGGTACTATTCAAATCAATATATCAGTCTTTTGGAGACCAAAATTTCTTTTAGTGGGAAGGCATGATCCAAAATGGATTTTGGATAGACTCCTAAGTCTAAATGTTCCTCACTGAGGAAAATTAAAGTCCAAGGGAGTTATTGGAAATAGCCCTATTGTAGAGATCATCTCATTCTGAACCTACTCCAACTTGAATGGGAAAAAATGGACGTAGGATGCAAAAGTTAAGGCAAAAAGAAGACGCCCTTGGTTCTTTGGAAAAAGAGGAAAATCTTCAAAAAAAAATGGCCTAAAATGCTTTATGAAGAAAAATCGCATCAAAGGAGGTCCAAGGTGGACTTAAGCGGAAAGGGGAAGCACCTGTGATTTCCGACCCTTGAAATATTGGGTCAGAGGTGGGATAGGCATATAACATAAGGAAAGGATTGGGCCGATGCGATATTGTGATCGCCAATATCGGCGGGTCGCAATCGGCGATGCCACGAGGCAAAGGATGGATCCTTGGGCTAATGCGACTTGCGATTGCGATATATCCCATCACAATGTAGCGTTGTAGTGATATAAAGGGGTGATAATGCCGGACCTAATGGGTTTTATAAACTCGGACGTATAAATTTTGAGTTTCGTTAAAAGGGATTTTCCATGTATTAACGTGTTTCGGTGTAAAAAGCAAAATACAAAGGAAGAAGGCCCCGAAGCGATGCGATATGATCTGGACCATCAGATCATGGGATCAGATTGAGGACCAGGATTAAATTGGTGATCCCCGATAATAGGGCTATGTAATTTGCGATAGCGAAGCCAGATCCGATATGATTATAGGGAAGATTCTACAATTTTTGAAGTCCGGGAATTTGATTTTTCAATGTATTTCTCGTGTATTTGGAATTCAGCCCAAATGCTTAAGCGATGCGATATTACGCCTAATGGTAGACCTGATAGGGTTATAGGGGTGATTTAATGGATTTTCAGGTTTGGAAATCACGCCCGATACTGTATTTTTCAAACATTCTCTGTGTAATGGGATTTTCCCAATTTTCAGGATTTTGCCTAGGAAACGACCACGATCCCTTTGTAACAGCTCCTAATCATCATGCCATGCTGCAAGTGGGAATTTTATAGGCAATGATGCATTCTATAGCCATAGAGCCACAAGACCAGGTGGCTAGTCTTACTGACAGGAAGCAGAAAAGCCGCAGCACGGCAGAGGGAAGATGATACGCAGAGAAATGGCCAGGGAAGCTGAAAAGCCTGGAAAATGCATCAAAAGAGGTATATAGATCAATTGAGTGGGGAGAGAGTGAAAATAGGCAGCACAGAAAGAAAAATCTCAAGTGTAGAGCAGCTGAGTGAGTCACTTGGAGTTCAAGTTGAAAACCAGAGGGATGTAAACTGATCTAGTTTCCTTCCTGCAAGCGATTTGTGTCATTTCATAGCTAGATGATTTAAGTAATATCATAGCATTTAAAAGTTAGAAACTTTCATTTCCTGAATTGAAAAGCACTAGAACTAGTTTTACATTCCACTGTTAGTAGTCAGACTCCCTTTAGTGAAATAGAGGAATGGTCTAGAACCCTAATGGTCAAATGCCCCAGTTCAAAAGTTACATGAGTAGAATGATGCATCTCCTATGTATATAGCACTATCACCTCCAAGTTTGTATGAAACCCCAAGTTAATAAAGTAAAGCTAGTAACCCTAGGAGTTACAACATTCTTGTTGTACCACTGAGGCTCATCACTTTTGTCTTATACCCACATCTCGATTTTATTTTCAATATTGAACAAATATGTCAAGGAGATAAGTAATAATAATTTAATTATTTCTTAGATAATATTCTAGTATTTAAATTTTTTCTTATTGTAAAAAAACATTCTACTAATATTGTAAATTATATATATATATATAAAATACAATTTAGTAATTTTTGTTATTAATTTATTGCTATTATTAAGATTTTGGTAAAGATTTTCATCTAGTAATTAGAAAATCATGAATGCATTATCAGGAAATGAGGTAATATTAGCAAGTGATATAATACTAAAGGTGGGAATACCTACTATGTGATTTATCTTCCTCAGCTAATAGAGATATATAAATAAATTATGAAAGAGGTTGCAAGAGTCCCTCGAGCATAGAATTTAATTTCACTTAAAAAGCCATTTTCATGCACCTATTGTCACTCACATCGGAGGTTAGCTTAGTGCACCCAAATGGTCCATCACTATAGGTTTGTGGTGCATCGTGACTCATTCCATCTCATCGATTTTATCAATTTGAAACTATGTGACTCTATACTACACCTCACTTTTTATATTTCACGATTATTAAAATTCATAATTTTAACACTTATTGAAGCATGTAGATAATCATTCCTTATAATTATCCCTTAATGCAACCAATATGCAAATGATATGAATGAAATTAATCTTATAGAATCAAAAACCCATGTGGCCTTTAACAATTGTCAAATATTCAAATGTGTTACAACCAGGTGAACTCTAGTCTCATATAAAAATTTAAAAATTATAAGAGCACACAATTCGTACAAACCTATCCCCAGATTTCTTATTTCATTTACTACCATCGAATGCAACTTTGTCATAGATCAAAATTATTTCACTTGATAGAAATTACGAGTACTCTCATATGCATCCAATTTATGAAGAGCTAATTTAACTGAGGGAAACCAAGTTAAATCTAATATTAGATTTCAAGTGAGTCAGAGTTAAAAATTTAATGCCTTGTCAGGAAGAGATAAGTTAAGGAAAAGAGAAATGTCGATCTTTTTTTGCTGAAGTAAGAGTCGTACCTTTTTAATCATTAAAACAGAAAAGTATTTACATAGAATACAACCATCCACATGGTAACATGGATTTTAAACAAACCATACTTTCAATAAAACCAAGGGTCACGAGTTAAGTGCTAAAACTCCGACCCTAATCCACCAATCTACACCACCCACAAAGGAAACATGTACAAAGGCCACATAAGCAACCCAACCAATCTAAAAAGCAACCTAACTAACTACAGCGGAGTACCTCATAGAGCCAAGGCTCTCGCCAAAAAACCTTTTGGAAATATCTTTAAACGCGACAGATTCCTGACCGTCGATCCCCTCGAATTGATCCAATGGTGGAGCTGAATATCGTGCCTTCTAGAAGTCCGACCTTTAACCATAAGGCCCCACTGACAAGATTTATAGATCATAGCCATACATTTGCTAGATATGATCCAACGGTGGAGGATCATATCGCTCCAGGCAAAGGAGCAGGTTTTTAACGCACGATAAGGGCGGAGCACAAAACCACCCCATAGCCACTTGTCACCCGAGGAGTGTGATCGCACCCAAAAATTTTATACTTCTTCCCACCCAAGAGGCTCCTGATATACCGAAAACCACTTCGTTAGCGGAAAAGCAACGTTTGAAAGTGTATTAGGAGTATACATTTCGCCGTTGGATTCCGGGATCTGGCAGCAACTCCTTTCGCTTTTGCTGCCGTATGTGAGCCTGAGAAATGTACTACCCCTTCCCTCCAAACAACTACTCTGGTAGCAGAATCCTCCTGGCAACATAAACAAAAACGAGAAAGGTAAAACTTGAACCTCATAGATCAACCAAATTAATGGGTAGGGCTTCCATTGTTTTGGTGTGGTACACCATCATATCCTCAACTGCTTGGGTGTTACACTGATCCATGCAATCATCCTGAGGCAACCTATGCCCGCTCATCGAAACCCTAAACTTGGTACATTTCACACCTTGATTAGCCAATAGATCAACCAGTTTATTGGCCTGCCTATGCACATGGTTAAAATTGACTGTGCATAGGCTTCTGAGGTGGATCTGGATCCTTTGGATGACCTAGATCAGCCTCCAGTGTTTAGAAACCTTCTCCGGCTCAGAGCCCCAACTAATTTTTTTTACTGTATTAATAATAATCTCAGAGTCGGCTTCGATAATAACATTCTGCTAGTTATCTTGCACCAGGAGATCCAAGCATTGCTCCATAGCCATGGCTTCTGCCATGTTCTTTGTAGCCCTGCCTAAATTTCCATGGAGGATGGAAAGGATGTTACCAATATCGTCCCTTAACACCCCTCCAAATCCCGCACTGCCTGGGTTGCCTTTAGAAGCCCAAAGGGGGAGGATGGCAGAATTCCTACTTAGAAACCATAGCCAAAACACTTCTGTTCAGGCCCTGCGACATAATCCCTTGCATACCCAACAGTCCCAGAATCTTCAAGTCAGCATCTGAGGGTTGCTCTTGAGGAGTGTTTCACACTATGCTACCCACCATCTCTTTAAGTTGAGTCATAGTCTGCTTCAAAAGACACTGAAAGGATCTTTTTTCATTTCTGAAAATGCTCTTATTCCTTTCTTTCTAGACATTCCAAATAAGAGAAATGTTGATTTCTCTTAAAGTGAAGTTAGAAAAATTTAGTTAAATATTCAAATCATATTTGCATGAGGAAAATCAATTTAGAGTTTACAAGATTCCACATTTAGAAATTTTAGTGCGTATATACTCATGTTTGGGTCATTGTAATGTGAAGTAAGAAGAGAGAATAGAAGAAACTTGGTGGATGTATATGAGAGAAAAAATTTCATTTTTTTCTCTCCCTCTAAATAATAAGTGGTATCAAAGTAAGGTTTACTAAGGTTTCAACGAACCAAAGGAGTTAAGAATTTCATCAGCTGCTTCCACTAAGAGACTTGGCTATTGTGAGTAGCCCACAAATCGAAGTTTGCATCCATTGGTCCATAAGTAGAAACTAGAGATCGTTGAGAGTTTGTAAACCCAAATACTAAAATATTAGGGTGAGCAGACTATAGCGCCACAACTATATTGAGACAAAAGAGACACTGCCACTGACCAAAGAAGGAGTTTCCACCATAAGTTGTAGCCATGAGCATCCATAATAATTTACGTAGACAACCTCAGTAAAGTTGCTAGTAGTTGTTGGGAGCCACCATTAAAGTGAATGGTAAAATGTTGATTTTAAATCTAATTAAGTGTATGCGACATTCTTTTCTAGGAGGATGACACACCAAGGAAAGAAGACAAAAGACAAAAGAAAGATGACAGTCATGGGTCACAAAGAAAGACTGAGGAAAACGGAGAAAAGAAATTGGAAGGAAGAGCCAAAGTATTTCGAAGAGCTCATAGAGTTTCTCGCCACAATTGAGGCATATAAAAGACAAGTATATGAAGTAGAACAATTGGAGGATGAATGGATTAGGATAGATCTGGTAACACTTCCAAAATTTACTGGTAAAAAATTTAATTTTTGGGAACAATCAAAATTAAAACTCTTCCTCGATGTAAAGAGTTGATTAAGTATTTTATTATAACGCATATTATGAAGTACATGATGCCTTACTATTCAATCTTATAAAACATGCATTGGATGAGAAGTGATTGTACAAAATTGTGATGCTTACAAGGTTAAAGTTGTAGAGAGACTGAAGGTCAACGGTCCAATCAGGTTATGCCATGTTTTAGATGGTGGTTTTTTTTGGATGCTGATGTCGCAAGGTTTGACTGGTTAATGGAGGACCAATGAGGAGAGGACAAGTGGCAAGCCCGAAGGCTGCCACATGTCCCTCCCAAAAGTTTGGGTTATGGCGTAGTGATAAAATTTTAGGGAAAGTCATGGGGTCGAACCTGGTGTTGGGTGTGGAGCCTGATTATCTTCTTTATTTAGAGGTATCGCCACATTGGACCCTAGTCCATAATGTGGTGGAAACACCTCCCGTAAAATGTATCCTGCAAAGGGGGATCAAGTGGGGGAAACACCCCTGAAGCTAAAAATAGATGTAAAATTGCATTGTAAAATGTTGTAATTTCATAGTCAATCTTGGAAGTTCATTAGGCAGAGATCTGATAGTAGAAATTTAAAGTATTTTTCCCTAGAAGGAAACCCCTGAGTATATATGAGGGAATTGTATTGCATCTATGTATATCTATATTATGAGTGAGAAAGAGAGAGGAGATTGTGTGAGAGTGAAGAGAGAATTACATCGGATATACTGTAGGATGTATCTCTTCATTTTGCTAGATAATATAAAAGGAATGAGTGGCTGTTTCTTCGTGGATGTAGCCCAAATTGGGTGAACCACGTATATTTGTGTCTCTCTTGTTTTATGTGTTTTCTGTGTTTATATTTATGCAATATATTTTATGTGTTCCATTGCTCTGTAATATATAATTTTTCTAGCAACTGGTATCAGAGCCGAAGGTATATTTGGCTGATAAACTCGCAGGAGAGAAGGGTTCCTGGTTCGAGTGGGAGCAATGGCGGAAGATGGTAGGTTTAGGGTCGAAAAATTTAAAGGCCAAAACTACTAGCTATCGAAGATGCAGATGGAATATTATCTGTATCAGAAATATTTGTACCTACCATTGAGCAGAAAGACAAGGAAACCTACAAGTACGACAAACACATAATGGGATATTCTCGACAGAAAGGCACTTGGAACAATACGGTGGTGCCTAGTGGCTTTGGTAGCCTTTAATATTTCAAAGGAAAGGAAAAAAAGGGTTTAATGTCGGCATTGGCCAAATTATATGAAAAACCCTTGGCCTAAAATAAGGTATTCCTTATGAAGCATTTATTTAAAGTGAAGATGTCAGAAGGTGGATCTGTTGCTGATCATTTAAATGAATTTAATATAGTTACTAGTTAGTTAAGTTATGTAGGGGTAAATTTTGATGATGAAGTTAGGGCTATTTTATTTCTATGCTTATTTACAGAAAATTGGAATGGTTTAGTTATGTCCATTAGTAACTCCATCTCTGGATCTAGTACTTTAAAGTTTGATGATGTTGTCGGTGCAATCCTTAGCAAGGAAATGGGACGGAAAAGCTCCGGCGAGAAATCAGGTAATGCAATGACTGCAGAGACTAGGGGAAGAAAAATGAAAAGAGGAAAGAGCCCGGGATACTACAGTAAGTTAAGGAAAGGCAGATCCATGTCCATATCGGGGATAGTTTGTTGGAAACGTTGGAAGAAAGGACACCTGAAGAAAGACTACAAGTCTCGGAAGGGAAAAAAAGGAGACTCGTAGAAAGAAAACAATCATGAAGTGAATGTGACAGGTGATGTGTTACAAGATGCTTTGATTATTTCATTAAAAAATACTATTGATGCCTAGGTGGCAGATTTAGGGACCTCATTCCATCCCAGACCTGATAGGAAAAATTTTCATGATTATGTTCAAGGAGATTTTGGACAGGTTCGATTGGGTGATGATAAAACCTATAAAATCATTGGAATGGGTACAATTTTCATAAAACAACAGAACGAAAATCAATAGCCATTAAAGGAGGTAAGGCATGTTCTAGATTTGAAGAAAAATATGATTTCAATAGGGCAGTTTGGAGGTGAAGGCTGTGTGACTACTTTACAGATAAAACCTGGAAGGTCTCTAAAGCAACCCTGGTAATAGCAAAAGGAGAAAATGTTGGTACATTGTATTTAGGTAATGGTATTTCTAATTCTGTTAATGCTTTAACCTCTACATGAGAAGCTACGACATTGTGGCATCATAGGCTCAGGAACACGAGTAATAAGGGGATGCAAATCCTTCACTCTAGAAATTTGTTGCCACGATTGAAGCATGTGGACTTAAAGTTTTGTGAGAATTGTGTTTATCAAAAACGGAAGAGTGTCAGATTCCTCAGAGTTGGGAAAGAAAAGAAGAGAAAAAAATTAGAGCTTGTGGATATAGATGTATGGGGACCTGCTTAGGTATCATCTCTAAATAGCTCTCGTTATTAGGTTACTTTTATTGATGATGCAACCAGAAAAACTTGGATTTATTGTATTGAAAATAAATTTGATGTATTTGATACTTTAAAGAAATGGAAAGCTTTGGTTGAAAATGAAACAGGAAAAAGGTTGAAGTGTCTCAGATCAGACAATGGAGGTGAATATTGCAGCAATGAGTTTGATAGGTACTGTTCGGAGAATGGAATTCAAAGAGAGAAGATAGTTCAAGAAAATGGTGTGTCAGAAAGGATGAACAAGACAATAATGGAGCGTGCAAGGTGCATGAGATTGCATGCAAGATTTCCTTTACAATTTTGGGTAGATGATGTAGGTACTATTGTTTATCTAATAAACAGAGGGCCTTCAAGTTCCTTGGATGGTGGTATTCCAGAGGAGGCATGGAGAGATAAAAAGGTAAACTACTCATTTTTAAATACTTTTGGTTGTGAATCCTTTGTCCACATTAATAAGAAAATTGAAAAAAGCTTGAGGCAAAATCAAAGAAATGTACCTTTATTGGATATGGTGTTAATGATTTTGGTTATCACTTTTACGATTATTAAAAACACAAAATCATTAGAAGTAGAGATGTGATATTCAATGAAAACGTTTTGTATAAGGATCAACTGCAGGAAAAGAAATAGGAAAAAGAAAACATAGAATACACAGTGCTTTATGAGATCACAGAAAAACTAATTGTGCTTGAAAACCATAAATATCAACAACCAGAACAGCAACATCAACCACAACAACGATAAGCACCTCAAACACCTAAAAGTGGTGTTAGAAGATTTACCAGGATAAGTAAACCCCATGAACGATACTCTTCTTCATTATAATATGTATTTTTGACTGATTCTGGTGAACCATAATGTAATGAAGAAGCAGTGCGGGTAGAAACCAGGAAGAAGTGGGAGCAAGACATGAAAGAGGAGATGGAATCCTTGGAACATAACCAAACTTAGGACTTAGTCAAGTTGTCTGCAGGTAAAACAACATTGCAGAATAAATGGGTTTACAAGTTGAAGGAATAAGATGGAGGTAGAAATAGGTTAAAGCTAAACTTGTGGTGAAGGGGTTCACACAGAAAAAGGGTATAGACTTTGATGAGGTATTTTCTCCTGTAGTTAAAAAGACTTCAATCGGAACTATTTTAATTCTAGTAGTAGCTGAAGATTTACATCTTGAGCAGTTAGATGTAAAGACAAGCTTTCTCCATGGGGATTTGGAGGAAGATATATATATGCAACAACCACAAGGATATGAGGTAAACGGGAAGGAGAAACTAGTGTGAATGTTGAAGAAGAGCTTGCATGGCTTAAAATAGGCTCCAAGGCATTCGTATATAAAATTTGACAGGTTTATGTCTAAACAAGGTTATACTAGATGTCACTCTAATCATAAGGAAAAATGATGGAAGTTTTATTATATTGCTATTGTATGTAGATGACATGCTTGTTGCAGGTTCTAACATGCAGGAAATAAATGTGGTCAAAAGAAAATTGGAAAACTAATTTGCAATGAAGGATTCGGGTACTGCAAAACAAATCCTTGGTATGAGAATAACTAGAGATATGAAGAATCGCAAATTAACATTGTCTTAGAGTGGGTACATAAAAAATGTGTTGAAAAGGTTTAATATGAAGAATGAAAAACCATTTTGTATACCTTGGGCTAGCCATTTCAAACTAAGTAAGGAAATGTGTCCCAAGACTCGGGAAGAAATAGATTATATGTCTAAAGTCCCATATGCATCAGCAGTTGGAAGCTTAATGTATGAAATGGTCTACAAAAGGCCTGATATTGCACATGCAGTGGGAGTTGTAAGCTGGTGCATGAACAATCCAAGAAAAGAACATTGAATGGTAGTGAAGTGGATTCTCAGGTATTTGAGAGGTACGAAAAATAAAGCATTATGCTTTGGCGGTTCAAACATTGCACTAATGTTGATGCAGATATGGCGGGTGATAGAGATTAAAAGAGGAGAACCACAAAGTATGTCTTTACTGTAGCTGGAATAAATATGATTTGGGTCTCAAAATTGCAAAGTCTTGTTGCACTCTCAACAACGGAAGCAAAGTATGTTGCTCCTACAAAGGCTACTAATGAAATGATTTGGCTACAAAGGTTTCTGGATGAATTGGGTAAGAAGCAAGAGTTGGGCATGTTATACAGTGATAGTGAGAGTGCCATACATCTTGCAAAGAACTCTGCATTTCATTCCAAGACTAAACATATATATATGAAGTACCATTTCATACGGCCAACATTGGAAGATGGACAACTGAAGCTGGAAAGGATAGACACTAGCCAGAATCCTGGAGATATGTTAACAAAAGTTGTAATCAGGGAGAAACTGAGATTCTTCTCAGTTTCAATTAGTCTTCAAGTATGATGAAGAAGATGAGAAACAACTAGGTCCAAAGTGGAGTCATTTTCCAGCAAATTAAGTAGCAGTGGAGTTGCTATAATCAGTCTCCAAGTGGGAAATTGTTGGGTGTGGAGCCTGATTATCTTCCTTATTTAGACATATCACCACATTGGACCCTAGTTTGTAATGTGGCCGCAACGTCACCCGTAAAATGTACACTGTAAAGGGGGGTCTAGGTAGGGTGACTTCGATATTTGGGATCCCCCCTGGTGGGGGATCGGGGGTAGCACCTCCGAAGCTAAAAATAGATGTAAAATTGCCTTGTAAAATGTTGTAATTTCATAGTCAATCTGGGTCGTTCATTAGGTAGAGATATGAATGTAGAAGTTATGTTTAATTTAGGGTTTTTTTCCCTAGAAGGCAACCCCTTGCAATATATGAGGGAATTGTATTATGTCTGTGTATATCTGTATTCTAAGCGAGAAAGAGAGAAGATATTGTGTGAGAGAAAAGAGGGAATTACAACGGATCTGTTGTAGGTTATATCTCTTAATTTTGTTGGATAATATAAAAGGAAGGACTAGTTGTTTCTCCGTGCATGTAGCCCAAATTGGGTGAACCACGTATATATATATATATATATATATATATATATATATATATATATATATATATATATATATCCCTCTTGTCTTATGCATTTTCTTTGTTTATATTTATGCAATATATTTTATGTGTTCAAATACTTTGTAATATATAATTTTTCTAACACCATGGACCTACTCCAAAAAAACTCCACGAAATACCATTGAACCCACGCTATGTTTCTTAACCATAACTTTCATCACATATATTTAAACTTTATAATGTCTATGGTTGGGGGTTAAGAGGGGAAGTTCGTGGGCCAGCCCTCCCATGTGAACTCTCTGGCACATACGGTTTATCAAACAATCAACGTTACATAACCACGAATCGCAACATTCAATGCTCCATGTGAAAACCACCCAAAACCTCCTACGGTAACGGCTAGCGAACCCCCATCTGGTGGGTACACAACCATAACATTCATGGTTAATGTGACCATGTGACTTCTCCACATAAACTGCTAATACAATGATTTAATATAACTGTGAGACATTTTCATTAATCTAGGATTAACAATAATTAATCCCAATTAACATTAATTAAAATCACGTTTAGTTCAACGAAGAATCTGGAGGACCCTTCAAACTCAACGGAAACTCCAATTTTAGTGGAGTTAACTAGAGTTCCTCTATTTTTAGTGTAGGATTACTAGGAGAAAGTAGTTTTGGTCATAACTGGAGAAAAATTTGACCAAATTGAGCTCAACAAAAGGTGTTCCTAGCTAACTTGAGCATGTTGAACACATTGAAGCAAGTTTAAGGAGCAATAGAGCTTTCTAAACAATGTTTTTTCCATATTGAGCTAATACAAAGGCCTAAGCCATGGAAGTTGGACCAAGGAGATGTAGCCTAGGAGTGGTGAGTTCGTTCATCAAAACACTGTGTTAAGTGTGCATGTTGATGGTTTTCTATACCTTTCATTGCTATTGTTCAACACTTGTTTTTCATGTTATTTTGCTAATGTATTTCACATGAAACATGATAAAATTTACCTGTTTTCAATGACAAAAACCATTACACATGAAGAAATTGACAAGAATTTGTTTATAAATCTAAATTTGAAATTAGAACAACAAAACTAACATTCAACAACAGATCAAGTTGGTATCAGAGAAAAGGTTATTTTCTTGATTTATTGAGTTTTGTGCAAGTAGGGTTTTAATGGTTGCAAACTTTTGATGCTTACAAGGCTAAATTTGTAGAGAGGAGAAGGGAAAGTATTGGTTGCAACTCCTATGGTAATTCCCAGAAGAATAAGAGCCACAAGGCCATAATCTCCACCCAAAGTTCCAATTCCAACTACATTTGAAGCACCCCAAGTTTTACGTTCAATTGAGATTGAGGAGGTACAAGAAGTACCATAAGTGGAGCTTCAATCCAAAGCTATCATGTCAAGAGAAAGAGAGGCTAAAGGTCTTTCACAAGAGGAATCATTCAAGAAATATTTCTATGACTTAACTGACATGGTTAGATTCCTCTATGAAGAGAGGAACATTAGAATGGCTAGAGAGAGTTCTAAGCCTCCACATGGAGAGGGAAGCTCAGGAGATAAAAAGGATGACAAGAAGGATTCAAAGGGTAATGGAGGAAATCCTTCTCCATATCCACCATGTTCATCATCTTCCCTATCATCTTGATCATCCTCACCATCTCAAACAACATCATCTTCCACTTCCACCGCAAAAACTATTCATACTCATTCAAAAACCCAAAATGCAAAAACTCCCTTACTCAAATTGGACATTAAGTTTGAAATTCCCATGTACAATGGTGTGGTGAATGTAGAAAAGTTAGACAACTAGATTTGACAATTGGGGGTTTACTGAATAATTCATAAGCCTCAAGATGATGACATGAATATCTAGTTGGATTCATTAAGGCTAGAAGGAGGAGCATTAGTTAGGTGGGAAGCAAAGACTCAAGAGGAAATGTCAATTCATGGTAACATATCCATTTCTTGGGTTGAATTTCTTTCTGCAATTAAAGGATAGTTTTATACTTTATCCTATATGCAAAAATCCATTATGAGTTGGATAAATTTTAGACAACTCAAGGGCCAAACAATTCAATATTATACGCAGGAGTTTAGAAAGAGGGCTTTGTTTTTACGAGTAGACTTGAATTTCTAGGATACACTGTTGAAATATATTCGGGGTTTAAATCCCTACTTAAAACATATTATCCTTATGTTCAATCTAGGTAATTGGGATGAGGTATGTGTGTAATCTAGGCACCTTGAAGCAAGGGGGAAGAAAATCCAGGAAGAGGGTAGTAAGAAGAAGCCATTCAAGGGTAAGGAGAAAGAGAACGGAGAAAAATGGAAGGGAAAGAAGAATGCAAGTGTGAATAAAGAATGGGAGAAAACTATATGAAAATATTGTTCCAAAGTTGGGCATGATGAAACCCATTATTGGAAATTACATCCCAAACTAAGGCCTAAGAAACAAAACAATAAGGGAAAACAAAATACACCTGCTACCACACAACATCATCTTGGATCAAAGTGATGAGACCAAGATTTCAGCCATGGTCAGAAAAGGAAGAAAAGTTGTTTCAAGTACTAGTTCGTTTCAAGAATAGAGTTGTTTCATGTAAGTGTAATTTAAAATCATACAAATATTGATGCACTATTTGATGGTGGGTCACAATCAAACTTAATTTCAAAATACTTGGTCAAAAAAATTAACCTTGAAATTGTACCTCATCGTAAGCCATATCCATTGGGTTGGATACTCAATAATGAAAATTTACAGGTTACAAGGAAATGTTTATTCAAGTTTTCCATTACTGAAAAGTTCATTGATGACGTTGAGTTAGATGTAGTTCCACTTGACATTTCAGGAATCATTTTAGGTAGTCCATATTTGTATGATAGGAAATTATTGTTTTATCAGAATGAGAAAAGATATCTATTTCTCAAGAATGGAGTGGAGTACATTGAGAGAGCTCATCCCAAAAAGATAAACATTTATTTGGTTAATCTAGGGAAAATGAAGAGACTAGTAAATGCAAGTAAAAATTTTGTGCTCTTCATGATCAAGAAAATTAATGATATTGACTATAAATATTTTGAAGGTTGCGATGACAAATTAAAATCTGATTTATTAGATGTGGTAAGCAAGCATGGTGAGATGTTTTTGGGAACCAAAGTGGTTATCTCCCAAGAGGGTAATTCAGCATCAGACACAGTTGCAATAGGATGTTCCACTTCCAAACCTTTGTATGTATCACATGTAGATTATGGAGAGCATGGAAATCAAGAATAAAATTCAAGAATTGGTGAACAAAGGCATCATACACCCATCTACTTCACCATGTGGTTTGCCCATTATCTTGGTGCCAAAGAAGGATGAGACTTGGCACATGTGTGTGGATTTCCATGCACTGAACAAAATCACGTTACATAATCATTATCCACTCCCAATAGTTGATGATTTTCTTGATCAGTTGAGGTATGAAAAGTATTTCACTAAATTACACTTACAAAGTGGTTATCATCAAGTTAGAATAGCTGAAGAGGAAATTTGGAAAAGCGCATTTAAAACTAAAAAAGGATATTTTGAGTGGCTTGTTATGCCTTTCGATCTTACAAATGCTCCAACTAATTTTATGAGAGCTATGGATGATGTATTGAGAAAATTTCTAGATGAATTTGTCATTTTTTACTTTGATGATATTCTCATATTTAACAAATCCAGAGATGAACATGTCATGCATGTGAACAAAGTACTTGATGTCTTGAGAAAAGAACAATTGTTTTTAAATATGTCGAAGTGTGAATTTGGCAAGACTTATTTAGTGTATTTGGGACACATTTTTGGAGGAGGTGAACTGAAGGTAGACCCCTCCAAGGATGAGATCATTTTGAATTTTCCCAAGTGCAATACAGTTACAGAGGTAATAAACTTCTTAGGGGCAACACAATATTGGAGGAACTTTATTGTTAATTTTTTTTCCCTTGTAGCACCACTACATGCATTGACTAGTGTCAAGAAAGTCTTCCATCAGGGAGATGTACAAAAACGTTTATAATATGACACTTTGTAGAACATTGGAGGACCAATAAAAAGGATTGAGATACCAAAACTCAGACATTAAAGTGTAGAGCCACTACAACAACAATTGAGAAGATTTGTTGAGGTTGTTGTAATTGTCTCATATGGTGACATTGATATGCTAGGAACTAGAGACACTTATAAGATCGAGGGATATCCCATATATAGTATCATCCAAATAGAACCAAATACATGAACGTGAGGCATTTAGTAGTTTCAAATACATCGCAAGACTCAATCGGACATACACTTATGGATTATCATGGTTGGTTTAGGGTTTTTCATTTTTATGGCAATGGATACTCCATGTAAACATGTGGTGGTTCTATAGATGAGTGCATATTATATAAATATTCCATGTGTCAAATGCTTAGACCCAAGATCATGCTCTATTGGATATTGTTCACGATATTAGTCCCACTAGCATAAATATAGAAATGTGGAAACATGAACATGAATTTTGGAATATGTTGCTTTACCTTCTACGTGTGATCAACTCTAATAGTCCATAGGTAGGGATGGACCCATACCTAAGGAATACCCCTGATATCTTGCATCTCTATGAATATCTTGATATAAATATTTTGGTATTTTCATCTAGTAATTAGAAAATCATGAATGCGTTATCAAGAAACCAAGTAATATTAGTAATTGATATCATTTTAAAGTAAGAAATAACAACTATGTGATTTATCTTCCCCACTTAATAGAGATATATATATAAATAAATTATGGAGGAGGTTGAATGATTACCATAGCATAAACTTTAATTTAACCTAAAAGGCCATTGTCGTGTCCTTATAGTAACCGACATCTGAGGATGACTTATTGCACCCAAATGGTTGTCTCTATAGGTTTTCAATGCATCGTGACTCATTTCATCTCATCGATTTTCTCAATCTGAAACTACGTGATTCCATACTACACTTCACTATTTATATTTCACGATTATTAAAATTCATAATTTTAACACTTTTTGAAAAATGCAGATAATCATTCCATATAATTATGCCTTAACATAACTAATATGAAAATCGGATGAGTGAAATTAATATTATAGAATCAACAACCCAACTGGCCTAATTATTGTCAAATATTCAAATGTGTTACAACCAAGTGAAATCTCATCTCATATAGAAATATAAAAATTATAAGAGCACACAATTCATACAAACCTATCCGCAAATTTCCTATTTTAATTACTTCCATTGATCATAAATTTGTCATACATAAAAATCATTTCACTTGATAGAAATAGTAAGTACTCTCATATGCATGCAATGTCTGAAGAGTTATTGTTAACTGAAAGAAATCAAGTTAATTCTAATATTATATGTCAAGTGAGCAAGAGTTAAAACTTTAATTACTTGTTAAGAAACTTTGAGTTAAGGAAAAGTGAAATGTCGATTTATGTTAAAGATAAGTTAGAAAATTTTAGTTAAAGTATCAAATCATAGTTTACATGAGGAAAAGAAAGTTGGAATTGGACCGCTTCCATATTTAGAAAGTTTAGTCTTATATAGTCATGGTTGGGTCATTATAATGTGAAGTAAGAGGAGAGAATAACAACAACTCAGTTGATGCATACGAGAGAATAATTAATCAATAGAACTTATTTATTCAAGCAAAATCTTGTGTACTTATTTGTCTTGTGTTTGCATATTTATCTCTGCCTCTAACTAACAAGTGGTATATGTATAAGGTTTAGTAAGATTTCAAAGAACAAAGGATTTAAGAAGGTCTTGATCTACTTCAACTAAGAGACATAAATATTGTGAGTAGCCCACAAATTGATGTTTTCATCCATTGGTTCATAAGTAGAAACTAGATCTCATTGAGAGTTTGTAAGCCCAACTGCTAAGATATTAGGGTGAGTATCCTACAAAGACACCACCATATCAGGATGAAACAGTCACTTCCACTAACCAAAGAAGGCGTCTGCATCATAAGTGCCTGATCCAGGTGGATATTGGTGGCCACCTGCCAAGTCCACCTGGACCCCCACCATTGTCTTTCTCAGCATTTTCAGTTTCCTTAATTGTAGCACAACTTACTATTTTTAGCAGTTTTTTGGGTCCTGAACTTCCGGAGCCGTTTTGAGGCCCTAAACGACGTTTTTTTGGGGAATCCGGGGGCAACATGAGTCCATGGAATGGACTAGTGTTGCCCGTTCCAACAATGATAGTGCTCGGATATATCTTTCTAATGAGCTATTGTACGCGTCAAACGGAGATCATATGCCAAAGTTACGACCCCGGGAAGTTGATGTACCAACTTACCCCCAAACGGGGCCCACAGTTTGGCGTTTCATCTCCTAGGGTTAGGTTTTGGAATGTTAAGGGTTTTTCCATTGTTTCTCAACAATAAATAGGCCTTCGAGCCTCATTGTAACACAGTTCAGAGGCATGTAGCCATCACATCTCTTCTCAGAGATAAGCTACCATCGCCCTAGCTAGTTTATTGCCATTTTTGTTTGTAAGCATATTTCAGTATTTTCCATTAATGAAATGAAGTATTATTTCCGCTGCATCTTTGTGTATACGGTTCTCTCTATAATTTGTTGCGTTCCTGTTTAAATCCGGATCAGTGGTATCAGAGCGGTCTGCTTTTTCTCTGTTTTTCTTTGCATGTCCCCAACAAGGTCGGGATATAAGAAGTTAGGGCTTGAACTAGTTGAACCTTTGCAAGACCAGCCTCGCAAATCCCGACGGCCTCCCATGGCGGACGAGAAGAAAGACGAGGGGGTAGGAGATCCCATCAAAATCTTGCTCAAAGAAGCGCTCGAGCGACAACGGAACGCGATGATGGACAGCTTTGCGCAGATCCTTCAGCGGCTACCCAGAAGCGGCGCATCGGCTTCCAGTAGATCCTCTGGAAACGCCACACCCTTTAAGGTACAAGTTAATTTTGAAATCCCCATATTCTAGGGTCAGATAGACGCCGATGCCGTAGATAAATGGTTAAATCTGCTAGAGGGTTATTTTTCTGTTCATGAATTTTCGAGTCGGGAAAGGATTGTTTTTGCTCTTCTCAAAGCAGCCCCCCACGTCAAGGACTGGTGGGAAACCTACTGCGAGCAGAAGGATGAAAGTACTGGCTCACTATTTTCAGCCGCACCCACCTGGGATTTGTTCCGGGATGCCATCAAGGAGCAGTACTACCCTGTCGGAAGCTATGAGGATGAATACATAAAGTGGACCACGCTGCGGCAGGGAAGGGACCAAGACGTGCCGGAGTTCACCAATCTTTTCCATACCCTTCGCACAAAGTTGGGTATCAAGGATTCGGAGCAACATTTGATACTCAAATACCATGGCTGCTTGCACAAGTACATCCAGGAAGAAATACAGTTCCTAAACATCCCCTCGCTCGGCACAGCATACCGGTATGCCGTCAAGGTCGAGCAAAAGTTTAAACAAAAGAAGCGAGACTTTGGATCTGCGAATCCAAAGCAGGGGAAAGGTGCCCCTAAACCACAGAACAAAGGACAAAGCCAAGGCGGGACAACCCAAGACAACCAGCCAAAGCTGCAAGCAAAGAACAACGCCGCGAAGCCGAGAAAGGACACTGGAAAATGGTGCGAGTTCCATAAGAGCTCCACTCACAACACAAGTGAGTGTCGGGCCAAGCAGTCACTGGTGGCTGAGCTAAAGGTTTCAGAATCAGATGCATGTTCCGACTCTGAGTCAGAACCCGATAAGGGGTATGAAAAAGGGAAGCAGATCATTGATGCGGATCCCAGCGCCACTGTTGCTACCGCAAAGATCCAGAAAAATGAACCCGAAGATCCAGAGGAGGAGGAGCGTCTCTTCCACTCCCAGATGTGGGTAAAGGGCTCCCCGATACAGTTCATTGTTGATAGCGGGAGTCAAAAGAACCTCATTTCGGCAGAGGTCGTGAAGCGGTTGGGCTTACCGACCACAGCACATCCACAACCATACACCATTGGGTGGCTTCACCAAGGGCGAGATCTTCGCGTGAGCCAGCAGTGTCGCCTTCCATACAACATCAAGCCCTTCACGGATGAGTTATTGTGTGACATTGCTCCCCTTGAAGTTTGTGATGTATTACTAGGACAACCATACTTGTGGAAGCGACATGCTGTGTATGAATCAAGGCCCCGTGCTGTTATTATTACATTGGGAAATAAGTTGTTCAGGATACCAGAGGTAGCACCACCTGCCGCCATCTCTTTGATTACTGCAAAACAATGCAGTAAGATCATTTCCAAAACCAGGAAATTTGTTTTCCTGATGATACGCCCTCAAGGGAAGAAGAAGACAGTGGCCGCAGCCTCCAAACGGGGTCCCTCTGCACGGCAGCTACAGATGGACAAGATTGTGGAGGAGTACGAAGACATCTTCACCTCCCCGGCAGGGGTTCCTCTGCACTGTCAAGTCAAGCACTCCATCGATCTGACCCCAGGTGCGCCGCTACCCAATGGACCAATTTATCGGCGCTCCGTTCTGGAGAACAATGAAATCAAGAGGCAGATTCAGGAGCTCCTGCAGAAAGGTCACATCCGTCCGAGTTCTTCGCCCTGTGGGAGCCCGATAGTGTTGGTACAGAAGAAGGATGGGACGTGGAGACTCTGTATTGACTATCGGGCGCTGAACAAGATCACTGTCCGTAATAGGTACCCGATCCCGCGGATTGATGACCTCCTAGACCAACTAAAGGGGGTGAAATATTTCAGCAAGATCGATCTGAAGTCAGGATATCACCAGGTACCAATTGAACCCTCAGATGTGTGGAAGACTGCCTTCAAATCCAAGGAGGGCCTCTTCGAATGGTTGGTCATGCCTTTCGGATTGACGAATGCTCCTGCAACCTTTATGAGGCTAATGGATGACATCTTGTGGCCATTCACCAACTCCTTTGTAGTAGTATACTTGGATGACATTCTGATCTTCAGCCAGAGTTGGGAAGAGCACCTCCACCACATCCGACAGGTTCTCCAAACACTGCGGCAACACAAGCTATGTGCCAATTTGGAGAAATGCACTTTTGGCATGACCGAGGTTCAGTATCTGGGATACATCATTGATGAACAGGGGGTGCATGTCGATCCAACCAAGGTCCAAGTCATTCGGGATTGGCCCTCTCCAACCACTCTAACAGAGCTCCGCAGCTTTCTAGGTCTTGCCAACTTCTACCGCAGGTTTGTGTTGGGATTTTCTCATATTTCTTGGCCCTTGAGTCAAGTCACCAAGGGCGGGGCGAAAGCAAAATTCTTTTGGTCTGAATCTCAACAGAAGGCATTCAGGGAGTTGAAGGATCGCCTCTGCACGGCACCAGTGCTCGCGTTACCAGATTTACAACAACCATTTGAGGTCGAGACAGATGCCTCTGACTATGCTATTGGGGCAGTCCTTACTCAACATGGACATCCAGTGGCATATCACAGTGAAACACTTTCAGACACAGTCCGGAAGTACCCCACTTATGATAAAGAGATGTATTCCATTGTACAGGCCTGCCGACAATGGAAGCATTACATTTTGGGGAAGGAAACGGTCATCCACACAGACCACCGACCTCTGCAGTTCATACAGACCCAAGGGAAATTGCAGAATGATCGCCATCAGAAGTGGTCTACATACCTGCAA
This sequence comes from Pinus tabuliformis, assembly GCA_031772625.1. NCBI lineage: Eukaryota > Viridiplantae > Streptophyta > Pinopsida > Pinales > Pinaceae > Pinus > Pinus tabuliformis. Next base: position 472,413,501 of record CM062814.1, read on the forward strand.
CAGTTTCACTTGAATATCAAGTATAAAAAGGGCAGCACCAATAATGTTGCAGATTGCCTCAGTCGACCACCGATCATGGCGCTAACCACCGTGCTCAACTCTTGCGGGCACGAGACTTTTGATTGGCCACTTCTCTACAAAAGCGACCCAGAATTCGGCCACACATACCAGACACTCTTGGAGGGTCGGCAGGTTGCAGATTTTCACCTCCAGGATGCCCTATTATGCCACCTCGGTCACCTCTGTGTTCCTTCAAGCGAGCGTGCCAAGATGATTTGGGAAGCACACTACAGTCGGGCTGCTGGGCATTTCGGGGTCGAGAAAACAGTGGCAGTACTGCAAAACTATTTCTATTGGCCGAATCTTCGACAGGATGTTGGGAAGTACATCCGATCATGTACTGCCTGTGCCATTGCCAAACCGACCATTAAGAAGCAAGGCCTCTATACCCCGTTGCCTACCCCTAGTCGACCTTGGGAATCCATCTCCATGGATTACATGTCAGGCCTTCCTTCCACTAAGCATGGAAATGACTGTGTTTTTGTGGTCGTCGACAGGTTCTCAAAGATGGCCATTATGATGGCCTGCAAGAAGAATATCACAGCAGAAGCCACTGCTAAACTCTTCTTTGAACGAGTGTGGGTGCACTTTGGGATCCCACAGTCTATCATCTCAGATCGGGACAGTCGGTTTCTCAGCACCTTTTGGTCCAGTCTCTGGTCAATGCTGGACACCAAACTCACGAAGTCCACAGCCTTCCATCCTCAAACTGATGGCCAGACAGAGGTTGTCAATAGGATGATTGTGCACATTCTGCGCATGTATAACTCAAAGCATCCACGCACATGGGACGAGAGCCTCCCCTACGTTCAGCACAGCTACAACCGAGCTCTTCACAGCTCCACTGGCCATAGCCCTTTTTAGGTGGGTTTGGGATTCCAGCCACTATGCCCCATTGATGTGGCCATGCCACTTGCAGCTACTCACATGAATTCAGCTCATGTCCAGTCCGAAACAGATAAGGCCACCAGCTTCATTGAGCGCATCCAACATATTCGCCAGCAGGTCCATGACATTCTTGAGAAATCAAATGCCAAGTACAAGCAGCGACATGATCAACATCGGGTGCCACACAAGTTTCAGGTGGGCGACAAAGTCTGGTTGCATTTGCAAAAGGAACGCCTTACTGGAGCCTATCGGAAATTGAGACCACTCCGATATGGTCCTTACACCATTACTAAGGCTATGGGAGACAATGCATTTGAGCTCAGCATTCCCCCATTCCTTGGCCTGCACCCAGTATTCAATGTGGACCGCCTTCGGCCATACTTTCCACCATTGCTAGACACATCCGACATTGCAGAACAGCTCAAACCCACAGAATTAAATCCAGATTGCATGGAACAAGCTGCAACTGATCGGATCATGGACACACAGATCAAGAACACTCGCCAACAGAATATCCAACTGTATCGAGTTGTCAAAGCGGGCCAACTCCTTCAGCAGGGCAAGTGGCTCACCAGGGAACAAGTTCAGCAGAAGTTTCCTCATCTCATGGAGGAGCTCAACGCAATGGGGACCATTGCTTCCTAAGGGGGGAGGAATGATCCAGGTGGATATTGGTGGCCACCTGCCAAGTCCAACTGGACCCCCACCATTGTCTTTCTCAGCATTTTCAGTTTCCTTAATTGTAGCACAACTTACTATTTTTAGTAGTTTCTTGGGTCCTGAACTTCTGGAGCCGTTTTGAGGCCCTAAACGACGTTTTTTGGGGAATCTGGGGGCAACACGAGTCCATGGAATGGACTGGTGTTGCCCATTCCAACAATGATAGTGCTCGGATAGATCTTTCTAATGAGCTATTGTACGCGTCAAACGGAGATCATATGCCAAAGTTACGACCCCGGGAAGTTGATGTACCAACTTACCCCCAAACGGGGCCCACAGTTTGGCGTTTCATCTCCTAGGGTTAGGTTTTGGAATGTTAAGGGTTTTTCCATTGTTTCTCAACAATAAATAGGCCTTCGAGCCTCATTGTAACACAGTTCAGAGGCATGTAGCCATCACATCTCTTCTCAGAGATAAGCTACTATCGCCCTAGCTAGTTTATTGCCATTTCTGTTTGTAAGCATATTTCAGTATTTTCCATTAATGAAATGAAGTATTATTTCCACTACATCTTTGTGTATACGGTTCTCTCTATAATTTGTCGCGTTCCTGTTTAAATCCGGATCAATGCCAACCATCAACCTCCATAAGAATTAGCATAGAAGAGATCAATAAAGTGGGCAATAGTTGTTGGGAGCCACCGTTAAAGTGAAGGGTAAAACGTTTATTTTTAAATATAATCAAGTGTTGGAAATAATACTGAGAGGGGGGGTGAATCAGTATTAGCTAGTCAATAATATTTCATTTCCATAATCAGATTCATATACGCTACTTTAGTTAATGGAACTTGCATGTATACACAACTATATTTAAGGCAACTAGCATATATCCTGCAAACTTATGGTTCAGTTAATTCATCATATGTTGATCTTTAATCAGTGCATCATAACCATATAAGTAGTAACCAAGTGCAGTAAAAACAAAACAGACAATCACACACATGAACACAAGATATAAGGTGGAAACACAATGTGGGTGAAAACAACTTCCTGTAATCATCTCTATCTTATTTTTTAATAAGAAACTTCTTTTTACAATTTTTTACCGGCACAGTATTATACCAGTATGTAGGCTTCTACCTGCAGAAGGCTAAAACTTCTCTCATTCTCTAGCTTCTCATGGAAGGGAGCTGCAACCCCCTAGCTCTTGTACTAGCTGATATATTTACTAGTACATAGGTGCTGGCCTACAGAAGGCTACAACCTTCTCTTTTCTTTAAAGGAACACATTTCATAAATTTTCAGACTGGATCCATAAATAACTTCGTTGAAACATCAAATGTATCTGCATCAACCAATCTCCTTTGCACCAACCTCAATTGAATCAATCAATCACTTTTTAGAATGTTGTAACTAGAACACAATAACTAGAATACAGTAACCAAATCCAGAACCCAGAACATTGCAACAACAAACAGAAGTAGCTAAAGCATATTTTATGAGGTATATGCTACTTCAATGTGTCGAACCTATGTGCATATGCACCTTTCTCAAGGCGAACCTGCGTACAGATCTGTAAATCAAATTTAAGATGTATATGTTGTTTTGATATGCATAACCAGCGCATATACGCGCCTTTTCTAAAGTGAACCTACGTACAGATCTATAAATGATGATTTAAACTTTACAACAATTCCAAACATCAGTTATACCCAGATCATCATGTGCTCCTTATTCAGATAAAATATCAAAACCACACAAAGATACTTCACTTCAAGTCTTAAGATCTTCACCCATTATTAGATCTTATCCTCCATCAAGCGCTAAGATTCATCCTTGATTCAGATCTAGCTATGCAACGTAACCCAATAACCTACATTCTAGATCTTGCTCTTCATCATTCAATCTTGAGTACCTTTGCCTAATGATCTTATCCTCCTTTTATAGTCTTAGGCCTTACTCAATACCATGGACCAAAACCACTTAGAATGAACACCTTAGACCAAATACCTGGGGTCAACACTTCGAACAAGATACCTTGGACCAATACCATGGATCAAAATACCATGGACCAAATACCACGGACCAAAACTAACTTTTGCAACATGTACGCGCCTTTCCTTTCGTGAAAGTGCGTGTGTACGTTATATGCTCATTTTGGTCTGCTAACCCACATGTACACATGGCTTGATCAATGGGGAACCTGGATATACCTCTCTTTCTTCATTCTGTGAGTCTGAACTGTGATCTATCATATAAGTGAGTTGCCATCAAGGACAACACCTATGAAATGGTGCCAAATATGTGTCATAATGGCAAAAATCTCCCCTTTTGGACTTGATGGCAACCCCAAGTCACTCTTCCCCTTTTTCATCGAGGGAAAATGGTGATTCTCACCTAGAGTACATGTTGAATTCTCTAATATGCTGAAGTGTGCTGATTGAGCTCCATGCTTGAGTCAATGCTCCCCCTTAATATAAGCAAGGTCTGCAAAAACATGTTCTGAAAGAAGAACATGAATCTATACATACACCACAAATGACCTTACTATCACCAATGACTTATACATAGATCCATCTCCCAACCAAGTGGGGATAGACCAAGTTTGACTCATCCCCCCAACCAAGTGGAGATAGACCAATTGTTTATACATGTCAAAACAATAACATTACATCATCCATCCCATGCATAGTGGGGAAACAAAATAGGTCATTTCATGACCTTGACATTAAAGCATATACATGACATAGAGACCAAATATCTGAAACAATACCATGATAGTCATCAACAATTATCATCAAAAACATTAGTCAATCACCATCCAGACCAACAACCATGATCTCCCCCTGAACATGTTCCACCTGAATAAAAAACAACTGTGAATTTGTACAAAGATCTTCTAAGATAATGCCAAAAATGCATTATTAGAAGTATATGCTCCCCCTAAACCTATGCCAGATGATCACTGTCAGACCCATATCAGACTCCTTTTATCATGAGTCTGGCCCACTGCTTTTCTTCAAACCAACATATATGCGACTGTATCCACAGAAACCAACGTATGTACGTGGATACGCTTCATGAAACACGCGTATAACCACTTTTCTTTGAAACAGATAAATTTTAACAGCATGATGATGCATCAAATACTGCCAGCTTCTATCTCAGATATTCAAATGTCTCTCTGGGCAGTGGCTTGGCGAATATATCAGTAACATGTTCTCAGGAGGGAAAATACTCCAATTTGACCTTTTGTTCAAGCACTTGTTCACGTAGAAAATGATATTTGATGGGTATGTGCTTGGTCTTGGAATGCATGACTAGTTTCTATGAAATACTGATGGCACTTGTATTATCACATAGAATGGACATGGGTGGAGTACATGTGATCTGAATGTCTTGCAATGTTTGCATCATTGAAAGGAGTTGTGTGCAGAAAGATGCAGCGGCCACATATTCTGCTTCAGTTCTAGATAATGCAATTCAACTGTGTTTCTTGTTGAACCAAGACACTAATCTGGAACCCATATAGAATGCACCACCACTAGTGTTTTTTTTGTTATCAATGCTTCCTACCCAATCTGCATCTATATATGCATGAAGTGTAAGATCTGTATCTCTAGGATACCATAAACCAAAATTCGGTGTTCCTTGAAGATATTTGAAAACCCTTTTGACTGCCTGAAGGTGTGATTCCTTTGGATTTTCTTCGAATCTTCCAACTATTCCCACTACATTCATGATGTCTAGTAGGGTACCTGTTAGATAAAGCAGATTGCCAATCATGGATCTGTAGCGTTGTTGATGTACTACTGTTGATTCACCATTTGAGCTAAGACTGCATCCTGTTACCATAGGGGTACATACTGGTTTAGAATCTTCCATGCCTTGTTTTTTTAAGATCTACTTGAGATACTTGTTTTGTGACAAAAAAATACCATCTTTATTTTGTTGAACTTGTAGACCAAGAAAATATGTAAGCTCACCAAGTAGGGACATTTAAAATTCTTGATGTATTACCAAAGGAAAATTTCGACTCATGGCTTCTTCATTGCTACCAAAAATGATATCATCAACATACACAATGAGTATTAGCAATTTATTATTATCAATCTTTGTATATAAATTTCCATCAGCTGATCCTTTTGAAAAACCTTGTTGATGGAGGTATTTGTCAAGGCGTTAATACCAGGTCCTTGGAGCTTGTTTTAGACCATAGAGAGCCTTTTTGAGTCTCCTTACAAGTTTTGCATCATTTCTGAGGATGAATCCGTCTGGTTGCTCAATATATACTTCTTCTTCTAAGTCTCCATTAAGAAAGGCAAATTTTACATCCATTTGGTATACTTTGAATTTTTGAAAACTAGAAAGAGCAAGGAACATTTGTATGGCTTCAAGTCTAGCAATAGGTGCAAAAGTTTCTTCAAAACCTATACCTTCTTATTGAGCATACCCTTTACAAATAGTATGGCTTTGTTTCTAATAGCTTCTCCATTTTCATTCAGCTTGTTTTTGAATATCCATTTGGTTCCTATGATATTTTTATGATGAGGTCTAGGAACTAACCCAAGTATTATTCTTTTCAATTTTCTCAAGTTCTTCATTCATGGCCTTGACCCAACATTCATGTTTGCATGCTTCATTTACATTTTGAGGTTCGATGGAGGAAATAAATGCTAGATAGTTTGAAGCTTCTGTAATAGTTCTTCTTGTATGCACACCTACCTCCTTCTGTCCCAAAATTTGAGTCTTTGGATGATTTTCCTGAACATACCTAGATGAAGTCTTTTCTTATGTCCTTATTTGTTCTTCGGGTGCTTCATTGGTTTCTTATTCATAATTAGTCTAATTTGATGTGGAAGGATAATCATCATCTTCTCCACAATCTTCAGTTTTTACCTGCTTTGGATTTCTTCCTGCTTCATCATCCACAACATCAATACTTTCAATAATTTTCCCAAATCTTTTATTATAACACTTATATCCTTTACTTCGGGAAGAGTAACCAAGGAGAATTCCTTTATCCACTCTGGGTTCAAACTTGCCAAGTTTTTCATCAGTTCTTTGATGTAACATTTGCTTCCAAAAATTTTGAGGTATTTTACAGTAGGAGTCTTACCATACCAAAGTTCATGTGGAGTTTGAGTGTTGTTTACCCGAACATTTTCTTGGTTGAGAATAGTGACGGCAACGAATGCAGCTTCACCCCAAAAGGTAGCAGGAGTACCAGACCCATCTAGCATAGTGCGAGCAATTTTTTGAATAGTTCTATTCATCCTTTCTACCACTCCATTTTGCTGAGGAGTTGTTGCAGTGGAGAATTGTCTTTTTACTCCATTTTCTTCACAAAAGTCAAAGAATTCATCCAAATTAAATTCCCCTCCTCGATCATATCTGAGGCATTTGATTTTGCAATCTGATTCATTTTCATCCAGGGCTTTGAAGGCTTTGAATTTTTCAAATGCTTCATCTTTATGCTTTAGAAGCACTATCCAACACATTTTGGAAAAATCATCAATGAACAATATAAAGTATTTCTTTCCACGAGGTGACTTTTTCCTTCATGGTCCACATAAATCAGTATGAACAAGTTCAAGAGGCCTACTAGTTGATCCTTCCTTTTTAGGGAAGTGCACTCTGCTTTGCATACCAAATTGACATGATTTGCATATTGTATTTTCTCGGATGCTGATATCAGGAAGATCACGAACAACTTGGAATCTTCATGCTTTTCCTATTTGAGAGAAGCTTAGATGCCCCAATATTTTGTGCCATAGCCAGTGTTCATCATTTTTCTTAGATAACACTGTTGTTGTCCTCCCTTGAGTATGTATAAGTTGTTTGGAGTTCTTATAACTTTGATCATGGTTTCTCCTGTATCAAGCTCATGAACAACACATCCATTTGATCGAAATACTACTTCATTTGCTTGATCACACATTTGACTGACACTCAAAAGGTTATGCTTTAGACCATCAACATACATAACATTCCCAGCTTTAAATTTTTATTTTAAGAGAACATAGCCTTTACCTTTTATGATAACAGGAGTGTCATTTCCAAATGAGACCTTCTTTTCCTTTTCTAAGGCGTTATATGACTGAAGTTTTTCTTTATCACCTATCGTGTGTTTCAAGCATCCACTTTCAATGTACCATTGATTTTCTTTTCCTTTTGCATATAAGGCTATACCACATCTTTCTGTTTGTGGTTCTTTCCTTCTCCATATTTTTGGATTTAATGAAGTTTTCTCCTTCTGATTTGGTTTCCAAAATTTACTCCTGCATTCAGATTCTTCATGACCGAAGTTGTTGCAGATAGAGCATTCTATTTCATTTTCAAGGAGAGAAAAGTTATTGTAGGTTCATTTCATGATCCCCGTCACATTCCTTTGATTTCGTACTTCTCTAGTCATGATGGTCTTGTAAGCAACACATTGAGCAGCTTTGTGTCCAAAGTTATGACATGAAAAACATTGGCCATTAAAGAAGTTACTGCGATCATCGAATCTACTCACCTGGTGATTGTAGTTGCTATTGATATTCATTCTTGAAATAGATTGAGTATGATTTACCTGAGGTTGGTTGTATATTTTGTTCATCCTTGAAGTAAATTGAGCCTGATTTACCTGGTGATCTGCTTTATGCCTTTGTTGTCAATTGTCAAATTGTTCACTGCTCTTTGCTGCATCAAGATAGATTTTAGTGGAGGTCGATGGCTTCTGTGGTTGGGATGCTTCTTCAATATATCCAAGACCTATCCTTATCAGAGGAGAATGCTGGACTTTGATAATTTCATTTAAGGTTTCTGATCCTTTAGAAAATCTAAGATTGAGAGCTTTTGTTTTCTTAATATCATTTCTTAGACCCACAATTTCACATTCTGTTTTTTCATTGTGTTTTTCTCTTTCAACAAGTTGGAATGTCAAAGTATCTATAACCATATTTTTTTCTTATAAACAGATTTTGAGTTTAGAGATTTCTTCATAAAGATCATCTTCATCTAAAGCATCCAAGAAATAATCATCTTCAAAGGCCATCAGAAGTCTATAGTCATTACTATTTTCGTCTTCATCACTATTAGATAAACCATTGCTATCTTCATGTGTATAGTAGCTCTTCTTACTTACACTTTGACTTCTATTCCATTTTGCTAATTCCTTACCTTTATCAAGCTTATCTTTGTGAGGACATTTGGCACCATAATGACTGACTCTTCCACAAGAAAAACATTTGAAAGGTAGTTTACCTTTGAATCTTCTAGAACCCCGTTGAAGGTTCTTGACAAAGTTTGCTTCTTCCTCTCCTTCTGAAATATGTCTTGATTCATTGTGTTCTTCTCTTCCTGAAGCTTTCAATGTGGCTTCTCTCATATCTGATGGACCTCTTTTTCTCATTTCAAAAGCAGTTAAGATTCTGTGCAGCTGTGTCATATTAATAGTATGAAGATCCTGATTTTCCTCTATGACAGATACTTTTGGTTCAAACTTAGTAGACAAGGATATTAAAACCTTTTCAACTAAAGTAACTTCTTTTATCTCTTCATCCAAGTTCTTCATGCAATTAACAATCTCATCTATACGTAAGAAGTAACTAGCTATGCTTTCATCATTGTGCATTTTAAGAGTTTGTATATTGAATTTTGAGAGTTTTCTGTTTTGCAAGTTTTAGCCGATTGTCTCCTTCATAGCTTAGAACAATCTTGTCCCATATTTCTTTGGCGTTTTTTAGTTGCATAACTTTGACAAATTCTGATTGCGACAGACTCCCCAATAATGTATTGACAACCTTGGCATTGGATTCATATTGCTTTTTACCTGCTGTGTCTGTAGGAATTGCCGATGGAAATGTATATCCTCCTTCCATGATTTCCCAGACATCTGTTCCAAGAGATTGAAGATATGCTGTGGTCCTTACCTTCTAATAAATGAAGTTACTTCCATCAAAGATTGGTGGTCTAATCGATCCCTTTCTTTCTTAGTTACTCATGATGATAGATTTTCCTTCAAGCAATAGAGCTTGTTCTAAGGACCTGCTATGATTCCAATTGTTGGAAATAATACTGAGAGGGGGGTGAATCAGTATTAGCTAGTCAATAATATTTCATTTCCATAATCAGATTCATTTACACTACTTAAATTAATGGAACGTGCATGTATATGCAACTGTATTTAAGGCAACTAGCGTATATCCTGCAAACTTATGATTCAATTAACTCATCATATGTTGATCTTTAATCAGTGCATCAGAACCATATAAGAAGTAACCAACTGTAGTAAAAATAGAACAAACAATCACACACATGAACACAATATATAAGGTGGAAACCCAATGTGGGTGAAAACCACTTGCTGCAATCGTCTCTATCTTCTTTTTTAATAAGAAACTTATTTTTACAATTTTATACTGGTGCAGTCTTATACCAGTACACGGGATTCTACTTGCAGAAGGCTACAACCTTCTCTCATTCTCCAGCTTCTCCTGGAAGGGAGATGCAACCCCCTAGCTCTTGTACTAGCTGATATATTTACTAGTACGTAGGTGCCAACCTACAGAAGGCTACAACCTTCTCTTTTCTTTCAGGGACCATGTTTCATAAATTTTCAGACTGGATCCATAAATAACTTCATTCAAACATCAAATGTCTCTGTATCAACCAATCTCCTTTGCACCAACCTCAACTGAATCAATCAATCACTTTTTAGAATGCTGTAACCAGAACACAGTAACCAGAGTACAATGACGAAATCCAGAACCCAGAACACTGCAACAAAAAACAGAAGTAGCTAAAGCATATTTTATGAGGTATATGCTACTTCAATGTGTTGAACCTACATGCATACACACGTTTCTCAAGGCGAACCTACGTACAGATGTATAAATCAAATTTAATATGTATACGCTATTTTGATATGCATAACCAGCATGTATACGCGCCTTTTCTAAAGTGAACCTGCATACAGATTTGTAAATGATGATTTAAACTTTACAACAATTCTAGACATCAGTTATACCCAAATCATCATGCGCCAGTTATTCAGATAAAAGATAAAAACCACGCAAAGATACTTCACTTCAAGCCTTAAGATCTTGACCCATCATTAGATCTTGTCCTTCATCAAGCACTAAGCTTCATCCTTGATTCAGATTTGCCTATGCAACATAACCCAATAACCTATATTCTGGATCTTCCACTTCATCAAATATTCAATCTTAAGTAACTTTGCCTAATGATCTTCTCCTCCTTTTATAGTCTTAGGCCTTACTCAATACCATGGACCAAAACCACTTAGAACCAATACCTTGGACCAAATACCTGGGGTCAACACTTCGGACAAGATACCTTGGACTAATACCATGGATCAAAATACGATGGACCAAATAGCACGGACAAAAAATAAGTTTTCCAACATGTACGCAGCTTTCCTTCCGTGAATGTGTGTGTGTACGTTATACGCTCCTTTTGGTTTACTAACCTGCGTGTACACGTGGCTTGATCAATGGGGAACTTGCTTATGCCTCTCTTTCTCCATTCTGTGAGTCTGAACTATGATCTATCATCTGAGTGAGTTGCCATCAAGGAAAACACCTGCGACATAGTGCCAAGTCTGTGTCATAATGCCAAAATCAAGTGTATGCAACGTTCATTTCTAGAAGTATAACACAATAAGGAAATAAGACAAAAGAAATATGATAATCATGGGTCAGAAAGAAATACTGAAGTGAACTAAGGAAATAAATCGAAAGGAAGAGCCAAATTATTTTGAGGGAATCATAGAGGTTCTAGCCACTGTCAGGGCATCTAAAATACAAGTATGTGAAGTAGGAAAATATGAGTATGAATGGATCAGGATTGACCTGGTAACACTTCCAAAATTTACTAGTCAAAATCTTAATTTTTTTAGAACTATCAAAATGAAAACTTTTCTTCGATGTAAAGAGTCGATTGAGTATCGGTCTAATAACCCATATGATGAAGTATTTGATGCCTTAGTATTTGGTTTTATGAAACATGCATTGTATGAGAAGTCCATGTTCAAGGTAGAAAAATCTACATCTTACTAGGAAGCATGGAAGACCCTCGAAGTATAATTTGGTATAAAGGAAAGTGACACAAGGAAAAAAATTATTTTATAGTTTTTTAAAGAATTAATAGAAAGGAAACTGTAGGTCTAAGTTAAAATGAGAAATACTCTAGGTGGAAAACATATCTTGGAGAACTCAACTCGAATGTGGATGATGGTCATAGAGACTATAAGAGTGAAACCTCTGATGTAGACATGCATATAGATGAAGAAGACACAAAAGAGATTGCAGAGTGAGAAGTTGAAGGCTCTACACGTGAAGTAGAGAAAGAACATATAGATGTCCGAGAACCCCAATATAACATGGAACCCCTATTGTCCCATTCATTATTCCTTAAATTATTCATGATATAGTTAATTATCATAAGTTTTGAAATTTTATTCCTCCATTCATTCTTCCTTACTCTAAATTATAGAATTTCAATTAATTCAATGGGAAAATGTATGCTTTTGATATTACATTTACCAAAAATTCTCAACTTTATTACTTTTCTTTCCTTCCTCCTTTTTTGAATATTGTTACTCCTTTAAGTAATATGTAATATTGTACATATTTTTGAGTAGTGTTTAAAATAAAAATAAATAATTGAGGAAGACAACTATGCAACCTTATATTTCTTTTATGGTTTTTGTTTATATTTATAGAAAATATTTATAGAGAAACCCATGTTTAATGCTTTAAGCTCTAATATTTCTATTAAAAAAAGGAATTCTCTTATTTTGTTACCATTTCATAAAAAAAAAAAAATTGTTTTTGTTTATAACAATTTAGTTTTCATAATAACAAACTTGTTTCATCCTTATATAGGTATACCGAAGCCCTTTATTTCTAATGTGTAAACATACCTAAAATATATTTCAAAACTAACAAAGATGTTTTAAAATTCTTTGTTAATAGAGGAACAACATCTATTTAAAATAATGTCAATTTGGCTCAAGGAATAAGATAAAACAAAAATAGTTATAATTTTACACTTTGCTAGAAAATTGGATGACCAATAAAGAGGATTGAGATAAAAAAATTAGTACATTGAAGTGAAGTACCACTACAACATCAATTGAGAATATTTTTTGAGGTTAATATAATTTTCTCATATGGTGATATTGATATACTAGGAAATAGTGACACTTATAAGATCAGGCGATATCCAATATATAGTATCATCCAAATAGAATTGAAGACAAGAATTTGGGGCACTTAGTAGTTTAAAATACATTGCAAGACTCAACCAGACATACACTTATGGATGATAAGGGTTGGTTTTGGGTTTTGCGTTACTATGGTAATGGCTTCTCCATGTAAACATGTGGTGGTTCTATAAATGAGTCCATATTATATCAATCTTCCATGTGTCAAATGCTTAGGCCCAAGATCCTGCTTTATTGGATATTGTTGAAGATATAAATCCCACTAGCATAAATATAGAAATGTGAAAATGTGATCTTGAATTTTGGAATAGGTTGATTTACCTTCTATGCGTGAACAACTCTAATAGTTCATTCGTAGGGATGGAACCATAAATAAGGACTACCTATGTTATCTTGCATCTCTATGAAAGATTAAAATTTAATGTGATTCTATTGCTGATTTAATTATAACTCATGGATTATAATTTACTATCTCGTAATTGGAATACACTACATTTCCTCCTTTTAAATTCACTCTAGATCCTATTTCAAATGCTCTTATTTTCACTCAATCCACTACAACTAGAATATTGATATGTTTTCTTCATGTAGTTTTAATATCAATCCTTCCTACAATTATGGTGAAACTTTTTAGATGTATCTAAGGTGGTGGAATATTTGCATTAGAAGTGGTAGTTTAACTTGAATTTAGATGTATAGAGATTTGAGCAATGTATTAATATTTTCCAAACATTGATAAGCTATTTAGGTTCTTTTATTTTTGAGAGTATTTATTTCTAGATAAATTGAGTACTTATTATTTTTGAAAATACAAGCTTTCTTGCAGGGATTGTTGATCTACATAAAGGGACATCTCCATCTAAATCCACCTAGGTCTTCTCCACCTTTGGTTGAAACATACCATCCCCATATTCTGAATCTCTATTTTCCAGCCAATGTGAGCAAGTTGTCTTTGGGAGATCTGGCCAACGTGAAGTGTTAGGCTTGGACTTGGGTGATGTTCACCTTCCCTATAACCTCCACATATGTCGTGCACCTGTCCAACACTTCATCTCACCATTCGTGTCCTCCAAAACCTCTCAGCCAACTTCTTGTAGTAGTACAAGACATCATGTAGCAGTTCATGACATCCTATAGAAAGCTTGTAGCAGCCTACTTTGACCTTGGTTTGACCTAAAATGATAGTATAACCTAGTGTAGGGGTCGGTTAAACCCTCATATTAGACTCCATGACTAGAAGTGCTACCATGACTAGCCTTTTCATTGACTTTTCCCTCCTGCAATATCACATAACATTAGCTTTTATATTTCTAAATTTAGCAAATAGGACTTTTATATATTCTGCAAGTGTGAATGAGATAATTAATCCATGCACGTTTGGATTTTGAAAGGATAGAATAGCTTCTTATTTTCAAGCAGTTCTGGTAGTTGGATGATCAAGTGCAAGGTTAACATAGTTTCTTTCCTACAAGTGATTTGTGTCATTTCATAGCTAGATGATTCATGTCATATCATAGCATTTAAAAGTTAGCAACTTACATTTCTTGAATTGACAAGAATTTACTTTTCCTACACAAGAACTAGTTTTACATTCCATTGTCAGTAGTCAGACACCCTTTATTCCAATAGAGGAATGGTATGTAACCCTAATGGTCAAATGCCCGAGTTGAGAAGTTGCATGAGTAGAATGATGCATTTGCCATGTATATAGCACTATCATCTCCAAGTTTGTACGAATCCTCGGGTTGATAAAGTAAAGTTGGTAGCCCTAGGAGTTACAACATTCTTGCTGCAATACTGAGACTCTTCACTTTTGTCTTATACTCACATCTCAATTTTCTTTTCACTATTTAACAAATACATCAAAGAGATACATAAAAATAATTTAATTATTTCTTAGATAATATTTTAGTATTTAATTTTTTTCTTATTGTAAAAAAACATTCTACTAATATATATATCTATATATATATATATATATATATATATATATATATATATATATATATATATACAAAATACAATTTAGTATTTTCTGATATTAATCTATTGTTAGTCTTAAGATTTTGGTAAATATTTTCATCTAGTAATTAGAAAATCATGAATGCATTATCAAGAAACCAGGTAATATTAGCAATTGATATCATTTCAAAGGTGGGAATAAATACTATTTGATTTATCTTCCTCATTTAATAGAGATATATATAAATAAATTATGAAGGAGGTTGAAAGAGTCCCTCTAGCATAGAATTTAATTTCACTTAAAAAGCCATTTTCATGCCCCTACAGTCACCCACATCGGAGGATAACTTAGTGCACCCAAATGGTCCATCAATATAGGTTTGCAGCGCATTGTGATTCATTTCATTTGATCAATTTTCTCAATTTGAAACGATGTGATTCCATACTACGCCTCAATTTTTATATTTCACTATTATTAAAATTCACAATTTTAACACTTATTATAGTATGTAGATAATCATTCCATATAACTATCCCTTAATGCAACCAATAAGAAAATGATATGAATGAAATTAATCTTATAGAATCAACAAACCATCTAGTCTTTAACAGTTGTCAAATATTCAAATGTGTTACAACCAAGTGAACTCTAGTGTCGTATAACACTTTAAAAATTATAAGAGCACACAATTTATACAAACCTATCCCCAAATTTCCTATATTATTTACTGCCATCGATTGTAAGTTTTTCATAGACCAAAATTGTTTCACTTCATAGAAATTATGATTGCTCTTGTATGCATGCAATGTATGAAGAGTTAAGTTAAGTGAAGGAAATAAAGTCAAGTCGAATATTAGATGTGAAGTGAGTCAGAGCTAAAAAGTTAATGTCCTGTCAAGGAAAGTTAACTTAAGGAAAAGATACATGTTGATTTATACTAAAGTGAAGTTAGAAAAATTTACTTAAAGTGCCAAATAATAGTTTGCATCAGGAAAAGAAAGTTAGAGTTTGAAATAATCCACATTTAGAAAGTTTATTTCTTATATACTCATGGTTGGGTCATTGTAATGTGAAGTAATAAGAGAGAATAGAAGCAACTCAGTGAATGTATATGAGGGAAAAAAATTTCATGTTTTTCTCTCCCTCTAAATAACGAGTGGTATTAGAGTAATCATTAGTAAGGTTTCAAGGAACAAAAGGAGTTAAGAAGGTCATAAGCTACTTCCACTACTTAGAGACTTGCCTATTGTGAGTAGCCCACAAATTGAAGTTTGCATCCATTGGTCCATAAGTTGAAACTAGAGCTCGTTGATATTTTGTAAACCCAACTACTCAAAGGTTAGGGTGAGTAGCCTATAGAGCCACCACTATATCAAGAGGAAAGTGCCACTGCCACTGACCAAAGAAGAAGTTTCCATCGTAAGTTGTATCCATGAGCATCCATACAAATTTGCGTAGAAAAGCTCAGCAAAGTTGCTAGTAGTTGTTCGGAGCCACCGCTAAAGTGAAGGATAAAATGATTCATTTTAAAGATAATAAAGTGTATGCGATGTTCATTTCTATAAGGATGACACAATAAGGAAAGAAGACAAAATACAAAAGAAGTATGGCAGTCATGGTTCACAAAGAGATATTGGGGCAAACTAAGAAAAGAAATTGGAAGGAAGAGCCAAAGTATTTCGAAGAGCTCATAGAAGTTCCCGCCACAGTCGAGGCATATAAAATAAAATTCTATGAAGTAGAACAATTTGAGGATGAATGAACTAGGATAGATGTCATAATGCTTCCAAAATTTACTTGTAAAAGCATTAATTTTTGGGAAATGTCAAAATTAAAACTTTTCTTTGATGTTATAAAACAAAATATTTTTTATACTTGAAAGTCAACTACAAGTTTCAGAGTAAATGAGAAAGACTCTAGAAGGAAAACATAGCTCGGAGAATCCCACTCAAATGGGGATGATGGTCATAAAGACTATAAAAGTGAAACCCATCATGTAGACATCCATATGGATGAAGAAGACACATAAAATATTGCAGAGTGAGAAGTTCAATCCTCTACGTGCAAAGTAGAGAAAGAGCACATAGATGCTCGAGAACCCCACTTTAACATGGAACCCCTGTTGTTAAATTCAATATTCCTTAAATTATTCATGATCTAGTTAATTATCGTAAGTTTTGAAACCGTATTTCTCCATTCATTCTTCCTTAGTCTAAATTATAGAGTTTTAATAAATTCAATGAGAAAAATGTATTATTTTGATATTACATGTAAGCTCTAATATTTCTATTAAAAAAATGAAATATCTTATTGTGTTACCATTTCATTAATTTTTCTTTTTAAACAATTTAGTTTTCATAATAATAAAGATTGTTTCATCCTTGTGTAAGTTTACCGAAGCCTTTTATTTCTAGTGTGTAAAAATACATAAAATATATTTCAAAACTAACAAAAATGTTTTAAAGTTATTTGATAATAGAAAAACAACATGTATTTAAAA
Organism: Pinus tabuliformis; assembly: GCA_031772625.1. Classification (NCBI taxonomy): domain Eukaryota; kingdom Viridiplantae; phylum Streptophyta; class Pinopsida; order Pinales; family Pinaceae; genus Pinus; species Pinus tabuliformis. The sequence continues at coordinate 472,430,804 of CM062814.1, forward strand.
GAATGTAATTTTGGCTCACGGAATAAGATAAAAAAAAATGGTTATAATGTGACACTTTGCTAGAAAATTGGAGGGCCAATAAAGAGGACTGAGATACCAAAACTAGGACATTGAATTGAAGTACGACTACAACAACAATTGAGAATATTTGTTGAGGTTCTTGTAATTGTCTCAAATGGTGACATTGATATGCTAGGAACTACAAAAACTTATAAGGTCAAGGGATATCATATATATAGTATCGTCCAAATATAACCAAAGACATGAATGTGGGGCATTTATTAGTTTCAAATACATCACAAGACTCAATCGTGTATACACGTATGGATGATAATGGTTGGTTTAGGGTTTTACTTTGCTATGGTAATGGCTACTCCATGTAAACATGTGGTGGTTCTATAGACGAGTCCATATTATATCAATATTCTATGTTTCAAATGCTTAGGCTCAAGATCATGCTCTATTGGATATTTTGGAAGATATTAATCCCACTAGCATAAATATAGAAATGTGAAAACATGAGATTGAACTTCGGAATATGTTGATTTACCTTCTACATGCGAACAACTATAACAGTCCATAAGTAGGGATGGACCCATAACTAAGGAAAACCTATGCTATCTTGCATATCTATGAAAGCTTACAATTTAATGTGATTATATTGGTACTTTAATTATAACTCATAGCTTATAATGTACTATCTCATAATTTGAATACACAACCTTTTATCCTTTCACATTCACTCTAGATCCTATTTCAAATGTTCCTATTGTATCTCCATCTACTACAACTATATTATTGACCTCTTTTCTTCATGTAAATGTAATATCAATCTTTCGTACAATTATGGTGAAACATTTTATATGTATCTAAGATGTTAGCATCTTTCCATTAGAAGTGGTTGATTAACTTAAGTTTATATGTATAGATATTTGAGAAATTTACTAATATTTTCGAAACAATGATAACCTATTTAGATTCTTTTATTTTTGAAAGTACTTATGTTCTCTCATAAAATTATATATTTTTTCTAGATAAATTTAGTACTTATGAGCATAACATTTATTATTTTTTTGGGCTTACCATAACGATCATTTCCATATCTATAGCTACAAGTTACTTATGTCATGTGATATAGCTAGCATCATATTCTTTCTAATAAGAAATCGTAAAGATACTTTTCGTAAATCAACTCCTAATTATTTTGAATATTTAGAGTAGTATATCAATGTGAAGGTTCGGATAAGGCGAGGAAGTACCAAGTTCTATTCCAATGCAAATCATTAAATGAATCATTATTAAAACTCCAAAGTGAGCTCAAGTGTACACTCTTGGCATGATGTTGAGTCTGTAATGACTTATTTTAAATCCTCCAATACAAACCTCCACTATAATGACTAAGAAATATATCTGGTAAAATCAATAGACACGATAGTCTTGGGACAATGTATATTATAATATATTAGAATGTTTTAATATCTTTAAAAACTATATATTTTATCTCTAATAAATAAAAATAATTTTCCATTTACACAATGGGAATTTAAGTCCCATCCCATCCTATGAAAAAATGAAATGTAGAATATAAAAAATGAAAAATCCAAAAATTTATATTAATATTTTAAATAAATAATGGTAATTTGAACAATTTGACAAAACTTTTAGTTCTTAAAATAAAGATGAATTAATGTTAATTCAAGTAGTTTCAGATTGTGAGGAAAAACAATGTAATCTTATCGAACATAACATAGAGACTAAGAACCATGTTGAATATATTCATTAGTTGAAATTAATTACTCTTCACATTTATACCACACAAATGTGGGAAAAATTGAGTTACCCTTTCTAAAGAAATTTGGTTAAGTTTAGGAGACAATGCCCTTTCACATTCAAATCCTTGAAATGCTGCATTATTTATACTGCCATGAGCATTCAGTTAACCCTTCTTGTTACACAAAAATATCGTCACCATGATTATTTGCAGTCAGTATGGGTTTATCATCACTTGTACTGTCCTCCTAAGCAAGTCTCAGACCTCATCTCTTCAAGTCAACCTTTGGAAATGAGAGAAAGACATTAAAAATAAATGTAACTTTGGTTCCGCGCTTTCTCTAACTCTCACCTGCAGTCCTGCACCTTCTGTGTACAAAAATTGTAGACATGCCCGCTCTGTCCCTAACAGTGTAGGTGCGGACCCCTGTGAAAGTCAAAAGGCACAAGTTTTATCTTAAAAAACTCACTTTGGGTTAATTCTAGAGTTTTCTAGAAGGAATTTTGTTGTGGATTGCTTACTCTCAGGTGGTTCATGCATCCCAAAAGAGAAGGAGCTAATCCCTTGATGAGAGGCGCTATCCCTTTGAAGGAGGGCTTTATCCCTTTGAAGGAGGACCTAGTAACCTCCCTCCATTGCACTATATATAGGCATTGGGCTGGTTGCTAGAGAGGTTAGAAGCTGAACATTTTTTAGCGTAAATGATGGTGAAATCAAGACTTCCTAGTTGAGCTTAAGAGGAGAGATCACATACCTTTTTGGCTTCATTGGGTGGTGAGTGAAACTTGTCAAAGTAGAGGAGACTTCTTGTCAACAAGTATCTCATGTTATTTGTTTCATGGACTCCTTAACTTTTATGTTAAATATGTTTTATGCAATTGGCTTTTCAGGCGCTATTTAATTTTTTTGCCTTGTTTGTGTTTGCAGATTCGCGACAAAGGATCTGATTTGGATCGAAGGAGTGAGGGCATCCACAAGCTTGCATTGGACCTAAGGTAGGCCCTAAAAACACTTGTTTGCCATTGTTTATCAAAGCATATTTAGAGAAAGATAGTGTCTAGTTGGTTTGCTTGTCATTAGGTCTTCTTTAGATTCTAGGAAGGTCTATCTTGTCTGCAAGATCGACTTATTCCATGTGACAAAATGGCGACTCCAATGGGGACTTGATTGTTTTCCTTGTTTTTACTTTGACCTGAGAAACTGTGTTTTTGTTTCTATTTTTGGTTTGTTGTGTGTAAAATTGGGTAGAGTTTGTAGATGCAGTGTTATTTTTTGTTTTTCATAGCTTTGGGAGAGGACCGCACCCTAGCCGTTTGACACAGTGCGTACCTACCCGCAGCTTGGATTTTAGCACAGAGAGGGACCGCACCTGTGTCAACTGTGGGCCTGCGGACCCTGTCAAAATTTTGAAAAACGCTAGGATTTCCTCTGTTAGTCAGCTTAGTGTTTGTTTAAGAATTGTTATCCACTGCCCAGACCTACATATAACTTGTCAGAAGCTTTCCTTAGGTTGATTTCGTTAGTGTTAGGGTTTTAAGTGAAATTCCTAGGAGTTTTACTTCTTGGGTTTGTTTTTCATTTTGGTTGTGTAGTGGCTCTGAGCTTAGAAGCTGTAGGGACTTCAGATCACCTTAGTGTCTACCAGCTTTCTTATGAGTCTGACCATTCATGAAATCTCCCCTTGTTGAGGAATCCACTTTGAGTTTTCTCTTTACAAAACTTCGAAAAGCTTGTGTTTGAGAGTTTGGATTTTCATTTTCAAAAAGAAAACAAAATTGGTTGTTCTTGACTGATTTGTGATTTTGCATAAATTGGTCCTTAGCTTACATCTAGCTAAGTAAAACATCCTTAAAAAATACTTTTAGTAGGCTCTGACTTCAAATAGGTTTTTATAATTTGTAGATCTCAAAGTTAGTCATTTTCATAGTTTTGATTGTTTTATGAAAAAATATAAAAATCTCTTTTGGAAAAAGTTTGTTTTGTAGTGATTGAGTGCTTTGAAACGAAAAAGGAAATTTTTGTGAAATAACTAGTTGTCTTGTTTTGAGTGCATTGGAAAAGGACAAAAACTCTTCTTTTAATTTGTTTGATTGAGAAAGGTTTGTGTTTACAAAGTATTTGCATGTTGAACACATTGAAGCAAGTTTCAGGAGCAATAGAGCTTTCTAAACAATGTTTTTTCCATATTAAGCTAATACAAAGGCCTAAGCCATGGAAGTTGGACCAAGGAGATGTAGCCTAGGAGTGGTGAGTTCGTTCATCAAAACACTGTGTTAAGTGTTCATGTTGATGGTTTTCTATACCTTTCATTGCTATTGTTCAACACTTGTTTTTCATGTTATTTTGCTAATGTATTTCTCATGAAACATGATAAAATTTACCTGTTTTCAATGACAAAAACCATTACACATGAAGAAATTGACAAGAATTTGTTTATAAATCTAAATTTGAAATTAGAACAACAAAACTAACATTCAACAACAGATCAAGTTGGTATCAGAGAAAAGGTTATTTTCTTGATTTCTTCAGTTTTGTGCAATTAGGGTTTTAATGGTTGCAAAATTTTGATGCTTACAAGGCTAAATTTGTAGAGAGGAGAAGGGAAAGTATTGGTTGCAACTCCTATGGTAATTCCCAGAAGAATAAGAGCCACAAGGCCATGATCTCCACCCAAAGTTCCAATTCCAACTACACTTGAAGCACCCCAAGTTTTACGTTCAATTGAGATTGAGGAGGTACAAGAAGTACCATAAGTGGAGCTTCAATCCAAAGCTATCATGTCAAGAGAAAGAGAGGCTAAAGGTCTTTCACAAGAGGAATCATTCAATAAATCTTTCTATGACTTAACTGACATGGTTAGATTCCTCTATGAAGAGAGGAACATTAGAATGGCTAGAGAGAGTTCTAAGCCTCCACATGGAGAGGGAAGCTCAGGAGATAAAAAGGATGACAAGAAGGATTCAAAGGGTAATGGAGGAAATCCTTCTCCATCTCCACCATGTTCATCATCTTCCTTATCATCTTCATCATCCTCACCATCACAAACAACATCATCTTCCACTTCCACCGCAAAAAGTATTCATACTCATTCAAAAACCCAAAATGCAAAACTCCCTTACTCAAATCGGACATTAAGTTTGAAATTCCCATGTACAATGATGTGGTGAATGTAGAAAAGTTAGACAACTAGATTTGACAATTGGGGGTTTACTGAATAATTCATAAGCCTGAAGATGATGACATGAATATCTAGTTGGATTCATTAAGGCTAGAAGGAGGAGCATTAGTTTGGTGGGAAGCAAAGACTCAAGAGGAAATGTGAATTCATGGTAACATATCCATTTCTTGGGTTGAATTTCTTTCTGCAATTAAAGGATAGTTTTATACTTTATCCTATATGCAAAAATCCAATATGAGTTGGATAAATTGTAGACAACTCAAGGGCCAAACAATTCAATATTATACGCAGGAGTTTAGAAAGAGGGCTTTGTTTTTACAAGTAGACTTGAATTTCTAGGATACACTGTTGAAATATATTGGGGGTTTACATCCCTACTTAAAACATATTATCCTTATGTTCAATCCAGGTAATTGGGATGAGGTATGTGTGTAATCCGGGCACCTTGAAGCAAGGGGGAAGAACATCCAGGAAGAGGGTAGTAAGAAGAAGCCATTCAAGGGTAAGGAGAAAGAGAACGGAGAAAAATGGAAGGGAAAGAAGAATACAAGTGTGAATAAAGAATGGGAGAAAACTATATGAAAACATTGTTCCAAAGTTGGGCATGATGAAACCCATTATTGGAAATTACATCCCAAACTAAGGCCTAAGAAACAAAACAATAAGGGAAAACAAAATACACCTGCTACCACACAACATCATCTTGGATCAAAGTGATGAGACCAAGATTTCAGCCATGGTCAGAAAAGGAAGAAAAGTTGTTTCAAGTACTAGTTCGTTTCAAGAATAGAGTTGTTTCATGTAAGTGTAATTTAAAATCATACAAATATTGATGCACTATTTGATGGTGGGTCACAATCAAACTTAATTTCAAAATACTTGGTCAAAAAACTTAACCTTGAAATTGTACCTCATCGTAAGCCATATCCATTGGGTTGGATACTCAATAATGAAAATTTACAGGTTACAAGGAAATGTTTATTCAAGTTTTCCATTACTGAAAAGTTCATTGATGACGTTGAGCTAGATGTAGTTCAACTTGACATGTCAGGAATCATTTCAGGTAGTCCATATTTGTATGATAGGAAAGTATTGTTTTATCAGAATGAGAAAAAATATCTATTTCTCAAGAATGGAGTGGAGTACATTGTGAGAGCTCATCCCAAAAAGATAAACATTTATTTGGTTAATGTAGGGAAAATGAAGAGACTAGTAAATGCAAGTAAAAATTTTGTGCTCCTCATGATCAAGAAAATTAATGATATTGATTATAAATATTTTGAAGGTCGCGATGACAAATTAAAATCTGATTTATTAGATGTGGTAAGCAAGCATGGTAAGATGTTTTTAGGAACCAAAGTGGTTATCTCCCAAGAGGGTAATTCAGCATCAAACACAGTTGCAGTAGGATGTTCCACTTCCAAACATTGGTATGTATCACATGTAGATTATGGAGAGCATGGAAATCAAGAATAAAATTCAATAATTGGTGAACAAAGGCATCATACACCCATCTACTTCACCATGTGGTTTGCCCATTATCTTGGTGCCAAAGAAGGATGAGACTTGGCACATGTGTGTGGATTTCCATGCACTGAACAAAATCACGTTACATAATCATTATCCACTCCGAATAGTTGATGATTCTCTTGATCAGTTCAGGTATGAAAAGTATTTCACTAAGTTACACTTACAAAGTGGTTATCATCAAGTTAGAATAGCTGAAGAGGAAATTTGGAAAAGCGCATTTAAAATTAAAAAAGGATTTTTTGAGTGGCTTGTTATGCCTTTCGATCTTACAAATGCTCCAACTAATTTTTTGAGAGCTATGGATGATGTATTGAGAAAATTTCTAGATGAATTTGTCATTTTTTACTTTGATGATATTCTCATATTCAACAAATCCAGAGATGAACATGTCATGCATGTGAACAAAGTACTTGATGTCTTGAGAAAAGAACAATTGTTTTTAAATATGTCGAAGTGTGAATTTGGCAAGACTTATTTAGTGTATTTGGGACACATTGTTGGAGGAGGTGAACTGAAGGTAGACCCCTCCAAGGTTGAGATCATTTTGAATTTTCCCAAGTGCAATACAGTTACAGAGGTAAGAAACTTCTTAGGGGCAACACAATATTGGAGGAAATTTATTGCTAATTTTTTTTCCGTTGTAGCACCACTACATGCATTGACTAGTGTCAAGAAAGTCTTCCATCAGGGAGATGTACAAAAACGTTTATAATGTGACACTTTGTAGAAAATTGGAGGACCAATAAAAAGGATTGAGATACCAAAACTCAGACATTAAAGTGTAGTACCACTACAACAACAATTGAGAAGATTTGTTGAGGTTGTTGTAATTGTCTCATATGGTGACATTGATATGCTAGGAACTAGAGACACTTATAAGATCGAGGGATATCCCATATATAGTATCATCCAAATAGAACCAAATACATGAACGTGAGGCATTTAGTAGTTTCAAATACATCGCAAGGCTCAATCGGACATACACTTATGGATTATCATGGTTGGTTTAGGGTTTTTCATTTTTATGGCAATGGATACTCCATGTAAACATGTGGTGGTTCTATAGATGAGTGCATATTATATCAATATTCTATGTGTCAAATGCTTAGACCCAAGATCATGCTCTATTGGATATTGTTCACGATATTAGTCCCACTAGCATAAATATAGAAATGTGGAAACATGAACTTGAATTTTGGAATATGTTGCTTTACCTTCTACGTGTGATCAACTCTAATAGTCCATAGGTAGGGATGGACCCATAACTAAGGAATACCCCTGCTATCTTGCATCTCTATGAATATCTTGATATAAATATTTTGGTATTAAGATTTTGGTATTTTCATCTAGTAATTAGAAAATCATGAATGCATTATCAAGAAACCAAGTAATATTAGTAATTGATATCATTTTAAAGTATGAAATAACAACTATGTGATTTATCTTCCCCACTCAATAGAGATATATATATAAATAAATTATGGAGGAGGTTGAATGATTACCATAGCATAAACTTTAATTTAACCTAAAAGGCCATTGTCGTGTCCTTATAGTAACCGACATCTGAGGATGACTTATTGCACCCAAATGGTTGTCTCTATAGGTTTTCAATTCATCGTGACTCATTTCATCTCATCGATTTTCTCAATCTGAAACTACGTGATTCCATACTACACTTCACTATTATATTTCACGATTATTAAAATTCATAATTTTAACACTTTTTGAAAAATGCAGATAATCATTCCATACAATTATGTCTTAATATAACTAATATGAAAATCGGATGAGTGAAATTAATATTATAGAATCAACAACCCAACTGGCCTAATTATTGTCAAATATTCAAATGTGTTACAACCAAGTGAAATCTCATCTCATATAGAAATATAAAAATTATAAGAGCACACAATTCATACAAACCTATCTGCAAATTTCCTATTTTAATTACTTCCATCGATCATAAATTTGTCATACATAAAAATCATTTCACTCGATAAAAATAGTAAGTACTCTCATATGCATGCAATGTCTGAAGAGTTATTGTTAACTGAAAGAAATCAAGTTAATTCTAATATTATATGTCAAGTGAGCAAGAGTTAAAACTTTAATTCCTTGTTAAGAAACTTTGAGTTAAGGAAAAGTGAAATGTCGATTTATGTTAAAGATAAGTTAGAAAATTTTAGTTAAAGTATCAAATCATAGTTTACATGAGGAAAAGAAAGTTGGAATTGGACCGCTTCCATATTTAGAAAGTTTCGTCTTATATAGTCATGGTTGGGTCATTATAATGTGAAGTAAGAGGAGAGAATAACAACAACTCAGTTGATGCATACGAGAGAATAATTAATCAATAGAACTTATTTATTCAAGCAAAATCTTGTGTACTTATTTGTCTTGTGTTTGCATATTTATCTCTGCCTCTAACTAAGAAGTGGTATATGTATAAGGTTTAGTAAGATTTCAAAGAACAAAGGATTTAAGAAGGTCTTGATCTACTTCCACTAAGAGACATAAATATTGTGAGTAGCCCACAAATTGAAGTTTTCATCCATTGGTTCATAAGTAGAAACTAGATCTCATTGAGAGTTTGTAAGCCCAACTGCTAAGATATTAGGGTGAGTATCCTACAAAGACACCACCATATCAAGATGAAACAGTCACTTCCACTAACCAAAGAAGGAGTCTGCACCGTAAGTGCCAACCATCAACCTACATAAGAATTAGCATAGAAGAGATCAATAAAGTGGGCAGTAGTTGTTGGGAGCCACCGTTAAAGTGAAGGGTAAAACGTTTATTTTTAAATATAATCAAGTGTTGGGAACAATACTAAGAGGGGGGGTGAATCAGTATTAGCTAGTCAATAATATTTCATTTCCATAATCAGATTCATATACACTACTTTAGTTAATGGAACTTGCATGTATACACAACTGTATTTAAGGCAACTAGCGTATATCCTGCAAACTTATGGTTCAGTTAATTCATCATATGTTGATTTTTAATCAGTGCATCATAACCATATAAGTAGTAACCAAGTGCAGTAAAAGCAAAATAGACAATCACACACATGAACACAAGATATAAGGTGGAAACACAATGTGGGTGAAAACAACTTGTTGTAATCATCTCTATCTTATTTTTTAATAAGAAACTTCTTTTTACAATTTTTTACCGGAACAGTATTATACCAGTATGCAGGCTTCTACCTGCAGAAGGCTACAAACTTCTCTCATTCTCTAGCTTCTCCTGGAAGGGAGCTGCAACCCCCTAGCTCTTGTACTAGCTGATATATTTACTAGTACATAGGTGCTGGCCTACAGAAGGCTACAACCTTCTCTTTTCTTTAAAGGAACACATTTCATAAATTTTCAGACTGGATCCATAAATAACTTCGTTGAAACATCAAATGTATCTGCATCAACCAATCTCCTTTGCACCAACCTCAATTGAATCAATCAATCACTTTTTAGAATGTTGTAACTAGAACACAATAACTAGAATACAGTAACCAAATCCAAAACCCAGAACATTGCAACAACAAACAGAAGTAGCTAAAGCATATTTTATTAGGTATACGCTACTTCAATGTGTCGAACCTATGTGCATATGCACCTTTCTCAAGGCGAACCTGCGTACAGATCTGTAAATCAAATTTAAGATGTATATTTTGTTTTGATATGCATAACCAGCACGTATACGCGGCTTTTCTAAAGTGAACCTACGTACAGATCTATAAATGATGATTTAAAATTTACAACAATTCCAAACATCAGTTATACCCAGATCATCATGTGCTCCTTATTCAGATAAAATATCAAAACCACACAAAGATACTTCACTTCAAGTCTTAATATCTTCACCCATTATTAGATATTATCCTTCATCAAGCGCTAAGATTCATCCTTGGTTCAGATCTAGCTATGCAACGTAACCCAATAACCTGCATTCTAGATCTTGCTCTTCATCATTCAATCTCGAGTACCTTTGCCTAATGATCTTATCCTCCTTTTATAGTCTTAGGCCTTACTCAATACCATGGACCAAAACCACTTAGAACGAACACCTTGGACCAAATACCTAGGGTCAGCACTTCGAACAAGATACCTTGGACCAATACCATGGATCAAAATACCATGGACCAAATACCACGGACCAAAACTAACTTTTCCAACATGTACGTGCCTTTCCTTTCGTGAAAGTGCGTGTGTACGTTATATGCTCATTTTGGTCTGCTAACCCACATGTACACGTGGCTTGATCAATGGGGAACCTGCATATACCTCTCTTTCTTCATTCTGTGAGTCTGAACTGTGATCTATCATATAAGTGAGTTGCCATCAAGGACAACACCTATGAAATGGTGCCAAATATGTGTCATAATGGCAAAAATCTCCCCTTTTGGACTTGATGGAAACCCCAAGTCACTCTTCCCCTTTGTCATCAAGGGAAAATGGTGATTCTCACCCAGAGTACATGCTGAATTCTCTGATATGCTGAAGTGTGCTGATTGAGCTCCATGCTTGAGTCAATGCTCCCCCTTAATATAAGCAAGGTCTGCAAAAACATGTTCTGAAAGAAGAACATGAATCTATACATACACCATAAATGACCTTACTATCACCAATGACTTATACAAGATCCATCTCCCAACCAAGTGGGGATAGACCAAGTTTGACTCATCCCCCCAACCAAGTGGAGATAGACCAATTGTTTATACATGTCAAAAAAATAACATTACATCATCCATCCCATGCATAGTGGGGAAAAAAAATAGGTCATTTCATGACCTTGACATTAAAGCATATACATGACATAGAGACCAAATATCTGAAACAATACCATGATAGTCATCAACAATTATTATCAAAAACATTAGTCAATCACCATCCAGACCAACAACCATGATCTCCCCCTGAACATGTTCCACCTGAATAAAAAACAACTGTGAATTTGTACAAAGATCTTCTAAGGTAATGCCAACAATGCATTATTAGAAGTATATGCTCCCCCTAAACCTGTGCCAGATGATCACTGTCAGACCCATATCAGACTCCTTTTATCATGAGTCTGGCCCACTGCTTTTCTTCAAACCAACATATATGCGACTGTATCCACAGAAACCAACGTATGTACGTGGATACGCTTCATGAAACTTGCGTATAACCACTTTTCTTTGAAACAGATAAATTTTAACAGCATGATGATGCATCAAATACTCCCAGCTTCTATCTGAGATATTCAAATGTCTCTTTGGGCAGTGGTTTGGCGAATATATCAGTAACATGTTCTTGGGAGGGAAAATACTCCAATTTGACCTTTTGTTCAAGCACTTGTTCACGTAGAAAATGATATTTGATGGGTATGTGCTTGGTCTTGGAATGCATGACTGGTTTCTATGAAATACTGATGGCACTTGTATTATCACATAGAATGGACATGGGTGGAGTACATGTGATCTGAATGTCTTGCAATGTTTGCATCATTGAAAGGAGTTGTGTGTAGAAAGATGCAGCGGTCGCATATTCTGCTTCAGTTCTAGATAATGCGATTCAACTGTGTTTGTTGTTGAACCAAGACACTAATCTGGAACCCATATAGAATGCACCACCACTAGAGTTTTTTTTGTTATCAACGCTTCCTGCCCAATCTGCATCTGTATATGCATGAAGTGTAAGATCTGTATCTCTAGGATATCATAAACCAAAATTCGGTGTTCCTTGAAGATATTTGAAAATCCTTTTGACTGCCTGAAGGTGTGATTCCTTTGGATTTTCTTGGAATCTTCCAACTATTCCCACTGCATTCATGATGTCTAGTAGGGTACCTGTTAGATAAAGCAGATTGCCAATCATGGATCTGTAGCGTTGTTGATGTACTACTGTTGATTCATCATTTGAGCTAAGACTGCATCCTGTTACCATAGGGGTACATACTGGTTTAGAATCTTCCATGCCTTGTTTTTTTAAGATCTACTTGAGATACTTGTTTTGTGACAAAAAAATACCATCTTTATTTTGTTGAACTTGTAGACCAAGAAAATATGTAAGCTCACCAAGTAGGGACATTTAAAATTCTTGATGTATTACCAAAGGAAAATTTCGACTCATGGCTTCTTCATTGCTACCAAAAATGATATCATCAACATACACAATGAGTATTAGCAATTTATTATTATCAATCTTTGTATATAAATTTCCATCAGCTGATCCTTTTGAAAAACCTTGTTGATGGAGGTATTTGTCAAGGCGTTAATACCAGGTCCTTGGAGCTTGTTTTAGACCATAGAGAGCCTTTTTGAGTCTCATTACAAGTTTTGCATCATTTCTGAGGATGAATCCGTCTGGTTGCTCAATATATACTTCTTCTTCTAAGTCTCCATTAAGAAAGGCAAATTTTACATCCATTTGGTATACTTTGAATTTTTGAAAACTAGAAAGAGCAAGGAACATTTGTATGGCTTCAAGTCTAGCAATAGGTGCAAAAGTTTCTTCAAAACCTATACCTTCTTATTGAGCATACCCTTTACAAACAAGTATGGCTTTGTTTCTAATAGCTTCTCCATTTTCATTCAGCTTGTTTTTGAATATCCATTCGGTTCCTATGATATTTTTATGATGAGGTCTAGGAACTAACCAAATTATTATTCTTTTCAATTTGCTCAAGTTCTTCATTCATGGCCTTGACCCAACATTCATGTTTGCATGCTTCATTTACATTTTGAGGTTCGATGGAGGAAATAAATGCTAGATAGTTTGAAGCTTCTGTAATAGTTCTTCTTGTATGCACACCTGCCTCCTTTTGTCCCAAAATTTGAGTCTCTGGATGATTTTTCTGAACATACGTAGATGAAGTCTTTTCTTATGTCCTTATTTGTTCTTCTGGTGCTTCATTGGTTTCTTATTCATAATTAGTCTAATTTGATGTGGAAGGATAATCATCATCTTCTCCACAATCTTCAGTTTTTACCTGCTTTGGATTTCTGCCTGCTTCATCAACAACAACATCAATACTTTCAATAATTTTCCCAAATCTTTTATTATAGCACTTATGTCCTTTACTTCGGGAAGAGTAACCAAGGAGAATTCCTTTATCCGCTCTGGGTTCAAACTTGCCAAGTTTTTCATCAGTTCTTTGATGTAACATTTGCTTCCAAAAATTTTGAAGTATTTTACAGTAGGAGTCTTACCATACCAAAGCTCATGTGGAGTTTGAGTGTTGTTTACCCGAACATTTTCTTGGTTGAGAATAGTGACGGCAACGAATCCAGCTTCACCATGTTACACTAAAAAATGTCACCTTGACTACTTACAGTTAGTATGGCTCAAATCAACAGTCATGCTACCCCTTTTAGGCAAGTCTCATGCCTCTGTTATCCATCTCAAAATCAAAGAAGAGAGAAAGTCTTGTAAAAACTATGTTTATCTCTGGGGTCGCAGGTTCTCTCTAGCCTTACCTGCGGGGACGCTGACCATGTTCACAAAAGCTGCGTCCATGGACGCTCTGTATGTTAAGGGACAGGTGCGTCCTTCTGTAAAAGGCAAAATGCGTGAGTTTCATCTTAAAAAAGTTACTTGTGGTTACTTCTAGAACATTCTAGAGGTCGGTTTGATGAAATGGATGCGCCTCCAGTTGGTTCATGTATCTCTATTAAGAGGGAACTTACCCCATCAATAAGGGAGCTATCCCACCCATAGAGGGAGATGATCCCATTGATAGTGGACCTGAATAACCTCTTTACAGCACTATAAATAAAGACATTGAGCCAGAGGGAGGAGAGGTTGGAGCTATACATTTTCTTTGGGTAAATGCTGCAGGATTTAGGTCTTCCATTAGAGCCTTTGTGAGGAGAGATTGTCTTTACTTGATTCTACTTGGAAGAGGGTGAGCTTTGTCAAAGTAGAGGAAAACCCTTGATGGACCCTGGGAGGAACTTGCACAACACCAAGGCCAGGTTGTAAGAGTTTCTTTGTTTCGTTATTAATACAAACTGGTTTATTTTTCTCAATAGCTTGTGTTAATGAGTTATTTCATGTGTTCCTTGGTCTGCATGTTGAATATATGTTTTATTATATGAAATACAAGTGCTTGGTAATTGTTTGATTGTTTGTGGTTGCAGGAATTGACTTGAAGGAGGAGCTCATCCGGATCGGCAAGGACAAACTACAACAACAGCGTTTTGGAATAAGGTAAGCCTAAACACTTGTAGTTTTCATGTTGTAAAAGGTGTATTTAGAGAAAGATCACTCCATTTTGTCTTGTTTGTCATTAGAATGTCTTAGACTTCTAGGAAGGTCAGTCGTGTCCGCACCCTTGACCAATTCCGTGTGACAAATTGGCGACTCCGCTGGGGAATCCATTAATGAGAGAGTCTTTTCCTTTATATGAACTTTGCTTTGAGAAAATCATTTTTATTTTCTGGTTTTTGACTGTGAGAATTAGTATTTGGGTGGCTTAGCTTTAGATTTAGTTAGATTCTTCATTTTTCCAGAAGGACGCACCCTCTGAGTACTGCACAGTGCGTCTTTGGACGCGCTGTTGCCGTCTGCACAGAGCGGGCCCGCACCTGTTGTAACGGGTTGCCTGCGTCTTCCTGTAAACTTTAAGAAAATTCCATTTTTGCTTTAAATTGCTTTTAGATTTTGTTTTTCCTTAGTGTTTTCTGCCCAGATCCTTTAGTACCCTGTCAAGAATTTTCACCTGAACTTGTTTTGTGAGCTTTGAGTGTTTTAGTGGTTTTCAACGAAGTTTAGACCTAGGGTTTGATTTTTGGATAGGTTTTGTAGTGACTTTGATAGTAGAAAGTTGTCCAGCCTTAGATCTCTCTGGTTAGTCAACCTTCTTAGAAGTCGGGCCTGTCGTAAAGTCTCCTTGTGTGAGCAGCTTGCCATTTAAGTTGTTTTGGGTCAAATTTCGAATTGCTTGTTTATAAAGTATTGATTTCCATTTTACAAAAAGAACAAAAAGATTAGAGTTTTGTTTTGGCTAGTTTTTGGTTCTGCAATAAGCTAGTCCTTGATTTGATTGTGATCAAGTAAAACACCTTAGAATAATCATTGTTAGTTTTGGCCTCGTTAAATTGCTTAGAATAAATTTGCCTTTAGTTTGCTTATGAGTGGATTTTCATAGATTTTAATAGTTGTTAAGATTGATTTTTGGTTATATTAGATTTATTTGCTTTATTAAAAGAAAAATACAAAAACATCTTCTTAAAAAGTCTTGTTTCAAGTAGCTTTTTGTTTTTGAAAGAAGAAAAGAGTTTTTTTCGTGCATGTAAAGAGAGGTTATGTTTTTATGCTTGGAAAAGAAAAACGAATTGTTTCTTTGATTGTCTTCAATTAAGAAGTTGCTTTTATAAAGATTGCATTCTCTCAACTTTTTAGTTAAAACAATTCATCGAAAAAGTAAAGTAGTGGGTAAATCATCCTAGGTGCATTTTGTAGTGGTTTCGAGTCGAGTCAACACACCACTGGTTTCACTTCCATCACCTTTTGACTTAAGAAACAACCTTAAAAGTAACGCTTAAATTAAAATCAATCTAGTAATTTTTATTTTCTAGGGCTCTAAAGCACCAACATAGCTTAGGCTAGGGTCTTGGAGTAGGTGAGTACTTAACTCTCCAAGACTACAAAACCAAACAGATAGTCTATCTTGAGTAGAACAAATCCAATTGTTTCAGTTACATTCTGGGAAAGCTCCTCTTAAAGGAGAAGCACGAGCTCGTGTCCGAACCAGTGAGGGGATCATTCCTCCCTCGTTGGGAACGACGCCAGACAGTACGTATTACAAACGGTAAACCTCGGATTAACCATTGTCGAGGAGCCAGGGGTCACTTATCGGTAAACCTTGGATTACTGTCAAGGAGCCGGTAAGGGGATTGAGCTTGTTACTCTGCCCTTGCGTGCTGTCGGAGTTTAGACTGTTCCCCCAGGTGTAATTGTTGTGATTGGTAACCTTAGTGGCCATAATATCTAGGATTCTACCCAAGGTGACGGTGGAGGGAAGGTCCCACTGTACCTGGAGCAGACGTCGGCTATACTCACTTGGATTTTCTGGGGGGTTCGCTTCACTTCGAGACGGTTAAAGTGGAGGAACTTGGTCCAGTCTATTCATTAAGCAGGTTGTCGGGTAACTGTTCCACCCGCCATTTCTGTACTGAATCCTGCGAGGTTGGACCTAATCACCAACTAGCGCTTTTGGTCCGGAAGATACTGTTTGTGTGTGGTTTGACGCTCTAGATTATTTAGGCGTGTGCTTCAAATTTGATTGGTTCTTTAGAAGACTTTAGGTGGTTTGATTTGAAATTTTTTACTTTGTTTTCGTGTGTTGTAGTTAAAATCTTTAATTGTGGCGGAATTACCGAGACGGTCCCGTCGAATTGCGGGCCAGTCTCCTGAAGTTGTTTCTGTGGCCGAATTGTTGAGAAGATCCCGTGGACTTAGGGGTTCACCTCCTCGAGACGACCCCAGTAATTTAGAAGGTTTAAAGGTCCTTGTAACTCCTCCTAGGGCAGTAGAGTAGGTTCACCTGAAGAAGGAGAATCTTCCTTGGTAGTCCATCCAGATTACCAAAGTTTAGAAACAGGTTACAATCCCGAAGCTGTTACAGTTTCCGAGCTTGCTGGTAGTTTTTCATCTGCCAGTGAAACAGGCGAAGAACCTGAAATTTCCGAACCTGTTACTCCAACTCCTAGTGTTCCTGATTCACCAAGAATAGAAAGAATTATCACCGAAAATCTTCCTGTTGGATTAATTGCTATAGAAGAACTTGTTCCAGAGGAAGAAATAGGCGTTTCTGATTCTGAAGATCTAATTACCCTTGATCTAAGGGAGCGTGAATCCATCTTTTACAGTCCTCCTAGAAGTGAATCTTGGTACCTTGCATTAACCAATTTTTTAGACAACTCAGTAGGTTTTTCTACACCTCGTACTCCTTTTCCACCTAGAGGAATTCATACTCCTGTAAATATGTCTGGTCAGTCATCTGTGTTTACGCAAAGTCCTGAATCATTTTTACATGGCGGTCCTTCTGTTCCTACTGGGTATCAATCACTTTCTGGTACCTTTGCGGGAGCATCTCCTCAACCCATTGATCATGGGTTATTAGTTGGAAACAGTGGTAATGTACCATTGAGTATAGGTGATGTTTATATGATGTCAGGTTCAACTCCCGTTAACCAACCTCAAGGTGGCCAATTACCGCCTGGGGGGCAACCTTCGTTAATGCCTGGGGGGCAACCTCAAGGTACTTCATTCGTGTCTGGGGGGCAACCTCAAGGGTATCAACCCCAAGGGTATCAACCCCAGCCTCAATATGTACCCCAAAGTCAACCTCAGTATCAATATCAACCTCAAGGATGGCAACCTCAAGGATGGCAACCCCAAGGGTATCAACCTCAAGGATACCAACCCCAAGGTCAAGGTCAACCCCAGTACTCGTATTTACCTCAAGGTTATCAACCTACGGGTCAATACCCTGGTCAAGGTTATCAACCACCTCAAGGGCAATCATATGGGACTGCACCTTACAGTTATCAACCCTATCCTCAATACGGCTATGGATCTCAGTATCCTCAACCTGTTACGAGTCAATACCCTGGAATGTTAACATGGGATCCGTCACAGGGTCAACAGATGTCGCAACCAAGTATACAGTCGGTACCTCAAGCAGGACAACCTGTAGTTCCTGGTCCACCCCAGCAACCGCAACCTGTCCAGTCAAGTGTTCAGACCCCTGTAACTTCAGTAGTTACTCAGCCGCCAATTGCACCTGGTACTCCACCTCACACGGCTGCAGCAACTACCGCTTCATCTACCATGCTTACTTCTGGAGTATCGGCAGCTCCGGTTTCTACTGTCCCTGTAACCACTCCTCAGACATCTGTACCGTTGTCTGGATCTACGGTTCAAACCACAGTCCAGATGCCTGCAGGCCAACCTGGTACAAGTACGGTTGTTACTACTCAACCTCAATTTGTTCAACCTCCGTACCAGGGACAGTATCAACCTGGGCAAGCTGCCCAACAACCGGTTTACCAGTATCAACCGTATCCTGGGTACACTTATCAACAACCTCAGCAACCCCAGTACGGTCCGGTTAATCCTGGTTTTCCAGGAGGATATAATATCCCAAATGCGACTCCTGTTCCTAGTTATCCTGGATATCCTCCTCCTGGGGCTGGTATTGTGACTCAGAGTTTTAGAGATCCTAACCGGCAGTTACCGTTTATTGCGACTTTAGATTTACCCGACTTGACGCGCCTAACGAACGATCCAATTCAATATCTTCAGTTCTGGCCGCCAATGCCAAATAAGTTGCCCAGCGATATACCCAAGTTCGAAGGTAAGTCTGGAGAGGATCCGTCTAATCACGTGATGACTTACCACCTCTGGTGTGCTTCAAATTCCATCTCAGATGATTCCATCCGCTTACGTCTTTTCCAGCGTACACTCATTGGTCTCGCAGCCAAGTGGTACATTGAGTTACCACGGGCCTCTTTTTACAACTTTAGCCAGTTAGCTACCTCGTTCTTAACTCATTTTCAGTTACCAGTCAGATACGATAATGGTACAGAATTATTAACTTCGCTAAAACAATCGACATCCACGTACATTTCTGATCACATCCATGAGTGGAGACGTCGAAGAAGATTAGTGAAAGTTTTTATCCCGGACCAAATCTTAGCTGAATGGTTTGTCAAATCATTATTACCAAGAATTACTGAAGATGTAGCTAAGGCCGGAGTAGTTACTGAGGAGCAAGTCATTGCTCAGGCACAATACCTTGACTTAGTTTACACTCAGTCGGGTACGTTACACGAGAAAATTCCGGATCTTCCAAAGTCAAACCAAATCGCTGCTGCTCCTTCGGGATCTCATGCCGCTGATGGTATGATTGGTATCGTGACTACGAAGAGCAAGAAGAAGTCTTCCAAGGCTTCAATACTCCAATTATCACTTTGCCTGATTCTCCGACAGGAGAGTCTTCTCCTGAACTTACCGCCGACATTCACGCTGTAGAGTCATCTACGGCCAAATCCAAAAACGGTGGAAAGAAGAAAGGAAAGAAGAAGGCTAAAGCAGACAAGGCTCCAAAGGAGAAAACGGAAAAGTCGGAAACCAATGACGAAAAGCGCAAACCTCGATATCCTTGTCTCATTTGTGAAGAAGATCATTTTACGAGAGACTGCCCTCATCGGGCCGAGGTAGTGAAAATAGTCAAAGGTTCTCCCACTCCTGCTGTGTTAAAAAATCCATTTCCAGAGCAGGAGAATAAGATGATAGGTTCTTCTTCGAATGCCAGTGAAGAACCCATTTTGATGATGTCTCATGTCAGGATTGCGACTCGATCGCAAGATTATGGTAGTAAGGCTCCTGTTGATGGTAAGGAAGCAGAATCTTCTCACTCTAACCCATCAACCTCAGCTCCTGGTTCCGATCCACTACAGATCGAAAAACCTAACCCAGACTTAGTGATTAAGCCGCCCGCCAAGGGTGTACTTCGAAGGTCTGCTTTCAATCCACATGCGAGAGCAGCCCAGAATTACAACATTGTTGAAGACTTAGCTGTTTCACCTTCAGCAATGTCGGCACTCGAAGTGCTGCAATCATGTCCAGCGCAACGAAAATTGCTTTTGTCGGCTATCGGAGCTGTCGATGTTCAGGACCCGAACCTAATGATCTTTGATCTAGAAAATAGTACACCACGTCTCCCCCATCAAATGGCTTTCCAAATTCCAGTGATAGTCAAAAACAGGCCTATTCATCGGACTGTGATTGATGAGGGAGCTTCTACGTGTATTATGTCGATTCAATGTTGGAGATCGCTTGGTTCTCCTTCGTTGAACCAATCCCCCACCATCCTTAAGGCCTTTGATGGCCGTGGGTTCCGTCCGTTTGGTATTCTACAAGAATTGCCTATAGGGGTCGAAGGTAAAACCGTTAGTCTGGATGTGGAAGTGGTTGATGCCCCTCTAGACTACAACCTTCTTTTGGGTCGAAGTTGGTCATATGCTATGACAGCGGTCGTTTCATCGGTCTTCAGAGTCATTAAGTTTCCACATAACGGTAAGATCGTGACTATTGATCAGCTGACATACTTTTCATCCGACCCAACCTCTTCAGAGAGTATCCAACATGTTGGTAAAACGACAATCCCTTATAGGGACATTGGTGTAGGTTTAGTTAAGGATTCCGGTTTACTGGGAACTTTTCCTCTCCCTCCACTCAATGCAGACCCTTCGTTTGCAACAATTCATATGATCACGTCAGAAAACATTATTTATGATGATCCTTGGTATGTTCCCTCTGACTCTGAGCTAGACTCACTCGGTGATGTTATGCCGTTGAGTCCGTATGAAATTGCTTATGAAGCTCTTATGTCTTTTACCGATTTTCATTCAACCGAAGCCGACCAAATGAATGTGGTCAGTGAAGAGTCACTTTTCACCTCACCCTTAGAACGGATAACGTTTCCCGAAGAAGTGTCATCTGACGAACAACTTCGCGAAATCCTAAGTGTAGATGATCTACCATGGGAAGATCTCCATCACAGATCTTCGTTTTTACCTAAGGATGATGCATTTGAAAATGATTTTTCATCTATCTTTACCGCTGAATATGTCAAAGACGCTCAGGATCCAACGAAACATTCTGATTCAGAGCTGAATTTAGGGAATATTTCTCGTACTATTCCCATTGATATTTCAGTGAAGCCCGGAATCGAGGAGAACATTCATATAGGTGCCGCATGTACTGAAGAAGAAATCCAAACTTACAAGGCCCTATTCCAAGAATTCCGCGACGTGTTTGCCTGGTCTTACGAGGAAATGCCAGGAATCGATCCTGCCATTGTTGTTCATGAAATCAAAACCTACCCGGATGCTAAACCCATTCGGCAACGGTTGCGTCAGATTCACCCTCGAAAAGCGGCTGCGATTAAAGCAGAAGTCGAAAAGCTGTTGAAAGCAGGTTTCATTTATCCGATCCCGTTAACGGATTGGGTATCGAATATTGTTCCCGTCAATAAAAAACAAGGAACAATAAGAATCTGTATCGACTATAGGGATATCAATCGAGCTTGTCCAAAAGACAACTATCCTACGCCTTATATCGATCAAATTATTGATGATTGTGCCGGAAGTGAGATGTTTTCCTTCATGGATGGTTTCTCAGGCTATAATCAAATCAATATTCTACCTGCCGACCAACCAAAAACGGCATTCATTTGTCCATGGGGGACATTTGCTTATTGCAAATTACCTTTTGGGCTTAAGAATGCCGGCGCTACTTTTCAACGGGCGATGTCTTATGCATTTCATGACATCAAGCACATTGTGCAACCCTATCTCGATGATTTGCCTGCTCATTCTTTACATCGAGCTGATCACCTTGTCCACCTACGAGCAATCTTTATGAGGTGTAGGCATTATCGAATTCGGTTGAATCCCCACAAGTGTGTTTTCTGTATAGAAACAGGTCGATTGCTGGGATTTGTTGTTTCAAAAGCCGGCATTCGCGTCGATCCCTCGAAAGTCGAGGCTATCATCAAATTGCCTCCTCCTTCGAGTTTGCGCCAACTCCAAAGTTTGCAAGGGAAAGCGAACTTTTTACGCCGATTCATCCCAAACTACGCCGAGGTCACTAAAGGTTTTACACGGTTGTTGAAACAGAACGCACAATTCTTTTGGGACGAGATTGCCCAACAATCTTTTGATGCATTAAAACACGCGTTGACCCATGCACCGTTATTGCATCCTCCCAACTACAACCAGGACTACTTCTTATACCTCGCAGCTTCGCATTCCACCATTGGAATGGTGTTAGTTCAAGAAGATGAATTCAAAGCAGAGCATGTGATATATTATCTTAGTAGAACCTTAAATCCCACTGAGTTAAAATATTCGCATGTGGAGAAATTGGCCCTGGCAGCCGTTCAAGCTGTCCAGCGTTTTCGTCACTACATTCTTCTCCGCAAAACTACAGTTATTTCGGATTGCAACCCTATGATTTATATTTTGACAAAACAACTGCTAGGGGGCAAGTACTCTAAATGGATTGTTATCCTGCAAGAGTTCGACTTGGAGTTCGAGAAGTCCAAGTCTAAGAAATCTTTAGTTTTTGCGGAATTGATGTGTGATTTCCCGAGTGCTGACACAGAGACTGTGGCAGAGGAGTCCATTGCGGACGAATCTTTGTTTCTTATTAGCACTTTAGATCCGTGGTATGGGGATATAATCATCTATCTCCAAACCCAAACCTTTCGGCCTGAAGCTTCCAAGGAAGAACGTCGAAAAATTCGGTTTCGATCCCAGCAATACAGAATTATCGGAGATACACTTTATCGCCGGGGGGCAGACTTAGTTTTTCGACGTTGTTTAACTCACGAAGAGGCTGAGAGAGTTTTGAATGATTGTCACTCTGGAGCATGTGGCGGTCATATGTCTGGGTATGCCACAGCTCAGAAGGTGTTGCGCGCTGGCTATTTCTGGCCGTCTATGTTTAAAGATTGTATCCTTGCCGTCAGAAAATGCCACAACTGTCAAGTGTTTGATCGAAAGATGCGCGCTCCACCTGCTCCTCTCCACCCTATAATTGCCGCTGGTCCATTCGCCAAATGGGGTATTGACTTTATTACTTGTAACCCTCACTCGGCCGGGGGGCATGCGTATATCATCCTCGCGGTTGATTATTTTACTAAATGGGCCGAGGCGATGCCTACATTCGACGCAAGCGGCAAGACAGCTGCAGTTTTCGTATTCAATCATATCATAACTAGGTTTGGTGTCCCACAAGCAATCATTACTGACCATGGGAGCCATTTTCGAAACGTCATGATGACTGAGCTTACAAGCCAGCTTGGTTTGCGCCACGATAGCTCTACTCCTTATTATCCGCAAGCCAACGGTTTGGTTGAGTCAATCAACAAAGTTCTAGTCATCATGATTCGACGGATCATTGGTATCCATCGAACGAATTGGCATAACATGTTATTTTCGGCGCTATGGGCATATCGAACTTCAGTGAAAAATTCAACAGGTTTCACCCCTTTCCAGCTAGTTTATGGCTTAGAAGCTGTGTTACCTATTGAATGCGAAATCCCATCACTTCAAATGGCTGTCGAATTACTTCCAGCTACTTCCGAAGAGGAGAAACGGTTATTATACTTGGCTAAATTAGATGAGACTCGACGTGACGCTACTTTAGCTATCGAGACTCACGCGAAACGAATGAAAGCTCAGTACGATAAAAATGTAACCCCTCGAAGTTTTTCGGAAGGAGACCTAGTACTATTATATGATCAAGCTAACGATAAGCTAGGTGCCGGAAAATTCGTTCCCATGTGGCATGGGCCCTACATTGTAAAGCGAAAGCTAGCAAAAGGGGCTTATGAGTTAGTTGATTTTGATGGGGACTCTTTGGGTAAACCCAGAAATGGACTTTACCTAAAGAGGTATTATGCTTAAAATGATGGGTATGGAGAAATTTTTAGATAGGTTAGATTTTCTTTCTAGCTAGCAAGTGTGTTAGTTTAGTCAGTGTGCTTAGCTTAGCGAGTGTGGTTTTTCGTCATTATTCTGGCTTATCTTGGTTTTACTCTTGATATTGTAGATGTCGACGCCTCTCCAAACATACATTGGATTTGCTGATGGTGCTTGTCGTAATACACGGAATATCTCTTCCGCAGCTTGGGTTATCTATTCGCCCTCTGACGAGTTAGTTTCTATGCATGGGGTAAGCCTCGGTCAAACAACGAATAACATTGCAGAATACAGTGCAGTGGTTGAATTATTATCCGAATCTATTTCATTTGGAATTCGACGTTTGATAGTGAGGTTAGATTCTGAACTTGTTGTATTACAGCTTAATAGAGTTTATGCCATTAGAAATCCTGTGTTATTAAGGTTGTTTTTGAGAGTGCGTCTCTTGGAACGTGAATTTGATTACATTGAATATCAACATATTCCAAGGTCTTTGAATACATTAGCAGATGCAATTGCTTCTCGAGTGTTGGACAGACATTTATAATAATCATGCAAGTAAATTTAAAAACATTTCATCATACATGTTAAACAAGATAAGCCGGTAATAGTGATATATATAGATAGAAGTGTGTCAAAAAATATATACATCGTCTTCGATCATAGGTTGAAAACACCTTATGATCGGCAAAATGATAGTACAAAAAGTCAAAAATGTCACATGTGACTACAAAAGTGACTAGTCAATCACTGGTGGTGCTCTCTGTACGACACCACTGCGCGGGCTACCTTACGCAAAAATCTCCTAAACGGTCCAGGGACCGCGACTACGAAGCGCTGAAGCCTGATAGGAATGTCGTCCATAGTAGTCTCAGGTATATCTGCCGTGAGACGCTCTAGATCATGCTCCAACTCAGCTAGTACGTCTGCAGCCGCGTCCTGTGGGGCCGGTACCGGTGCAGCTGGATGTAGTCTATCATAAGGCCGGAGGTTGGCTGGACGCTGTGGACCAACATCTGCATTTTGAAAAAGTTTTACTATTAGTTTTGAGACGATATATATAAAAAATACAAAAAATACATAATTAGAAAACTTGTGAAAATAAAAGTACCTCTGTCGTCCCATTGTTCTCCCTGTGGAAGAACCATGTCCGGATCACCTCTGAAATCCATTCCGGCATACGGAAAGTCCTGTATCACAAAAAGCTGGCCCTCTAACCAGTCAAAGTAACTATCTGAGAATCGAACCACTGCCGCACCCTCGTCAGGATGCCGGGCCATCACCGCAACCCATCGTATCAGCTTTGGCTCCCGAGGACCCAAGTATCAACAGTGAGTTGCTGAGGGATCAGCATTGGAACTCTCTCCAAGGCAAAGCTCACGACTATAGGCCCATATCCAAAAGTCTTTAGTCGTCCGTTCTTTGCCTTGGTCAGTTGGCTCTTCATATGAGCCGACACAGCTTCACACCAGTTGAAAATGGTGCCTTGGTAACAGTCAATTGCCATCCGCATTTGGGATCCGGAAGCAATGTGTAAAGCGGCCGCGCCGCAAATTCTGGTGACCGTGAACGCAATGACTTTGAGTTCAGGCAGAGTGATGTGTTTTATCTCTATGCCTTTTGAATGGTGAGCCCCACGTGTGCACCAATCCTCGCGGAGACTATCAAGGGATTGGCCACCCGGCCTAGTCCCCGCAAGATTGAGTTGCTCACCTCTGTTTGGCAAGCCAGTGAGAAAGTATACATCCGAGGGCTCTATCTCGAGCTGGTGCCCTCCTATGTAAAAGCATTGTTCTTGAACGTTCCATCGCTCAACCAGCCATTCCAAGAATCTTACCTGGCCCCTCATGCCCGGTATGGTCCAATATTTGTATAACCCGCATGCTCTTAGGGCATCCAGAGAAGGTTGATGATTTATTGCAGCTTCATCTTCCTCTACATGCTCTCTCTCTCTCCAGTCTAACATGATTAATGCCCTGCATATCAAAAAAGACAATTAGAAATTGATTTGAGGATTTTTGGTGGTTTTTTGAGGGAGTTGGGGTTTTGAAATGCGCACTTCTCGGAAGACGCACCCCAGCTTTGTAGCACAGGGCGTCCGGACGCAGCTGGCCTGAAGGCGGGCTGCGTCCCCCGACCATTTTCCCGTATGAGAAAAAGTCGGGGGACGCAGGTCACCCGAAGGGCACCTGCGTCCGCCGAGAGGCGCATTATAAAACCAAAACCCCCCCAAAAAATGAAACTAAGACCTAAAACTTAATTCTAAACGGATAGAAATGCAGAGTAGGATGTGTAAAATACCTGGATGAAGCGGCGTTCGATTCCGACGGTCAGATTTTCCGCAGCGACCACGGGAAGTTTCTTGTCAAAAGCTCCTTTTTCAACCTCCAAAGTCAAACGGTAAAAATGACATGGTAAAAGGTCTTTTTATAGGTTTTTTGGATGAATTAGTTCATTTTTTACCATGAAAAGATGTTTTTCGACGTATTTTTGCCTATTTTAAACAGGTATGAGTAATGTGTTGCTTTTGTGCAGGACAAAGGGATTTCGAGGGAAATTGTCATTTTTCACAAACAAAATATCAGAGTCATCTTTTAAGCCCTTTTCTGACTCCTAAAACATGAAAAGATCGCCGAGCGTTTCTTTTACACTCGTTAAAACGGAATTAAAAGACGGTCCCCTTTTAGCTCTTTTCTGACCGTAAAATCAGGAAAAGATTGCCGGGTTTTTGTCGTTTCAAACTCGATAAGGAAATAAAACGACGTGTCCTTGATCGCTTTTTACTTTTCAGGTCGACGACACTATTATGAAAGTACTCCTTGGTCGCAAGATCAAGCGGTTCCCCCAGGTATTATTTTATACTTTTTCGGGCTTGAGGGACACAAATTTACGAAAAAGTTCAACGTGGAGTTTCCTTAAGTTTTTTCAGACTCTCTAAAATTGAAAAACGCCGAGTTGTTCCTATACTGGGCTCGTTAAACTTTTACAGTAAAGGACCTGTTCAATTACAAACAGGAACGAACCACTCCTTCCTAGGGTTCGAATTTAAACTAGGTTGGACTCGTCCGAAGGATGAGCTTATAATCAAGCATATGTTATCCTCCTCAAGCTTGTTAAAAATAAAGAGGTACTTGCCAGAAATGGTGGGGGAAAAGAGAGAAGAATGAGCCTATTTGTTACCTTTTGTCTCAAAAGAAACTTTATTACCACTCTTGAACACGACACTTTTCATTCACCTGGGTTGGGAAATCTTTTACCTCACAGTTGACCAAACCACTTTGAAAGTCTTTAACCGGGTTCCGGGGATTAACTTTGAGTTATTCGTCACCAAGCCATCTGTCGTGTCGTTATGTGTTCAAGAGGTCTGCAAGCAAAACTTTCATCTGCAAAATACTTGTCATCCATTTGACCATCCCTGAGTCAGTCCTTACAGCAACATTTCTTCAACTTGAACAATGATTTCGTGTTGCGGGCTTGCCTGCAACGGGTCGCTTTCTATCGACATCGACACATTATCTAGAAAGATGACTTAGGAATCGACAGTACCTTGAAGTCTGCATGCATCAATGGCAGGTTTCTCGCCTTTGACGACAGTTTACATCATTGACTTTCGATCAAAGGATTCCGTGAAGTGTTCGACATCAAAACATCTATTCACATTTCACGGGTTGTGCTTGGTACTTTGAGAACCATTGACATTACTGGTGGTCTCTCTCACGCTTGTTAACAGTTCACATCATCGACTGGTAATCAAGTGGTTTCTAACATGTTCGACATCAAATCATTTAATCACATGCTTAGAATCGTACCAATTCGGGAAGTAGAAGTGAAGACCCTGGATCTAGTTTCTACCATCCAGGCTGCGAGGAGTTTTGTATTCATTGTCTATGTAGACTAATCATAAACAGATGGCTGCGTCCATACTGTGTCTACAAAAGTCTATAAAAATGATGTACTGCAAGATCATTCCTGTATCAGAATAGTTAGTCCATTAGTTAAAGTTTTGAATCTGAGTATGGGAATGCCTACCTCAGTGATGATATAATCTTATACATGTATTTTGTGTTGAAAATTGCAGGTTCCAACCAGGTCATCCACAAGACAATCCTTGAAATGATAAAGCGCTTCACCCTTCCTAGAATTACAAAACCCTAATTTATTCCAGGCTTCGCACTTTAGGGGGCAATCTGTTACACTAAAAAATGTCACCTTGACTACTTACAGTTAGTATGGCTCAAATCAACAGTCATGCTACCCTTTTAGGCAAGTCTCATGCCTCTGTTATCCATCTCAAAATCAAAGAAGAGAGAAAGTCTTGTAAAAACTATGTTTATCTCTGGGGTCGCAGGTTCTCTCTAGCCTTACCTGCGGGGACGCTGACCATGTTCACAAAAGCTGCGTCCATGGACGCTCTGTATGTTAAGGGACAGGTGCGTCCTTCTGTAAAAGGCAAAATGCGCGAGTTTCATCTTAAAAAAGTTACTTGTGGTTACTTCTAGAACATTCTAGAGGTCGGTTTGATGAAATGGATGCGCCTCCAGTTGGTTCATGTATCTCTATTAAGAGGGAACTTATCCCATCAATAAGGGAGATATCCCACCCATAGAGGGGGATGATCCCATTGATAGTGGACCTGAATAACCTCTTTACAGCACTATAAATAAAGACATTGAGCCAGAGGGAGGAGAGGTTGGAGCTATACATTTTCTTTGGGTAAATGCTGCAGGATTTAGGTCTTCCATTAGAGCCTTTGTGAGGAGAGATTATCTTTACTTGATTCTACTTGGAAGAGGGTGAGCTTTGTCAAAGTAGAGGAAAACCCTTGATGGACCCTGGGAGGAACTTGCACAACACCAAGGCCAGGTTGTAAGAGTTTCTTTGTTTCGTTATTAATACAAACTGGTTTATTTTTCTCAATAGCTTGTGTTAATGAGTTATTTCATGTGTTCCTTGGTCTGCATGTTGAATATATGTTTTATTATATGAAATACAAGTGCTTGGTAATTGTTTGATTGTTTGTGGTTGCAGGAATTGACTTGAAGGAGGAGCTCATCCGGATTGGCAAGGACAAACTACAACAACAGCGTTTTGGAATAAGGTAAGCCTAAACACTTGTAGTTTTCATGTTGTAAAAGGTGTATTTAGAGAAAGATCACTCCATTTTGTCTTGTTTGTCATTAGAATGTCTTAGACTTCTAGGAAGGTCAGTTGTGTCCGCACCCTTGACCAATTCTGTGTGACACACCCCAAAAGGTTGCAGGAGTACCAGACTCATCTAGCATAGCGCGAGCAATTTTTTGAATAGTTCTATTCATCCTTTCTACCACTCCATTTTGCTGAGGAGTTGTTGCAGTGGAGAATTGTCTTTTTACTCCATTTTCTTCACAAAAGTCAAAGAATTCATCCAAATTAAATTCCCCTCCTCGATCATATCTGAGGCATTTGATTTTGCGATCTGATTCATTTTCATCCAGGGCTTTGAAGGCTTTGAATTTTTCAAATGCTTCATCTTTATGCTTTAGAAGCACTATCCAACACATTTTGGAAAAATCATCAATGAACAATATAAAGTATTTCTTTCTACGAGGTGACTTTTTCCTTCATGGTCCACATAAATCAGTATGAACAAGTTCAAGAGGCCTACTAGTTGATCCTTCCTTTTTAGGGAAGTGCGCTCTGCTTTGCATACCAAATTGACATGATTTGCATATTGTATTTTCTCGGATGCTGATATCAGGAAGATCACGAACAACCTGGAATCTTCATGCTTTTCCTATTTGAGAGAAGATTAGATGCCCCAATATTTTGTGCCATAGCCAGTGTTCATCATTTTTCTTAGATAACACTATTGCTATCCTCCCTTGAGTATGTATAAGTTGTTTGGAGTTGTTATAACTTTGATCATGGTTTCTCCTGTATCAAGCTCATGAACAACACATCCATTTGATCAAAATACTACTTCATTTGCTTGGTCACACATTTGACTGACACTCAAAAGGTTATGCTTTAGACCATCAACATACATAACATTCCCAGCTTTAAATTTTTATTTTAAGAGAACATGACCTTTACCTTTTATGATAGCAGGAGTGTCATTTCCAAGTGAGACCTTCTTTTCCTTTTCTAAGGCGTTATATGACTGAATTTTTTCTTTATCACCTATCGTGTGTTTCAAGCAACCACTTTCGATGTACCATTGATTTTCTTTTCCTTTTGCATATAAGGCTATACCACATCTTTCTGTTTGTGGTTATTTCTTTCTCCATATTTTGGGATTTAATGAAGTTTTCTCCTTCTGATTTGGTTTCCAAAATTTACTCCTGCATTCAGATTCTTCATGACCGAAGTTGTTGCAGATAGAGCATTCTATTTCATTTTCAAGAAGAGAAAAGTTATTGTAGGTTCATTTCATGATCCCCGTCACATTCCTTTGATTTCGCGCTTCTCTAGTCATGATGGTCTTGTAAGAAACACATTGAGCAGCTTTGTGTCCAAAGTTATGACATGAAAAACATTGGCCATTAAAGAAGTTCCTGCGATTATCGAATCTACTCACCTGGTGATTGTAGTTGCTATTGATATTCATTCTTGAAATAGATTGAGTATGATTTACCTGAGGTTGGTTGTAGCTTTTGTTCATCCTTGAAGTAAATTGAGCCTGATTTACTTGGTGATCTGCTTTATGCCTTTGTTGTCAATTGTCAAATTGTTCACTGCTCTTTGCTGCATCAAGATAGATTTTAGTGGAGGTTGATGGCTTCTGTGGTTGGGATGCTTCTTCAGTATATCCAAGACCTGTCCTTATCAGAGGAGAATGCTGCACTTTGATAATTTCATTTAAGGTTTCTGATCCTTTAGAAAATCTAAGATTGAGAGCTTTTGTTTTCTTAATATCATTTCTTAGACCGACAATTTCACATTCTATTTTTTCATTGTGTTTTTCTCTTTCAGCAAGTTGGAATGTCAGAGTATCTATAACCATATTTTTTTCTTATAAACATATTTTGAGTTTAGAGATTTCTTCATAAATATCATGTTCATCTAAAGCATCCAAGAAATAATCATCTTCAAAGGCCATCAGAAGTCTATAGTCATTACTATTTTCATCTTCATCACTATTTGATAAACCATTGCTATCTTCATGTGTATAGTAGCTCTTCTTACTTACACTTTGACTTCTATTCCATTTTGTTGATTCCTTACCTTTATCAAGCTTATCTTTGTGAGGACATTTGGCACCATAATGACTGACTCTTCCACAAGAAAAACATTTGAAAGGTAGTTTACCTTTGAATCTTCTAGAACCCCGTTGAAGGTTCTTGACAAAGTTTTCTTCTTCCTCTCCTTCTGAAATATGTCTTGATTCATTGTGTTCTTCTCTTCCTGAAGCTTTGAATGCGGCTTCTCTCATATCTGATGGAACTCTTTTTCTCATTTCAAAAGCAGTTAAGATTCTGTGCAAATGTGTCATATTAATAGTATGAAGATCCTGATTTTCCTCTATGACAGATACTTTTGATTCAAACTTAGTAGACAAGGATATTAAAACCTTTTCAACTAAAGTAACTTCTTTTATCTCTTCATCCAAGTTCTTCATGCAATTAACAATCTCATCTATACGTAAGAAGTAACTAGCTATGCTTTCATCATTGTGCATTTTGAGAGTTTGTATATTGAATTTTGAGAGTTTTCTGTTTTGCACGTTTTACCCGATTCTCTCCTTCATAGCTTAGAAAAATCTTGTCCCATATTTCTTTGGCGTTTTTTAGCTGCATAACTTTGACAAATTCTGATTGCGACAGACTCCCCAATAATGTATTGACAACCTTGGCATTGGATTCATATTGCTTTTTACCTGCTGTATCTGTAGGAATTGCCGATGGAAATGTATATCCTCCTTCCATGATTTCCCAGAAATCTGTTCCAAGAGATTGAAGATAGGTTGTGGTCCTTACCTTCCAATAAACGAAGTTACTCCCATCAAATATTGGTGGTCTAATCGATCCCTCTCTTTCGTAGTTACTCATGATGATAGATTTTCCTTCAAGCAATAGAGCTTGTTCTAAGGACCTGCTATGATTGCAATTGTTGGAAATAATACTGAGAGGGGGGTGAGTCAGTATTAGCTAGTCAATAATATTTCATTTCCATAATCAAATTCATATACACTACTTCAGTTAATGGAACTTGCATGTATATGCAACTTTATTTAAGGCAACTAGCGTATATCCTGCAAGCTTATGATTCAATTAACTCATCATATGTTGATCTTTAATCAATGCATCAGAACCATATAAGAAGCAACCAATTGTAGTAAAAATAGAACAAAAAATCACACACATGAACACAAGATATAAGGTGGAAACCCAATGTGGGTGAAAACCACTTGCTGCAATCGTCTCTATCTTCTTTTTTAATAAGAAACTTATTTTTACAATTTTGTACTGGTGCAGTCTTATAGCAGTACGTAGGATTCTACTTGCAGAAGGCTACAACCTTCTCTCATTCTCCAGCTTCTCCTGGAAGGGAGATGCAACCCCCTAGCTCTTGTACTAGCTGATATATTTACTAGTACGTAGGTGCCAACCTACAGAAGGCTACAACCTTCTCTTTTCTTTCAGGGACCATGTTTCATAAATTTTCAGACTGGATCCATAAATAACTTCATTCAAACATCAAATGTATCTGTATCAGCCAATCTCCTTTGCACCAACCTCAACTGAATCAATCAATCACTTTTTAGAATGCTGTAACCAGAACACAGTAACCAGAGTACAACGACGAAATCCAGAACCCAGAACACTGCAACAAAAAACAGAAGTAGCTAAAGCATATTTTATGAGGTATATCCTACTTCAATGTGTTGAACCTACATGCATACACACGTTTCTCAAGGCGAACCTACGTACATATGTATAATTAAAATTTAATATGTATACGCTATTTTGATATGCATAACCAGCATGTATACGCGCCTTTTCTAAAGTGAACCTACATACATATTTGTAAATGATGATTTAAACTTTACAACAATTTTAGACATCAGTTATACCCAAATCATCATGCACTAGTTATTCAGATAAAAGATAAAAACCACGCAAAGATACTTCACTTCAAGACTTAAGATCTTGACCCATCATTAGATCTTGTCCTTCATCAAGCACTAAGCTTCATCCTTGATTCAGATTCACCTATGCAACATAACCCAATAACCTATATTCTGGATCTTCCACTTCATCAAATATTCAATCTTAAGTAACTTTGCCTAATGATCTTCTCCTCCTTTTATAGTCTTAGGCCTTACTCAATACCATGGACCAAAACCACTTAGAACCAATACCTTGGACCAAATACCTGGGGTCAACACTTCGGACAAGATACCTTGGACTAATACCATGGATCAAAATACGATGGACCAAATAGCACGGACCAAAAATAAGTTTTCCAACATGTACGCAGCTTTCCTTCCGTGAATGTGTGTGTGTATGTTATACGCTCCTTTTGGTTTACTAACCTGCGTGAACAGGTGGCTTGATCAATGGGGAACCTGCGTATGCCTCTCTTTCTCCATTATGTGAATCTGAACTATGATCTATCATCTGAGTGAGTTTCCATCAAGGAAAACACCTGTGACATAGTGCCAAGTCTGTGTCATAATGCCAAAATCAAGTGTATGCAACGTTCATTTCTAGAAGTATAACAGAATAAGGAAATAAGACAAAAGAAATATGATAATCATGGGTCAGAAAGAAATACTGAAGTGAACTAAGGAAAAAAATCGAAAGGAAGAGCCAAATTATTTTGAGGGAATCATAGAGGTTCTAGCCACTGTCAGGGCATCTAAAATACAAGTATGTGAAGTAGGAAAATCTGAGGATGAATGGATCAGGATTGACCTGGTAACACTTCCAAAATTTACTAGTCAAAATCTTAATTTTTTTAGAACTATCAAAATGAAAACTTTTCTTCGATGTAAAGAGTCGATTGAGTATCGGTCTAATAACCCATATGATGAAGTATTTGATGCCTTAGTATTTGGTTTTATGAAACATGCATTGTATGAGAAGTCCATGTTCAAGGTAGAAAAATCTACATCTTACTAGGAAGCATGGAAGACCCTCGAAGTATAATTTGGTATAAAGGAAAGTGACACAAGGAAAAAAATTATTTTATAGTTTTTTGAAGAATTAATAGAAAGGAAACTGTAGGTCTAAGTTAAAATGGGAAATACTCTAGGCAGAAAACATATCTTGGATAACTCAACTCGAATGTGGATGATGGTCATATAGACTATAAGAGTGAAACCTCTGATGTAGACATGCATATAGATGAAGAAGACACAAAAGAGATTGCAGAGTGAGAAGTTGAAGGCTCTACACGTGAAGTAGAGAAAGAACATATAGATGTCCGAGAACCCCAATATAACATGGAACCCCTATTGTCCCATTCATTATTCCTTAAATTATTCATGATATAGTTAATTATCATAAGTTTTGAAATTTTATTCCTCCATTCGTTCTTCCTTACTCTAAATTATAGAATTTCAATTAATTCAATGGGAAAATGTATGCTTTTGATATTACATTTACCAAAAATTCTCAACTTTATTACTTTTCTTTCCTTCCTCCTTTTTTGAATATTGTCACTCCTTTAAGTAATATGTAATATTGTACATATTTTTGAGTAGTGTTTAAAATCAAAATAAATAATTGAGGAAGACAACTATGCAACCTTATATTTGTTTTATGGTTTTTGTTTATATTTATAGAAAATATTTATAGAGAAACCCATGTTTAATGCTTTAAGCTCTAATATTTCTATTAAAAAATGGAATTCTCTTATTTTGTTACCATTTCATAAAAGAAAAAATTGTTTTTGTTTATAACAATTTAGTTTTCATAATAACAAACTTGTTTCATCCTTATATAGGTATACCGAAGCCCTTTATTTCTAATGTGTAAACATACCTAAAATATATTTCAAAACTAACAAAGATGTTTTAAAATTCTTTGTTAATAGAGGAACAACATCTATTTAAAATAATGTCAATTTGGCTCAAGGAATAAGATAAAACAAAAATAGTTATAATTTTACACTTTGCTAGAAAATTGGATGGCCAATAAAGAGGATTGAGATAAAAAAATTAGTACATTGAAGTGAAGTACCACTACAACATCAATTGAGAATATTTTTTGAGGTTAATATAATTTTCTCATATGGTGATATTGATATACTAGGAAATAGTGACACTTATAAGATCAGGCGATATCCAATATATAGTATCATCCAAATAGAATTGAAGACAAGAATGTGGGGCACTTAGTAGTTTCAAATGCATTGCAAGACTCAACCAGACATACACTTATGGATGATAAGGGTTGGTTTTGGGTTTTGCGTTACTATGGTAATGGCTTCTCCATCTAAACATGTGGTGGTTCTATAAATGAGTCCATATTATATCAATCTTCCATGTGTCAAATGCTTAGGCCCAAGATCCTGCTTTATTGGATATTGTTGAAGATATTAATCCCATTTGCATAAATATAGAAATGTGAAAATGTGATCTTGAATTTTGGAATAGGTTGATTTACCTTCTATGCGTGAACAACTCTAATAGTTCATTGGTAGGGATGGAACCATAAATAAGGACTACCTATGTTATCTTGCATCTCTATGAAAGATTAAAATTTAATGTGATTCTATTGCTGATTTAATTATAACTCATGGATTATAATTTACTATCTCGTAATTAGAAGACACTACATTTCCTCCTTTTAAATTCACTCTAGATCCTATTTCAAATGCTCTTATTTTCACTCAATCCACTACAACTAGAATATTGATATGTTTCCTTCATGTAGTTTTAATATCAATCCTTCCTACAATTATGGTGAAACTTTTCAGATGTATCTAAGGTGGTGGAATATTTGCATTAGAAGTGGTAGTTTAAATTGAATTTAGATGTATAAAGATTTGAGCAATGTATTAATATTTTCCAAACATTGATAAGCTATTTAGGTTCTTTTATTTTTGAGAGTATTTATTTCTAGATAAATTGAGTACTTATTATTTTTGAAAATACAAGCTTTATTGCAGGGATTGTTGATCTACATAAAGGGACATCTCCATCTAAATCCACCTAGGTCTTCTCCACCTTTGGTTGAAACATACCATCCCCATATTCTGAATCTCTATTTTCCAGCCAATGTGAGCAAGTTGTCTTTGGGAGATCTGGCCATCGTGAAGTGTTAGGCTTGGACTTGGGTGATGTCCAACTTCCCTATAACCTCCACATATGTTCTGCACCTATCCAACACTTCATCTCACCATTCGTGTCCTCCAAAACCTCTCAGCCAACTTCTTGTAGTAGTACAAGACATCATGTAGCAGTTCATGACATCCTATAGAAAGCTTGTAGCAGCCTACTTTGACCTTGGTTTGACCTAAAATGATAGTATAACCTAGTGTAGGGGTCGGTTAAACCCTCATATTAGACTCCATGACTAGAAGTGCCACCATGACTAGCCTTTTCATTGACCTTTCCCTCCTGCAATATCAAATAACATTAGCTTTTATATTTCTAAATTTAGCAAATAGGACTTTTATATATTCCGCAAGTGTGAATGAGATAATTAATCCATGCACGTTTGGATTTTGAAAGGATAGAATAGCTTCTTATTTTCAAGCAGTTCTGGTAGTTGGATGATCAAGTGCAAGGTTAACATAGTTTCTTTCCTACAATTGATTTGTGTCATTTCATAGCTAAATGATTCATGTCATATCATAGCATTTAAAAGTTAGCAACTTACATTTCTCGAATTGACAAGAATTTACTTTTCCTACACAAGAACTAGTTTTACATTCCATTGTCAGTAGTCAAACACCCTTTATTCCAATAGAGGAATGGTATGTAACCCTAATGGTTAAATGCCCGAGCTGAGAAGTTGCATGAGTAGAATAATGCATTTGCCATGTATATAGCACTATCATCTCCAAGTTTGTATGAATCCTCGGGTTGATAAAGTAAAGTTGGTAGCCCTAGGAGTTACAACATTCTTGCTGCAATACTGAGACTCTTCACTTTTGTCTTATACTCACATCTCAATTTTCTTTTCACTATTTAACAAATACATCAAAGAGATACATAAAAATAATTTAATTATTTCTTAGATAATATTTTAGTATTTAATTTTTTTCTTATTATAAGAAAACATTCTACTAATATCTATATATATATATATATATATATATATATATATATATATATACAAAATACAATTTAGTATTTTCTGATATTAATCTATTGTTAGTCTTAAGATTTT
Source organism: Pinus tabuliformis (assembly GCA_031772625.1). Lineage (NCBI taxonomy): Eukaryota > Viridiplantae > Streptophyta > Pinopsida > Pinales > Pinaceae > Pinus > Pinus tabuliformis. The sequence goes on from CM062814.1 coordinate 472,468,084, forward strand.
GGTAAATATTTTCATCTAGTAATTAGAAAATCATGAATGCATTATCAAGAAACCAGGTAATATTAGCAATTGATATAATTTCAAAGGTGGGAATAAATACTATTTGATTTATCTTCCTCACTTAATAGAGATATATATAAATAAATTATGAAGGAGGTTGAAAGAGTCCCTCTAGCATAGAATTTAATTTCACTTAAAAATCCATTTTCATGCCCCTACAGTCACCCACATCGGAGGATAACTTAGTGCACCCAAATGGTCCATCAATATAGGTTTGCGGTGCATTGTGATTCATTTCATTTGATCAATTTTCTCAATTTGAAACGATGTGATTCCATACTACGCCTCAATTTTTATATTTCACTATTATTAAAATTCATAATTTTAACACTTATTGTAGTATGTAGATAATCATTCCATATAACTATCCCTTAATGCAACCAATAAGAAAATGATATGAATGAAATTAATCTTATAGAATCAACAAACCATCTAGTCTTTAACAGTTGTCAAATATTCAAATGTGTTACAACCAAGTGAACTCTAGTGTCGTATAACACTTTAAAAATTATAAGAGCACACAATTTATACAAACCTATCCCCAAATTTCCTATATTATTTACTGCCATCGATTGTAAGTTTTTCATAGACCAAAATTGTTTCACTTCATAGAAATTATGATTGCTCTTGTATGCATGCAATGTATGAAGAGTTAAGTTAAGTGAAGGAAATAAAGTCAAGTCGAATATTAGATGTGAAGTGAGTCAGAGCTAAAAAGTTAATGTCTTGTCAAGGAAAGTTAACTTAAGGAAAAGATAAATGTTGATTTATACTAAAGTGAAGTTAGAAAAATTTACTTAAAGTGCCAAATAATAGTTTGCATCAGGAAAAGAAAGTTAGAGTTTGAAATAATCCACATTTAGAAAGTTTATTTCTTATATACTCATGGTTGGGTCATTGTAATGTGAAGTAATAAGAGAGAATAGAAGCAACTCAGTGAATGTATATGAGGGAAAAAAAATTCATGTTTTTCTCTCCCTCTAAATAACGTGTGGTATTAGAGTAATCATTAGTAAGGTTTCAAGGAACAAAAGGAGTTAAGAAGGTCATAAGCTACTTCCACTACTTACAGACTTGCCTATTGTGAGTAGCCCACAAATTGAAGTTTGCATCCATTGGTCCATAAGTTGAAACTAGAGGTCGTTGATATTTTGTAAACCCAGCTACTCAAAGGTTAGGGTGAGTAGCCTATAGAGCCACCACTATATCAAGAGGAAAGTGCCACTGCCACTGACCAAAGAGGAAGTTTCCATCGTAAGTTGTATCCATGAGCATCCATACAAATTTGCGTAGAAAAGCTTAGCAAAGTTGCTAGTAGTTGTTCGGAGCCACCGCTAAAGTGAAGGATAAAATGATTCATTTTAAAGATAATAAAGTGTATGCGATGTTCATTTCTACAAGGATGACACAATAAGGAAAGAAGACAAAATACAAAAGAAGTATGGCAGTCATGGTTCACAAAGAGATATTGGGGCAAACTAAGAAAAGAAATTGGAAGGAAGATCCAAAGTATTTCGAAGAGCTCATAGAAGTTCCTGCCACAGTCGAGGCATATAAAATAAAATTCTATGAAGTAGAACAATTTGAGGATGAATGAACTAGGATAGATGTCATAATGCTTCCAAAATTTACTTGTAAAAGCATTAATTTTTGGGAAATGTCAAAATTAAAACTTTTCTTTGATGTTATAAAACAAAATATTTTTTATACTTGAAAGTCAACTACAAGTTTCAGAGTAAATGAGAAAGACTCTAGCAGGAAAACATAGCTCGGAGAATCCCACTCAAATGGGGATGATGGTCATAAAGACTATAAAAGTGAAACCCATCATGTAGACATCCATATGGATGAAGAAGACACATAAAATATTGCAGAGTGAGAAGTTCAATCCTCTACGTGCGAAGTAGAGAAAGAGCACATAGATGCTCGAGAACCCCACTTTAACATGGAACCCCTGTTGTTAAATTCAATATTCCTTAAATTATTCATGATCTAGTTAATTATCGTAAGTTTTGAAACCGTATTTCTCCATTCATTCTTCCTTAGTCTAAATTATAGAGTTTTAATAAATTCAACGAGAAAAATGTATTATTTTGATATTACATGTAAGCTCTAATATTTCTATTAAAAAAATGAAATATCTTATTGTGTTACCATTTCATTAATTTTTCTTTTAAAAAAATTTAGTTTTCATAATAATAAAGATTGTTTCATCCTTGTGTAAGTTTACCGAAGCCTTTTATTTCTAGTGTGTAAAAATACATAAAATATATTTCAAAACTAACAAAAATGTTTTAAAGTTATTTGTTAATAGAACAACAACATGTATTTAAAAGAATGTAATTTTGGCTCACGAAATAAGATAAAAAAAAAATGGTTATAATGTGACACTTTGCTAGAAAATTGGAGGGCTGATAAAGAGGACTGAGATACCAAAACTAGGACATTGAATTGAAGTACGACTACAACAACAATTGAGAATATTTGTTGAGGTTCTTGTAATTGACTCAAATGGTGACATTGATATGCTAGGAACTACGGAAACTTGTAAGATCAAGGGATATCATATATATAGTATCATCCAAATATAACCAAAGACATGAATGTGGGGCATTTATTAGTTTCAAATACATCACAAGACTCAATCGTGTATACACGTATGGATGATAATGGTTGGTTTAGGGTTTTAATTTGCTATGAAATGTACAATATAAAAAATGAAAAATCCAAAAATTTATATTAATATTTTAAATAAATAATGGTAATTTGAACAATTTGACAAAACTTTTAGTTCTTAAAATAAAGTTGAATTAATGTTAATTCAAGTAGTTTTAGATTGTGAGGAAAAACAGTGTAATCTTATCGAACATAACATAGAGACTAAGAACCATTTTGAATATATTCATTAGTTGAAATTAATTACTCTTCACATTTATACCACACAAATGTGGGAAAAATTGAGTTACCCTTTCTAAAGAAATTTGGTTAAGTTTAGGAGACAATGCCCTTTCACATTCAAATCCTTGAAATGCTCCATTATTTCTCCTGCCATGAGCATTCAGTTAACCCTTCTTGTTACACAAAAATATCGTCACCATGATTATTTGCAGTCAGTATGGGTCTATCATCACTTGTACTGTCCTCCTAAGCAAGTCTCAGACCTCAGCTCTTCAAGTCAACCTTTGGAAATGAGAGAAAGACATTAAAAATAAATGTAACTTTGGTTCCGCGCTTTCTCTCTCTCACCTGTGGTCCTGCACCTTCTGTGTACAAAAATCGCAGACATGCCCGCTCTGTCCCTAACAGTGTAGGTGCGGACCCCTGTGAAAGTCAAAAGGCGCAAGTTTTATCATAAAAAACTCACTTTGGGTTAATTCTAGAGTTTTCTAGAAGGAATTTTGCTGTGGATTGCTCACTCTCAGGTGGTTCATGCATCCCAAAAGAGAAGGAGCTAATCCCTTGATGAGAGGCGCTATCCCTTTGAAGGAGGGCTTTATCCCTTTGAAGGAGTACCTAGTAACCTCCCTCCATTGCACTATATATAGGCATTGGGCTGGTTGCTAGAGAGGTTAGAAGTTGAACATTTTTTAGCGTAAACGATGGTGAAATCAAGACTTCCTAGTTGAGCTTAAGAGGAGAGATCACATACCTTTTTGGCTTCATTGGGTGGTGAGTGAAACTTGTCAAAGTAGAGGAGACTTCTTGTCAACAAGTATCTCATGTTATTTGTTTCATGGACTCCTTAACTTTTATGTTAAATATGTTTTATGCAATTGGATTTTCAGGCGCTATTTAATTTTTTTGCCTTGTTTGTGTTTGCAGATTCGCGACAAAGGATCTGATTTGGATCGAAGGAGTGAGGGCATCCACAAGCTTGCATTGGACCTAAGGTAGGCCCTAAAAACACTTGTTTGCCATTGTTTATCAAAGCATATTTAGAGAAAGATAGTGTCTAGTTGGTTTGCTTGTCATTAGGTCTTCTTTAGATTCTAGGAAGGTCTATCTTGTCTGCAAGATCGACTTATTCCATGTGACAAAATGGCGACTCCAGTGGGGACTTGATTTTTTCCTTGTTTTTACTTTGACCTGAGAAACTATGTTTTTGTTTCTATTTTTGGTTTGTTGTGTGTAAAATTGGATAGAGTTTGTAGATGCAGTGTTATTTTTTGTTTTTCATAGCTTTGGGAGAGGACCGCACCCTAGCCGTTTGACACAGTGCGTACCTACCCGCAGCTTGGCATTTAGCACAGAGCGGGACCGCACCTGCATCAACTGTGGGCCTGCGGACCCCGTCAAAATTTTGAAAAATGCTAGGATTTCCTCTGTTAGTCAGCTTAGTGTTTGTTTAAGAATTGTTATCCACTGCCCAGACCTACATATAACTTGTCAGAAGCTTTCCTTTGGTTGATTTCATTAGTGTTAGGGTTTTAAGTGAAATTCCTAGGAGTTTTACTTGTTGGGTTTGTTTTTCATTTTGGTTGTGTAGTGGCTCTGAGCTTAGAAGTTGTAGGGACTTCAGATCACCTTAGTGTCTACTAGCTTTCTTATGAGTTTGACCATTCATGAAATCTCCCCTTGTTGAGGAATCCACTTTGAGTTTTCTCTTTACAAAACTTCGAAAAGCTTGTGTTTGAGAGTTTGGATTTTCATTTTCAAAAAGAAAACAAAATTGGTTGTTCTTGACTGATTTGTGATTTTGCATAAATTTTTCCTTAGCTTACATCTAGCTAAGTAAAACATCCTTAAAAAATACTTTTAGTAGGCTCTGACTTCAAATAGGTTTTTATAATTTGTAGATCTCAAAGTTAGTCATTTTCATAGTTTTGATTGTTTTATGAAAAAATATAAAAATCTCTTTTGGAAAAAGTTTGTTTTGTAGTGATTGAGTGCTTTGAAACGAAAAAGGAAATTTTTGTGAAATAACTAGTTGTCTTGTTTTGAGTGCATTGGAAAAGGACAAAAACTCTTCTTTTAATTTGTTTGATTGAGAAAGGTTTGTGTTTACAAAGTATTTGCATTCTCAAACTCTTTCTTAGTTTAGAAGTTCATCGAAGAGAAAAAGATTGTTTAAATCATCTTAGGTGCATTTTTAGTGATTTTGAGTCGAGTCTTCATACCACGAGTTTCATCTTCGCGCCTTTTGAATTAAACAAAAACCAATAAAAAATTAACGCTTAAAGTAAAATTCACCTAGTAAATTTTTATTTCTAGGGCTCTGATACACCAACTTAGCTTAGGCTAGTGCCTTGGAGGAGGAGAGTAATTAACTCTCCAAGACAGTAAAAGCAAACAAGTAGCTATATCTTGTGGTAGGGAAGAAATCCAATTGTTGCGTTTATGCTCTAGGAAAGCTTCTCTTAAAGGAGAAGCACGAGATCGTGTCCGAACCAGTGTGGGAATCAATCCTTTCTCATTGGGAATGACGCCAGATATTCACGTATTAAAAACGGTGAACCTCGAATTAACCATTGTCGAGGAGCCTGGGGTCACTTGTTGGTAAACCTTGGATTATGTCAAGGAGCCTTCAAGGGGATTGAGCTTGCTACTCTGCCCTTGCATGCGTATTGTATCGTAGACTATTCCCCCAGGTATATTTGTCTCAGTTGGTAACCTTAGTGGCCATATCCTTTAGGACTCTTCCTGAGGTGACAGTGGTGGGAAGATCCCACTGTACCTGGAGCAGACGTCGGCTAGACTCACTTGGATTTTCTGGGGGGTTCTCTTCACTCGAGATGGTTAAGTGGAGGAACTTGTGCCAGTCTATTCATTAAGCAGGTTGCTGGGCAACTGTTCCAACTGCCATTTCTGTATTGAACTCTGCGACGTTCGATTTCATCACCAACTAGTGTTTTCAGTACGGAAAGTTACTGTTTGTGTGTGTTTGATCTCCTAGATTCTTTGGGCGTGTGATTCAAATTTGTTTGGTTCTTTAGAGACTTTAGGTGCTTTTCATTGAGATTTTAATTTGTTTGCGCGTGAAGTAGTTAAAAGTTTTCAACTGTGGCTGAATTACCAAGGCAGTCCCGTAGACTTCGGGGCCGGTCCCCTGAGTTTGTAAACGTGGCTGAGTTACTGAGGAAGTCCCGTAGGCTTCGGGGCCAACCTACTGCGGAAGCACCGAGCCAGCCTGAAGGCTTGAAAGTCCTTGTAACTGCTAGAGACAGTAGAGTTGGGTCACCTGAAGAAGGAGAATCTTCCTTGATAGTACATCCTGATTTTCAATCGTTAGTGGCAGATTATAATCCACAGTCAGTGTCTGTTTCCATAATTGCTGGTGGCTTTTCATCTACTAGTGATATAGGTCAAGAACCTAAAATATCCGTGCCTGAAAGTGAATTTGCTACTACTCTGACATCGGGGTTTGTTTCTCCAACTTCTAGTGGTCCTAGTTCACCTAGGGTAGAAAGAGTAATCACCCAAGATCTTCCTTCTGGACTTATTGCTATTGAAGAACTTGCTCCGGAAGAAGAAGTAGGCATCTCTATCCCTGAAAATCAACCTATTATTGAACTAAGGGAGCGTGAATCAATTTTATATAGTCCACCTAGGAGGAGTTCTTGGTATCTTTCTTTGACTAATTTCTTAGAAAACTCAGGGTTAAGTGTTTCACCACCTCGCACTCCTTATCACCCAAAAACTAGAGGCTTTTATACTCCCGTAAATATGTGAGGACAGTCATCCATGTTTACTCAATTGCCTGAATCCTTTTTGTATGACGGTCCTTTTGTTCCCTCTGGGTATCAGTCACTTTTTGGTACTTTTTAAGGAGCATCTCCTCAACCCATTGAGCAAGGGTTATTAACTGGAAGCAATGGTACTAAGCCGTTAGAAGACATTCTCATGATGTCAGGTTCTATTCCCAATCCTCAACCTCAAGGTGGCCAGTTACCGCCGGGGGGACAGCCTCAATTAATGCCTGGGGGGTAACCTCAAGGTACACAGTATGCATCTGGGGGGCAACCTCAAGGACAATACATACCTATGGGACAGTATGTTACTCAAGTTCAACCCCAAACTCAATATGTACCCCAAGGTCAACCCAGTATCAATTTATACCTCAAGGTCAACCCCAGTATCAGTATGTGCCTCAAGTGTATCAACCCCAAGGTCAATACTCGAACCAAGGTTTCCAACCACCCTCCGGTCAAGTGTATGTTCAAGGAACAGGGAATGTACCTTTAAATTATCAATTCTACCCTCAACTCGGTTATGGTCCTCAGTATTCTCAACCAGTTATGGGTCAGTACCCCGGAATGAATACAGTGTGGGATCCATCACAAGCTCAACAAGTGTTGCAGCCAAGTGTACAGTTGTCATCTCAAACTGGACAACCCTTAGTTTCTGGTTCACCCCAGCAGCCAGTCCAGTCTAACATTCAAACTTCTGTTTCTCAGATTGGGCCTAGTACACCTCGTACTCCGCCTCAAACGACTGCTACAACTACCGCAACATCTGTTCAATCTACCCCACCTACTTCTGGAGTATCAATAGCTCTGGTTTCTATTGTTCCTGTATCTACTCCTCAGACATCTTTACCACCATCTGGATCTACGATTCAAACTTCGGTTTAGATGCGTATAGGACAACCTGGTTTAAGTACAGTTGTCACAAGTCAACCACAATTTACTTATCAACCGTACTAGGGACAGTACCAATTCGGTCCTATTGTGCAGCAGCCAGTCTATCAGTATCAACGATACCCTGGGTACACTTATCAACAACCTCAACAACCCTAGTACGGTCCGGTTAATCTTGGTTTTCCGGGACGATACAATATCCCAAACGCAATTCCTATTCCTAGTTATCCTGGATATCCTCCTCCTGGGGCTGGTCTTATGACCCAGAGTTTTAGGGATCCTAATTGGCAGTTACCATTTATCACAACTTTGGACTTACCTGACTTGTCATGCCTAACGAACGATCCCATTAATTATCTTCAGTTTTGGCCGCCAATGCCGAATAAGTTGCCCAGTGACATTCCCAAGTTCAAAGGTAAATCAGGAGAGGACCTGTCGAACCATGTGATGACTTACCACCTCTGGTGTGCATCTAACTCCATTACAGATGATTGAATCAGTCTTAGACTTTTCCAACGCACTCTAATTGGTCTCGCGGCCAAGTGGTACAGTGAGTTACCGCGAGGCACTTTTTATAATTTTAGTCAATTAGAAACCTCGTTTTTAAGTCATTTTCAGTTGCCAATACGATTTGACAATGGTACGGAATTGTTGACTTTGTTAAAGCAATCGACATCCACTTACATTTCAGATCATATTCATGAGTGGAGACGTCAACGGCTTTTAGTGAATGTATTTATTCCGGATCAGATCTTGGCTGAGTGGTTTGTAAAATCTTTGTTGCCAAATATCACTGAAGATATTGCTAAAGTCGGAGTTGTTACTAAGGAGCAAGTGATTGCTCAAGCACAGTACCTTGACTTGGTCTATACTCAGTCAGGTACGTTACACGAAAAAATCCCCGATCTTCCCAAGCAAAATCAAATCACTGCAGCTCCTTCGGGATCTCATGCCACCGATGGTATGATTGGCACGGTTAACACTAAAAGTAAGAAGAAGTCTTCCAAAAATTCTTCCCCTGTCATAACCTTGCCTGATTCCCCAACACAAGATTCTTCTGCAGAGATTTCCGTCGATATTCACACTGTAGAGTCATCTACAGCCAAATCAAAATCCAGTGGGAAGAAGAAAGGAAAGAAGAAGAATAAAACGGAGAAAAGTTCAAAGGGGAAACTTGAAAAGGTGGAATCCAATGACGAAAAGAACAAACCTCATTATCCTTGTCTCATTTGTGACGATGAAAATTTTACAAGAGACTACCCTCATCGTGCAAAGGTTGTGAAGATTGTCAAGGGTTCCCAAACTCCTGCTGTTTTGAAGGATCCTTTTCCGGCTCAAGACAGTAAGATGATAGGTTCATCCTCGAATAACAATGAAGAACTCATACTGATCATGTCCCATGTTAGGATTGCGACTCAATTGCAAGATTATGGTAGTAAAAGTCCTATTGATGGTAAAGAAGCAGAATCTTCTCATTCTAATCCATCAACCTCAGCTCTGGGTTCCGATCCACTACAGATCGAGAAACCTAATCTAGACTTGGTAATCAAACCACCCGCCAAGGGTATACTTCGAAATTCAACTTTCAATCCACATGCGAGAGCGGCTAAGAATTATAGCATTGTTGAGGATTTAGCTATTTCACCCTCAGCAATGTCGGCTTTAGAAATGCTGCAATCATGTCCATCACAACGTAAATTACTTTTGTCGGCTATAGGAGCTGGTGATGTTCAGGACTCGAACCTAATGATTTTCAATCTAGTAAATAGTACACCATGTTTGCCTCATCAAATGGCTTTCCAGATTCCAGTGATAATAAAAATAGGCCTATTCATCGGACTATAATTGATGAGGGAGCCTCAATGTGTATTATTTCGATACAATGTTGGAGATCGTTGGGTTCTCCTTTGCTACATCAATCCCCGACGATTCTAAAGGCCTTTGATGTCCATGGCTTTTATCCTTTTGGCATTCTACAAGATTTTCCTATAGGGGTTGAAGGAAAAACCGTTAGTCTAGATGTGGAGGTGGTTGATGCCCCTCTAGATTACAACCTTCTTTTGGGTCGAAGTTGGTCTTACGCTGTGACAGCGGTCGCTTCATCGGTCTTTCGAGTAATAAAGTTTCCACACAATGGAAAGATCGTAACAATAGACCAGCTGGCTTACTTTTCATTCAACCCAACCTCTTCGGAGAGTATTCAGCATGTCGGTAAAACGACTATCCCATATAAGGATGTTGGAGTAGGACTAGTTAAAAATGTTGGTTTACTGGGAACTTTTCCTTTTCCTCCGATCAACGAATTGTCTTCATTTGCAACCATTCATATGATTACATCAGACGCCATTGTATATGATGATCCTTGGATCGTTCCTTCTGAATATGAGATTGACTCATTTGGTAATGCCATGCCTTCGAGTCCATATGAAATTGCCTATGAAGCCGTGCAGTCGTTTGCCGACCCATGTTCAACCGAAAATGACTTAATAAATGTGGTCCGTGAGGAATCACTTTTCACATCAACCTCGGATTTAACCACGTTTTCTGAACTTTTTCACTCTGATGAGCAAATTCGTGAAATCCTATGTGTAGATGATTTACCATGGGAAGATATCCATCACAGATCTTCGTTTTTACCTGAGGATGATCGTTTTGAAAATGATTTCTCATCAATTTTTACAACTGAATATGTCAAGGAACCTCAGAATCCAATGAAACATCCTGATTTAGAGTTAAATTTGGGAAACATCTCTCAGACTATTCCTATTGACATTTCGGTTAAGCCCAGAATTGTTGAGAACATTCATATAGGTGCCTCGTGTACAGATGACGAAATTCAGCTATATAAGGCCCTATTTCAAGAATTCCGCGACGTGTTTGCCTGGTCCTATGAGGAAATGCCAGGAATTGATCCCGCAATTGTTGTTCATGAGATCAAGACTTACCCAGATGCTAAACCCGTCTCGCAACGTTTGCGTCAGATTCACCCACGAAAAGCTGATGCAATTAAAGCAGAAGTTGAAAAATTGTTGAAAGCAGGTTTCATTTATCCGATCCCGTTAACGGATTGGGTATCGAATATTGTTCCGGTTAACGAAAAAGAGGGAACAATAAGAATATGCAGCGATTATAGGGACATTAATCGAGCCTGTCCAAAGGACAATTACCCAACTCCCTATATCGATCAAATTATTGATGATTGTGCCGACAGCGAAATATTCTCCTTTATGGACGGTTTTTCTGGATACAATCAAATCAACATTCTACCTGCCGATCAACCAAAAACGGCTTTCATTTGTCCATGGGGGACATTTGCTTATTGCAAGTTACCTTTTGGGCTTAAGAATGCCGGAGCAACTTTTCAAAGGGCGGTGTCTTATTTGTTTCATGAAATCAAGCACATTGTGCAACCATATCTCGATGACTTGCCTACTCATTCATTACACCGAGCTGATCACCTCATCCATTTACGAGCAATCTTTATGAGGTGTAGGCATTATCGTATTCGGTTGAACCTACACAAATGTGTCTTCTATATAGAAACAGGTTTATTTCTGGGATTTGTAGTTTCAAAAGCCGACATTCGCGTTGACCCCTCAAAGGTCGAAGCTATCATCAAATTTCCTCCTCCTTCGAGTCTTCGCCAACTCCAAAGTTTGCAGGGGAAAGCAAACTTTTTACGATCATTCATTCCTAACTACGTCGAGGTTACAAAGGGTTTTACCCGGTTGTTGAAGCAAAATACTCCATTCTATTGGGATGAGATAGCTCAGAAATATTTTGATGCACTCAAACACGCGTTGACCCATGCACCGTTGTTGCATCCTCCCAACTACAACCAGGATTACTTTTTGTATCTCGCTGCCTCTCATTCCACCATTGGAATGGTCTTAGTTCAGGAAGATGAATTCGGAACTGAACATGTGATATATTACCTTAGTCGAACTTTAAATCCAACTGAGCTAAAATATTCACATGTGGAGAAATTGGCATTGGCAGCTGTTCAAGCTGTCCAACGTTTTCATCACTACATTTTACTACGTAAAACTACGGTAATTTCGAATTGCAACCCTATGATATACATTTTGACCAAGCAAATGCTAGGGGGCAAGTAATCTAAATGGAACATTATCCTGCAGGAGTTCGACTTGGAATTTGAGAAATCTAAGGCTAAGAAATCTTTAGTTTTTGCGGAGTTAATGTGTGACTTCCCGCGTGCTGACACGGAAACTGTGGCGGAGGAGCCCATTGCAGATGAATCCTTGTTTCTAATCAGCACTTTAGATCCGTGGTATGGGGATATCGTTGTTTATCTCCAGACCGAATCCTTTCGACCAAAAATTTCAAGGTTAGAACGTCGAAAAATTCGATTCCAGTCCCAACAATTCAGGATTATTGGAGATACTCTTTATCACCGTGGGGTGGACTCTCTTTTTCGACGTTGCTTAACTCACGAGGAGGATGAAAGGGTTCTAAATTACTGTCACTCTGGAGTGTGTAGTAGTCATATGTCTGGGTTTGCCGCAGCCCAAAAGATATTGTGCGCTGGATACTTTTGGCCGTCTTTATTTAAAGATTGTATTATGACGATCCGAAAATGCCACAACTACCAAATTTTTGATCATAAGATGCATGCTCCACCTGCTCCTCTCCACTCTATAATTGTCGTTGGTCCTTTTGCAAAATGGGGTATCGATTCTATTACATGTAACCCTCACTCGGCCGGGGGGCATGCGTATATCATCCTTGTGGTAGATTATTTTACCAAGTGGGTCGAGGCGATGCCTACATTTGAGGCAGATGGCAAGACAGCTGCAATTTTCATGTTCAATCATATAATTGCTAGGTTTGGTGTCCCGCAAGTGATAATCACTGATGATAGGCGTCATTTTCGAAACGTTATGATTACCAAACTTACAGGCCAGCTTGGTTTACGTCACGATAGTTCAAATCCTTATTATCCACAAGCAAATGGTCTGGTTGAATCCATCAACAAAGTTTTAGTTATCATGATCTGACCAATCATTGTGATTCATCGGTGGAATTGGCACAACATTCTATTTTCAGTGCTTTGGGCGTACCGAACTTCAGTAAACACATCAACAGGGTTCACTCATTTCCAACTAGTCTATGGTTTGGAAGCTGTGTTACCCATTGAATGCGAAATCCCGTCACTAAAAATAGCCATCGAGTTACTTCCAGCCACTTCCGAAGAAGAAAAGCGTTTTTTATACTTGGCTCAATTAGATGAGAATCGACGTGATGCTGCATTAGCGATTGAGACTCACGCAAAACGAATGAAAGCTCAGTATGATCGAAATGTGACCCCTCAATATTTTTCGGAAGGAGATCTAGTCTTAGTTTATTATCAAGATAACGATAAATTAGGCGCTGGAAAATTCGTTCCTATGTGGCATGGTCCCTATGTTGTCAAGCAAAAGCTAGCCAAAGGGGACTATGAATTGGTAGACTTTGACGGGGACTCTTTGGGTAAACCCATAAATGGCCTTTACTTGAAGAGGTATTATGCTTAATAGAATGGGTATGGAGAATTTTAGTTAGGATAGTTTTTATTTCTAGCTGGTGTGTTTTAGTTTGAACAATGTGCTTAGCTTAGAGAGTGTTTTTCGTCATTATTCCTGCTAATCTTGGTTTTACTCTTGATATTGCATATGTCGATGCCTCTCCAAACATACATTGGTTTTGCTGATGCTGCTTGTCGTAATACACAAAACATCTCTTCCGCAGCTTGGGTTATTTATTCGCCCTCTGACGAGTTAGTATCTATGCATGGGGTAAGCCTTGGTCAAACAACCAACAACATTGCCAAGTATAGTGCAGTGATTGAGTTATTATCCGAATCTATTTCATTTGGGATTCAGAGTTTGATAATGAGGTTAGATTCTGAACTCGTTGTATTACAGCTTAATAGAGTGTATGCCATTAGAAATCCAGTGTTATTAAGATTATTTTTGAGAGTGCCTCTCTTGGAACATGAATTTGATTATATTGAATATCAGCATATTCCAAGATCTTTAAATACATTAGCAGATGCAATTGCTTCTTGAATGTTAAATAGGCATTTGCAATAATCATACATATAAATTTAAAACCATTCCATAACATGATTTACAGGATAAGCCAGTAATAGTGATATATATATAGGAGTGTGTCAAAAAATACATCGTCCTCGATCATAGGTTGAAAAACACCTTATGATCAGCAAAAATGATAAGTACAAAAAATAAAAATGTCACATGTGCCCACAATAGGCGATCATCCTATCACTGGTGATGGTCTCTATAAGAAACTACTACACGGACCACCTTGCAAAGGAACCTCCTAAAAGGTCCCGGGACCCCAATCACATAGCGCTGAAGTCGACGAGGAATGTCATCTATAGTGGTCTCAGGAATATCTCCTGTCAAGCGCTCGAGATGACCCTCCAACTCGGCCAAAACCTCTGCTGATTCGTCCTGTGGGGTTGGCGCGGGTGCAACTAGTTGCTTACTCTCGTAAGTCCAGAGAGCAGCTGGTCGTTGTGGACCCACATCTGCATTTGAAAATTTTTTACTATCAGTTTTGAGACGATGGAAAAATAAAAAAAAAATTAAAATAGAAAAATATTGAAAAGGATTTTACCTGACTCATCCCACTGCTCTCCTGGTGGAAGAACCATGTCTAGGTCACCACGAAAATCTATCCCAGCGTAAGGGAAGTCCTAAATAGAAAAGACCTGGTTTTCTAGCCATTGGAAATACTCAGGTTTGAATCGAGCAACCTATGTCCTCTCGTCCGGGTGACGGGCCATAACTGTGACCCATCGCATCAGTTTGGGTTCTCGAGGAAGCCCAGCTCGAACAGTAAGGTGCTATGGGATCAGCATAGGAACCCTCTCCAGGCCAAAAATCACGACCAAAGCCCCACAACCAAAGGTCTTTAGTCATCCGTTCTTGGCCATGGTCAGTTGTCCTTTCACATTGGCCAACATGGCATCGCACCAGTTGAAGATGGTGCCTCGAAAGCAATCAACTGCCATACGCATATGGGATCTGGTGGAAATATGTAATGCGGCAGCTTCGCAAAGTTTGGTGACAGTGAATGCAATCACCATGAGCTCAGGACAGGATATGGTCTTTATGTATATCCATTTTTCTCTAGCCTAGCTGTTGCAGTACTCTAGCCTGAGGCTATCAACAGACTGGCCACCTACCCTAGCCCCAAACAGAGTCAAGTCCTCGCCTCTCTTAGGCAAACTAGTCAAGAAATATATGTCCGCCAGCTCGATTTCGAGCTAGTAGCCGCCAATGAAGAAGCACTGGTCCTGTATGCTCCATCTGTCAACCATCCACTCTAAGAAATCCACCTGAACCCTCATGCCAGGAATGGCCCATAATTTTTACAAGCCGCACGCCCTCAAAGCATCAAGTTAAGGCTGACGATTCCATGCAGCAGCATCCATGTCCTCATGCTCTCGTTCACACCAATCTATCATGATGTACTCTCTGCATCAAGTATAAGGATAAATTAAATTGCTATAAATTATTTTGATTGGTCCATTTTTTAGAATTTTTGGGTTAAAAACCCTTACGATGGCGACCGCACCCTCCAGGTTAGACACAGTGTGTGGGACCACACTTTGTCTACATGGAAGGTGCAGACCCCGAGCTTTTTCCCAATGGAGAAAAATTCGGGGTCCTCAGGCGAGCAGTGGTAAACCTGCAGGCCCCCGCGCGCGGGTTTCATGCCTAAAAACCCTCCCAAAAATGAAATAAATGAATAAAACAAAAAATCAAACGGTTAAAAATGAAGAGTGGAATGAAGTGGATTACCTGGAGAAGGCGGCGTTCGATTTCGACGGTTGGATTTTCTGCAATCTTCACGGGAAGTTTTATGAGCAAAAGCACTATTTTCTCACCCAAACTCAAACGGTAAAAATGAATTGACAAAGGCCCTTTTTATAAGTTTTTTGAGTAAATAAATTGCAAATTTGTTTATGTTTCACTTTGAAAAGGTATTTTTGTGACATTTTTATCTATTTCAAACAGGTATGAGTAATGTTCGTGTTTTTGTGCAGGATAACGGATTATTCAGGCGAAATCTATCATTTTCAACGAAAAAACATTTAGAGTCACCTTTAAGCTCTTTTCTGACTCCTGAAACATGAAAAGATTGCCAAGTGTTTCTTTTAAACTCGATAAAATGGAATTAAAAGACATTCCACTTATATCTCTTTTCCGACCGTAAAAACATGAAAATATTGCCGGATTTTTGTCATTTCAAATTTGATATCCGTTATAAAATGACATGTCATTGATCGACTTTTTAATTTTTCAGATCAAGGGCACTAATGACGAAAAGTACTCCTTGGTCGTAAAAGATCAAGCGGTTCTCTCAAGTATTATTTTACACTTTTTCGGGCTAGGGGGACACAAACTTACGAAAAGGTCAACCCTCGAGTCTCCTTAAGTTTTTTCAAACTCTCTAAAATTGAAAAATGTCGAGTTTATCCTATACTGGGCTCGTTAAAATTTCACAGTAAAGGACCTGTTCAATTACAAACAGGAAAGAACCACTCCTTCTTAGGGTTCGAATTTAAAGTAAGTTGGACTCATTCGAAGGATGAGCTTATAATCAAGGAAATGTTATCCTCCTCAAGCTTGTCAAAAATAAAGAGGTACTTGCCAGAAATGGTGGGGGAAAAGAGAGAAAAATGAGCCTGTTTGTCATACTTTGTAACCACTCTTGAACATGACACTTTTATTCACCTGGGTTGGGAAAACCTTTTCCTAACAGTTGATCAAACCACATTGAAAGTCTTCAGCCCATTTCTGGGTATTAAGTTTGGGTCAATTGTCACCAAACCATATGTTGTTTCGTAATGTGTTCAAGAGGTGACTGCTAATAAGCTATTCATCTACAAAATATCTGTCATCCATCTTGACCATCCCTAAGTCAGTCCTTGCAACTAAATTTCTTCAACTTGATCTATGATTTCGTGTTGTGGGCTTGCCTACGACGGATCTCTTTCTATCGACATCAACTCATTATCTAGAAAGATGATCTAGAAATCGTCAATACCTTGAGATCTGCATGCCTCAATGGCAGGTTTCTCGCCTTTGACGACAATTTACATCATTGACTTTCGATCAAAGGATTCCGTGACATGTTCGACATCAACACATTTATTCGCATCTCATGGATTGTACTGTGTACTTTGAGAGCCATTGACATCACTGGTGGTTTCTCTCACACTTGTTAACAGTTTACATCATTGAATGGTAATCAAGTGGTTTCTACCATGTTCGACATCAACACATTCATTCACATGGATAGAATCATATTGTTCAAGGAAGTAGAAATGAAGATCCTGGATCTAGTTCCCACAATCCAGGCTGTGAGGAACTTTGTATTCATTATATAATGGACGATTCATAAATAGATGGTTGCGCCCATATTGTGTCCACATGAGTCTATACTTGTGATTTATTACAAGATCATTCCTGTATCATAGCAGTAGTTAGTTTTTCTAGTC
Source organism: Pinus tabuliformis (assembly GCA_031772625.1). Lineage (NCBI taxonomy): Eukaryota > Viridiplantae > Streptophyta > Pinopsida > Pinales > Pinaceae > Pinus > Pinus tabuliformis. The sequence goes on from CM062814.1 coordinate 472,485,256, forward strand.
AGTTTTGATCTGAGTATGGGAATGCCTACCTCAGCGATGATATGATCTCATATATGTATCTTGTACTGAATGTTTTTACAGGTTCCAACTGGGCTCTCCACAAGATGATCCTCGAAATGATAAAGTACTTCACTCTTCCTAAATGATCAATGAAATCCTCATCTACTACAGACTTCACACTTTAGGGGGCAACCTGTTACACAAAAATATCGTCAACATGATTATTTCCAGTCAGTATGGGTCTATCATCACTTGTACTGTCCTCCTAAGCAAGTCTCAGACCTCAGCTCTTCATGTCAAGCTTTGGAAATGAGAGAAAGACATTAAAAATCAGTGTAACTCTAGTTCCGCACTTTCTCTCACTCTCACCTGCGGTCCCGCACCTTCTGTGTACAAAAACTGCAGACCTGCCCACTCTGTCCCTAACGGTGTACGTGCGAACCCCTGTGAAAGTCAAAAGGCGCAAGTTTTATATTAAAAAACTCACTTTGGGTTAATTCTAGAGGTTTCTGGAAAGAATTTTGACGTGGATTGTTTGCTCTGAGGTGGTTCATGCATCCCAAAAGAGATGGAGCTAATCCCTTGATGAGAGGAGCTATCACTTTGAAGGAGGGCTTTATCCCTTTGAAGGAGGACCTAGTAACCTCCCTCCATTGCACTATAAATACAGGCATTGGGCTGGTTGCTAGAGAGGTTAGAAGCTGAACATTTTTTAGGGTAAATGCTGGTGAAATCAAGACTTCCTAGTTGAGCTTAAGAGGAGATATCACATACCTTTTTGGCTTCATTGGGGAGTGAGTGAAACTTGTCAAAGTAGAGGAGACTTCTTGCTGGACCCTGGGAGGAGCTTGTACAACATCAAGGCAAAGGTTGTAAAGTTCTTCTTCTTTTGAATTAATACAATCAAACTCATTTTTCTCAACAAGTATCTCATGTTATTTGTTTCATGGACTCGACTTTCATGTTAAATATGTTTTATGCAATTGGCTTTTCAGGTGCTATTTAATTTGTTTACCTTGTTTGTGTTTGCAGATTCGCGAGAAAGGAGCTCATTTGGATCGAAGGAGCGAGGGCATCCACAATATTCCATTGGACCTAAGGTAGGCCCTAAAAACACTTGTTTTCCATTGTTTATCAAAGCATATTTAGAGAAAGATAGTGTCTGGTTGGTTTGCTTGTCATTAGGTCTTCTTTAGATTCTAGGAAGATCTATCTTGTCTGCAAGATCGACTTATTCCATGTGACACTTCTTATGGCCCATATTTGAAATACCTTTCTTTTGCTTCATTTAATAAAGGGTTCTCTCCATATTTATGCATGGAATAGGGTACAGTACGAGGATTTAATATTTAGGTGACTTGAAGAGTTGGCAAATTACTCTTATCAAATTTTACGTAGAAACAGAGGTCTGCAATTTATGTTATGTTTTCTTACTATAGTAATTTACATTGTAATCAATGGAATTTTATATAATAAGTAAATTTAGTACAATGGGTAACATGAGAAGAAATGAGATTCTTATTTATACTTGGTTTCGTAGAAATTAGGAAATATTAATAAGAAAGGGTAAAAAGAAGATTGGAAAATTACTGATTGTTTTTCGAGAAATAATGGAAAGGAAAAATTACTTATAACTATAAATGAACATTTTGAAATTTATTGATTCAAGAAATTCATATAAAAGAAGCATATTGCAAGTTTTGACAAAGAATGATTGGTAGTAAAGTATATATCACTTTTTTTTAATGTGTTTTTATTTTATTTTATATATGAAACTTGTTGTTTATTACTTAGTAAGAAATTAGCAATATAGATAGGACACAAATATTTTGAAATCTATTGATTTAAGAAATCTATATAAAAGAAGCATATTGTAAGTTTTGGCAAAGAATGATGGGTAGTACGACATATATCACCTTTTTTAATGTGTTATTTATTTTATATTATATCTAGAACTTGCGGCTTATTGTTTGATAAGAAATTAGCAATATAGATAGGATGTACCTCATAAAACCTGTAATTCATTGTTTGATAAGAAATTAGAAATTGCTAATGATGTTTAAATGTATTTAGCCTTGTCAGGCCAAGAGGTATCTCCTCAAATGAAATATGTTTATTCATTTAGATTTCTCATAGTTATATACATGAGAGAGTGACTCTTGGGTTTCATCTTTCGATGACTCTTTCTTTTCCATTGTTTATTATTTATACTATTTACAACTATTCATCCAATCCCCATGATTAGGTGTCAACACTCCCCCCCTTAATTTGAAGGGATGTTGGTGAGTCCAAGCATTGTTATGAATATTTCAAGCTTTTCTCTTCCAAGTGATTTGGTGAATACATATGCAATCTACTCATTAGAGGAACAATGGCATAGATGCATTTTCTTGGCCTCAACATGATGTCGAATCAAATTGTATTTTGTATTGATGTGCTTGGTTCGATCATGGAACTTTGGGTTCTTGTCCAACTTTATTGCAGAGGTGTTGTCAATCATGAGAGGAGTCAAATGTACTTTTTTAACCTGCAAATATTCCAATATTTTTCTGAGCCACACAATTTCTTTTGTTGCCCCAGCTGTTGCCACATATTCTCCCTCTATTGTCGAATCTACTAGAACTAATTATTTGCATGATCTCTAGGAGACAACCCATGATCCAAGACTCATATCATAACTGGAAGTAGATACCCCAGTTTCTTTGTCTCCATTGAAGTCTGAATCAGAGTATCCAATCAGGCTAAAGTGGCCCACCTGTGTATACTTGAGTCCAAAGTCTTGAGTTCCCTTCAAGTACTTTAGAACTCTTTTTGCAATAGACCAATGTCCCTCACAAGGATTTTGCATAAACCTAGAGAGGATTCCAACAACAAACTAAATGTTTGGTCTGGTAGTAGTCAAGTAGCTGAGACTTCCTACAAGCTTTCTATACTTTGTTCCATCCTCAAATTATTTTCCTTCAATGGATGTGAGATTTAAGTTTTGTTCCATTGGAGTAGTTAGAGGATTGCATTCAGCCATGCCAAAGTTGTTCAACATATCTCCAATGCACTTCTTTTGAGAAAGGAATATAGACTTCAGATGTTGACTTACCTCAATACCAAGATAGTAATGAACATAGCCCAAATCAGTCATTTCAAAAAATCTCCTCAATTCCTTTATGGATGCAATGTAGCTCTCATTGTTCACTGTCATCAAAAGATCATCTACATGTACGACAAGGTATAAAATTCTATTTCCAACTTTATTGATAAACAATGTTGCATCGTCAAAATCATAATGTTTGAAATTGAGTTTCAGAAGATGCTCAGTTATTTTTTCATACCACGCTCGCGCTGCTTGCTTGAGGCTGTACAAGGATTTCATAACTTTTCATACCTTATGTTCATGTCCTTTCAAATAAAATCCTTTAGGCTAGGACATAAAAACATTCTCTTTTAGATTTCCATTCAAGAAAGTATATTCTACATCCATTTGGTGGAATTTCCAACCATTCTGAGCTGCTAGGGCAAAGGGTGTTCGGATGTGTTATAGGCATATTTGGGCACTGCAACCCCAATCACAAATGTCCATAAACCAAGGGCTTCTAAACCCCTAAAAGTTTTTTTTCATGCCCTAAAGGAACAAGGTCAGCTGATTACATCACCCCCTAGAAGTTCTCCATGAAAAACTACTCAGAACTGGTCAAAACTGGACCTTATAGACTGCTCCATGCACAGGGTGTGATGCATCTCACCAATTACACACGGGGGGTGCGATGCATACTAGAAAGCCCTTTTGTAGGGTGCGATGAGTGAGAGTAAACAAATGGAAAAAGTAGTGTGCTAGGTGGAAATGCAGACAATCCTCTAGAAACTGCTCATATGACACTTGCCTCTCTGAGTTCGCCCAGGGATGAGTAAGAGATATAAAATCTCCAAGTGGAACCAAGAACTATCAGAGAAATGACACTAATCAAAATCCTAGAAGCTGACTCACTCTCCTAAAAACATCTATATATGGAACCCTCATCCAAGAGATTTGGGGGCTAGAATTTTGTAATTTGCAAGGATGTGTTGTTGGTTTCTCTTTGAAGACATTGTTAGGTGATCTTGCTTTGTATGAAGTGAGGAGGGCTTTCATGTTGGGAGGATGATGCTGGATCAGAAAAACGGGTTGTAATCCTCTCTTCTACTACTTCTATCAATAAAGCTATTTGAGTTTTCCTCCATATGCTTGTATATCTCTGAATCTTGTTTATGTATGCATCTATATGGTTAATGTACATCTAGATCTCTATGCTTTGAGGGTATTTTGCTTCCTTGTATCTACAGGTGTTCTTTGAAGCAGGACAAGTGAGAAAGGAGAGGTGAAAGCTCTATCAAAGGAGGGAGGAAACAAGCAAGGAGACTAGCAAAAGACTAAGGTTGGTGCTCTCTGCTTCTCTCTCATCTATCTCTCATAAAGGAAAACACAAGTAACCTTAATATGTTTGTTTCTAAGATAGCTACCCATCTTAGTGGGATTAGCAACTTTGAATGGACACTAGTTTTCCCGATAAAAAAAATGGCGACTCCACTTGGGAATGAATAGTTTGTTTGTTTTTTTATTGTTGTTTGTTTTGTAAACCACAGAGGGAGCCTGAAGTCAAGCCAGCTAGCGTTCAAACTACTTTTTCTATGCAACTACAAAGTAGATCAATGATGCTTCAGTTAATCTCTGGGTTGGTTTATGAACTGCACATCTAGCTTGTAAACATCCTAAGTGCCTTGGTGGTAGCTCAAATAACCTCATTAGATCAGACCCTATACTTTGTGTTTACTGACAATCATTAGCTCAGCCTAAATCCCTAAACTTAGCTACAAACTGTGAGAAAAAAACAAGCTTAGTCTCGTCCCTACACCATCGCACTATCTCTTCATGGCAGTCTGGATGTGTTGCACCTCCTGTGTGTTGTAGGTGAGATACATCCCTGTTTCCCTGTGTTACAGGTGCGATGATCAGATGACACTATTTCTGCCTCCATATTTTGGTTTTTTCTTCATTGTCTTCAGCTTTATTCAGAATTTTTGTTGTCTGTGATCAGTATATCTCTGTTGAAACCATCTTCCTCTACATTATTCAGCCTCCATCAGAAGGAATTGTGAATGTTCTTTTATGTAATTTTCATCATTTACAGTTCTCCTTTGCAAATAGTAGCTTAATCAAATTGTCGTATTTTCATTTGAAAGTGTCGCAAGTGTCATTTTCAGTCAAGAAAAAGAGTATTATAAAGCATTCCTCTTTTAGACATCCGTTTGCACTTTTTCCATTGTATTTGATTTGAATCATTAGCATTTCAAGTGTCGAAAGTAGTTTAAATTCAAAATCGCGAAGTGTCGTCTTGACCCTACTTTCATTTTTTTTGAAACGAAAATTGTTAGTACTGTCGCTTTGAAAGAAGAATAGTTCAGATATGTACTTAGCATTATTTTTGTCATTCATACATTGAGAAATTGAAAACAAATACATGCATGTGCATTTGAATTAATACTGCATGCTAAAATTGTTTTAGGAAAAGTGCATCTAGTGTGTGCTCTCTACTCTATGTTGAAAGAGTTTCATTTCTATTTCCTTAGTAGCTAGGATTTTCATTCCAAAAATAAAGTAAATTACTGTTTATCATCTTAGATTTCATATTTAGGAATTGTATATCTACATCACGCATTTTCTACGGGATCCCAAAACCATCGGCCACCCCGACCCAATTCATGATGAGCCCACCAACTTCCTGGCAAGATGCCTACGGTTGAAAACCACCGACATGTCAGGATCGTGGTGAACCTTAAAGGAAAACTTATTAAGAAAGATCAATTGTAAAATAAACTTCAATGAACATAAAAACTCTTTGGAACCTAACGCAAAACATTTAGAATTCTAGGCTAGAGACGTATTCCGGCATCGTAAAGCATGGTAACTATCGCTTTCATATAAGGTTGGGTGATTCCTCCTCTTTAAGATGGCAAGTGCCATTACGAACTTGTGCTCCCACGTACTGTCGAGTATATATTGGGAGACCACAATATGCTACATCCTTTATCCTTAGGAAACCGTGTCTGCCACCTTATCGATCGCAATGCACTGAACACAACATTCACGAAGATTGACTGTTGTACCATAAAAACTATTTTACAGTTTTGCGATTGGTTTGGTAATCCCTCTGTCTAGATTTCCAAAGCAGTCTCTTTCGTTCCTTTTCAGACTCCTTAAAAGAAAAGGTCCATTTGATCACTTGTCACTTCAGGCTCATTAAAAATCGAAGGAGACTAGAGTCATATTTATATTTTTCTCGACTCTTAAAAATTGAAAAATCAAGTTGTCTCAAAGTGTCATAAAGTTTATTTTAATCAGAATAATTTCATTGTTTCCTCATTGGTCTTTAGGTTTAGAAATGGAGTCTACCAATCAAGGATTTCCCCTTGATGGAAATCCTAGTCCCTTCTCCTCTTGGGAGGATGCTGGTGATTCACACATGGCCACATTGTCCCTTCCAAGACTCACAATTGGCCTACCAGTATGGCTTTTCTCGACCTCTGTCATTCAAAACACCATAATTCCTCAGCAATCCAATCAGCAACTAGATGAAGTTTCTCCCCAACCTTCTACTTCGTTTGTTTCTCCCTCTCCTTCTTCCGAGTCTTCACTTGGTGAAGCTAGCAACATTAAAAACCAAGTAACTGAGAAGAAGAAGAAAGGGAAGGAGAAGAAGAAGAAGAACCCAACAACAAAAGGGGGCAACCGTACATCATCTGGTGAAAATCCACACACTGCACCTTCCAAGCCTAAATCTCCATGTGTCATTTGCAAGGGAGATCACTATCATCAAGATTGTCCCTGCATCCCACAGATCCTGAGGGACTGGTCTCCCCACTTGCACAATCCAGTGTCTTCAAACACTAATGATCATTTTGAAAGCACATCGTCAACTAGTGAAAACGAAGTCAATGGACAAAAAGGAAGATCCAAATTTCCTTGTAGACTGTGTGAAGGAAATCATGCTCTCCATCGTTGTCCCTTCTTAGATGAAGCTAAAAGAGTCTTGGATAACCGTCCTGCATCACCGCAACGACTTCCTCCTAGATATAAGAAACTCTTGCAGAGTCCATCGCTAGTTGAAAATCTGACTAGCACACCATTGTTGTTGGTCGAAGCACCTATCATTGAAGATAGACCCTCTATGTCCACACCAGACCAAAGTCAACAGGTCGAGACGGCAGTCGACCTGATCTTGTCTTCAGAGGACCCACCTTTAGATGATACTGTCACTGAAGAGAATGAGAATGACGTCGTTCAAATTGTTTTCGTAAACACAGACTCTGATGAACATGGGGGAAATCTACCCATTCCTTTACCATAGGAAGGAAGTTCGTGAGAGATGTATCCGGCCATTTATTCAGTCCCACCTCCAAGCAATCTAGTCATTTCCTTCAATTGGAATCTACTAGGCAGACCCCGCCTACCATCTAATGTGCCATTCCGAATCATAGTACAAGCTTACAAAATGATCATGGTTGGTACTATTATAGATGAATGGGCTTCTATGAGTATCCTTTTCTCAACTGCTTGGAAAGTACTTGGTTCACCATCGCTTATCCCTGGGATTCGAAATCTGACAGGCTTGAACAAAGGAACTAGTCGGCCATTAGGGATCCTTCCAAATTTGCCTATAACTTTGAGAAGGAAAACCATTCATCTAAACGTGATGGTAGTTCAACGACCTCTAGATTACAATCTACTCCTTGGGCATGACTACATTTATAGCATGGGAGCTATCGTTTCTTCACTCTTTCAAGTGACGTGTTTTCGAAGTGAAGGAAGAGTGGTCTAGCTCGTAGACCACCTTTCGTTCTCTGGATCAAGCACAACTATTAGTAAAATGCCATCTCTAACTGGTCTTTTTGCACAAGGAATGTCTCATCAATCTCCATTCCATCCACCTGATGATCGCGAGTGATTCAGTGATTGTGACAGAAACCCAGAAGGCATGCGCCTTGGTCTGGTTTGGTAGAAAAACCCTAGATATAAGATAGGTTTCCGCGTAGGAATATGACTAGTCTGAAAATCCTGTCCATTTAGGATAACAGATTAGTCTGGAAAATGATTTCTCCTTCAAAGGTTAGGTGATTGGAGCCAGAATCACCTTCGTCCATTTCGATGGACAGATCCAAGGAAGTGTTTTGTCTGCCCATGTGGATGAACCAATCTTGCTAATGCAAGAACTTCCATATGGTAACTAGGAAACTCTATTTCATTATACCTAGGGGCATGCAAACCTTTTCACATGCAAGTGAAAAGCGACCACTTATTTTCTTAGTTTGTAGGCTCTTAACCCTTTAGACTCGTAGGTTGGTCATTCCTAGCTTGCATAATGAAAGGCTTAGGAGCAAAGTTGTGCATGGGGCAAGCTCCCTAAAAGATGAACCTACTGATGAGACATCCTTATTATATGACTAGCACGAGCAGTTTTACGCCAAGTTCAACCTCATTAAAAAATAAACCTCACCATGAGTAGTTTTACGCGAAGTTGAAGCTCGTAAAAAAATAAACCTATTAATGAGCAAGTATTTCCATAGAGTTCAATCTCATTAAAAAATGAACCCGACCTCCGGTAAATAGCCATTTTGATCGCATGACTATCAACTTTTGAACCTTGGTCGTATTCTTACCATCACCTCCACTGTTTTTTTAGCCGATCATATGCCTCCATTTTATTGTTTACCCTTTTGAGGAACAGCTGCGACGAGTGATTCTATTAGCCACCCATTTTCCACTGTCATGATTGAAAAGTTCCAAGCCTTTCCTGGAACCAGTTGCTATCCAAAAAACATCACTCATTCCTAAAAAACAAGTCTCCTTTAAGCTCTTTTCATCTGACTCGTAAAATATGAAAATATTGCCGAGAAATTGGCCTCTCCAACTCGTTAAAGCGACTAGAACTGCCATACCTCGTCTATATTTTAATATTTTTGGACCTGAGGGATTATTACACAAAACGATCGAGCGCTTGTCTTGTTCGGCTTGTTAAAACTATCGAAAAATTCATCCCTTTCGTATTATTTTACACTTTTTCATACTTAAGGGATTACATTATGAAAAAGGACCACTGGAGTTGCCTTTCGATCCCTTTTAGACTCTCTAAAATTGAAAAGGACCGAGTTATCTTTTTCGTTAAACTCATTAAAACAATAGCGACAGACTTGTCCATGAAGACAAGAGAAAGTTTCACTATCGCTAGGCTCGTTAAAACATAGCGATCGGTTTTCCTGAAGGGAAAATTATAGAACAAGCATATGTTATCCTCCTCAAGCTTGAGAAAAATAAAGAGGTACTGGTCAGCAATGACTAGGGAAAAAGGGAAGAAAGCTTGAATAGCTTCATTGGTATAATGTCGCTCTTGAACATGACACTTTCACTCCGTCACCATGATTGAGTCGAGTTGGGTTACTCCGTTCACCAGTCACATCACCATTGGTGCACCGTACCATCCACCTTAGGGTCAATGCTACCAATCCATTTTAGTGTCACCGATATGTTCAAGAAAAGTTGCTCATATAATTCACCAACCTAGCTAACGTCTCATCCACTGCAATTTGTCACACGGAATTTGTCAAGGGTGCGGACACGACTGACCTTCCTAGAAGTCTAAGACGTTCTAATGACAAACAAGACAAAATGGAGTGATCTTTCTCTAAATACACCTTTTACAACATGAAAACTACAAGTGTTTAGGCTTACCTTATTCCAAAACGCTGTTGTTGAAGTCCGTTCTTGACGATCCGGATGAGCTCCTCCTTCAAGTCAATTCCTGCAACCACAAACAATCAAACAATTACCAAGCACTTGCATTTCATATAATAAAACATATATTCAACATGCAGACCAAGGAACACATGAAATAACTCATTAACACAAGCTATTGAGAAAAATAAACGAGTTTGTATTAATAACGAAACAAAGAAACTCTTACAACCTGGCCTTGGTGTTGTGCAAGTTCCTCCCAGGGTCCATCAAGGGTTTTCCTCTACTTTGACAAAGCTCACCCTCTCCCAAGTAGAATCAAGTGAAGACAATCTCTCCTCACAAAGGCTCTAATGGAAGACCTAAATCCTGCAGCATTTACCCAAAGAAAATGTATAGCTCCAACCTCCTCTCCTTCTGGCTCAATGCCTTTATTTATAGTGCTGTAAAGAGGTTATTCAGGTCCACTATCAATGGGATCATCCCCCTCTTTGGGTGGGATAGCTCCCTTATTGATGGGATAAGTTCCCCCTTAATAGAGATACATGAACCAACTGGAGGCGCATCCATTTCATCAAACCGACCTCTAGAATGTTCTAGAAGTAACCACAAGTAACTTTTTCAAGATAAAACTCGCGCATTTTGCCTTTTACAGAGGGACACACCTGTCCCTTAACATACAGAGCGTCCATGGACACAGATTTTGTGAACATGGTCAGCGTCCCCGCAGGTAAGGCTAGAGAGAACCTGCGACCCCAGAGATAAACATAGTTTTTACAAGACTTTCTCTCTTCTTTGAGTTTGAGATGGATAACAGAGGCATGAGACTTGCCTAAGAGGGTAGCATGACTGTTGATTTGAGCCATACTAACTGTGAGTAGTCAAGGTGACATTTTTTAGTGTAACAGTGTCACCGATATGTTCAAGAGAAGTTGCTCATATAATTCACCAACCTAGCTAACGTCTCATCCACTGCAATACCTTCACTCTCCATTTTTCATGACCACCACCCTGAACCTTGTATCATCAGATCATTTTCACCTCCACAAAATAATTAGCTTTGTTCCATGTCGTAGATGTGGGATTCATTAAGGCCCTCCTATGACGGGTCTCTTCTTGTCGACATCAGCTCATTATCCAAGAAGTTGACTTAGGGAAAATCCTTTTAGTACTTTGAAGCTTGCATGCCTCAATGGCAAGTTTCTCACTTCCGGCGACAGGTTTACATCAATGGCCTTCGACCGAAATATTTTGCATGGTGTTCGACATCAGCTCATGTATTCACACCATGTGAATTTTACTGCAATACCTTGAGGATCATCATCATTATCGGTGATTCCTCTTGTGCCTGTTAACAACTTACATCATTGGCTAGTAATCAGGTGATGTCTTTCCATGTTTGACATGAGAACATCTTTTCACGTGGATTGACTTGTACCTCGAGTGAAGATTGAGCAAGTTTGAAGACCCTGGATCTAGCTTCATCCATCCAGGCTGCGATACATTTAGGAAAATAAAGACATCAAATCTAGATCACAGCTGCACAGATAATCATCCAAACTAAAGGATGATGGCTCTACTAGAATCATCAGTCTGCCACACTGACGATTGTCTATCTTATGTACATGAGTATGAATTTATAATGATGAGCATGGGAATGCCCACCTCAGCTAGATCATGAAAACATTATGAAGATAATGTATTGTGTTGTGTCTTATTACAGGTCACCTTCCAGTTCAAAAAACCTCGGATCCTCATTATAAAGCATTTCACCCGACATCAAAAGGATTTATGACCTTATGCTTTAGGGGAAACTATTATAGACATATTTGGGCACTGCAACCCCAATCACATATGTCCATAAACCAAGGGATTCTAAACCCCTAAAAGTGTTGTTTCATACCATAAAGGAACAAGGTCAGCTGATTACATCATCTCCCAGAAGTTCTCCATGAAAAACTACTCAAAACTGGTCAAAACTGGACCATACAGACTGCTCCATGCATAGGGTGCAATGCATCTCACCTATTACACACGGGGGGTGTGATGCATACTGGAAATCCCTTTTGTAAGGTGCGATGAGAAAGAGCAGACAAATGGTAGAAGCAGTGTGCTAGGTGGAAACCCAGAAAATCTTCTAGAAACTGCTCATATGACACTTGCCTCTCTTAGTTCGCCTAGGGATGAGTAAGAGATCTAAAATCTCCAAGTGGAACCAAGAACTAATAGAGAAATGACGCTAATCAAAATCCCAGAAGCTGACTCACTCTCCTGAAAAAATCTATATATGGATCCCTCATCCAAGAGATCTGGGGGCTGGAATTTTGTAATTTGCAAGGAAGTGCTGTTGGTTTCTCTTTAAAGACATTGTTGGGTGATCTTGCTTTGTATGAGGTGAAGAGGGCTTTCATTCTGGGAGGATGATGCTAGATTGGATAGCTTGGTTGTAATCCTCTCTTCCACTACTTCTATCAATAAATCTATTTGAGTATTCCTCCATATGCTTGTATATCTCCGAATCTTGTTTCTGTATGCATCTATATGGTTAATGTACATCTGATCCTATATTATTTATGGTTATATATCTCTATGATTTGAGGTTATTTTACTGCCTTGGCTCTACAGGTGTTCTTTGAAGTGGGACAAGTGAGAAATGAGTGGCAAAAGCTCTATCAAAGGAGAGAGGAAAAAATCAAGGGAACTAGCGAAAGACTGATGTTGGTTCTCTCTACTTCTCTCTCATCTATCTCTCATAAAGGAAAATAGAAGTAAATTTAATTTGTTTGTTTCTAAGGTAGCTACCCGTCTTAGTGGGACTAGCAGCTCTGAATGGACACTAGTTTTCCCAAATAACAGGATGGTGGCCCATTTTGTTGTGGGGGAAGATGTCTCCTCGTAATCGACCCGTTCCCTCTGTGCAAAACATTTTGCCACAAGCCTAGCTTTTTCCTTGTCAAGTGAGCCATCATCTTTATACTTGTTCTTATAGACCCACTTGCAGCCAAGTGGTCTGGTTCCCAATGGAGCAACAACCAACTTCGAAGTGCTATTCTTTATCAAGGAAACATACTCCTTTTGCATCTCTTCTTTCCATTCATCATGAGAAGCGTCTTCTCTGAAGGAAGTTGGTTCAAAATATGTAGACAAATTCAATTCACAATCATAAGAAACATCCATATCAACTAGTGAATTAGAGTCGTCTACATCACCTCCATTTTTCCCGGTTGAATTTATTGTTCCTATTTTTCCAAGCTCCTCAAGGTGAACACTTTCAAATGTCTTTTTCAGCCACTTTGGGGGACCTTTCTGAGATGGTCCAAGCTGCTCAGTTGATTGAGTTGGGACTGAATCAAGATTGAGTCTCCCAATTTTTTCAATCACATCACTGAAAGTATCATCAGTGGTTGGAGTTTCATGTGAGGGATAGAGTGCTTCAGAAGAATATTCCATAGGTTGATCTAGTATAGGAATCCCCCCTTCAATATGTGGAATATGATTATCAAATTCTTGAAATGAATTTTCATTTGCGAATCTATCCAAGTGATTAAGTTGTCTCTCAAAAACATTGTCAGCTTTGGATGATTCAAGAAAGATTACATCTCTAGATACAACTAACTTTTATTAACTTCATCAGACAAATGATATGCTTTGGAGGTGTTTCAATACCCAAGAAGATACACTTAGGACTCCTTGCACCAAGTTTATTTCTATGTACCTTTGAATACCCTCAGATGCTTTACCAAAGGAATGTGCCCATACCACATTTCATAAGGAGACTTGTTTCTAATAAAATTAGATGGACATATATTCTTTACATATGCAACACATAGAACTGCATCAACCCAAAACATCAACTTTACATTCTTGAAAAACATCATGGAGCCCACCATATTTAAGATTGTCCTATGCATTCTTTCGGCTACTTCATTCTGTTGGGGATTATAAGGAACAATTGTTTGATGTTTGATCCCATGTTGGCGAAGATAGATTTCAAATTCATTTGAAATTTATTATTTTCCATTGTCAATGCGAATAGAGCCAATATGAGATTGTGCATCATTTTCAATCCATGTATGAAAGTTCTTGAATGTTTGAAAAGCATCATAGTTGTTCTTCAATAAATAAACCCAACACATTCTGGTGTAGTCATGAATAAATGTTTTCATATATTTATTTCCATTTGCAGAAGGAACAAGCATTGGACCGCATAAATCTAAATGAATGGGTTAGAGTTTTCTAGGTGCTCTGGAATGTGAATAATGAAAAGATTGTTTCCTTTGCTTTCCTAGAATGCAAGAATCACATTGCTTAAGTTTCCTAGAATTTGTCGGCAAACCAGTAACACCATTGTTCTTCAACAAGCGAAGGTTGTCATAGTTCAAGTGTCCAAATCTAGCATGTCATAATAAACTTGATGGAAATGTGACTTCATCATAATGAGAATTGTATGAGAAATTTTGTGCGCAAGCAGAGTTAACTTGTGTTAGTATCCTATAATTATAGGTAACTTGATTCTTCAGTTATTTATTTGGCATTGCTCCTATGATGAAGACATATGGCTTTATTGGGTTTGGTTGATTTCATTTTTCCTAATCTTTCATCACCCTGTTGCACCCTTCATGCCCTGCCCTCCATTTTTTCACCCCTCCATCATTTTCATCCATTACACACATAAACAAGCTTAGGATAAAAAATAAAATAAAAAATATTAGGTTTAAAATGTTTAGAGGCATTTATTAACATTAATTAGAATAAATTATTGTAGTTATATTAATAGAACTAGGTTAGAGTTGTTAATAATAAATTAATTATTAATTAATTAAGTTAGTAATTAGGTTAGTGTTTAGGTTAGAATTAAAAAAAAAAAACTAAAATGAGAAACATTAAAAACAAAATAATAATACAATTAAAAGGATATAAAAAACCTTATAAAAGAAAAAAAAAAATTACAAACTTACCTTAAGCTCCCTCTCTTCATTGCGGACCCCCCCACCTCTTCATCACTAAAGCCATGGGGGCGTGCGAAGTAGGTGGCCTTGAGGAGAAGCCCGCCCCCCCCCCCCCCCCCCCCACGTGGCACAACCTCGGCAATTCAGACCCCCCCTCCAATACCACTTACCACTTTACTGGGGGGGTGGGGGGAAATTACCATTTACTCCTTAAAAAACCAACTCTCTGTAGTTTTACCATCCGAGAGAGATTCCAGGAAAATTATAATGAATTTTGAAAAAATGAAAGATTTTTTTGTTTAGCACAGGCTGGGGAATATTAACCTCTCCCTGAATTTACATAGGTAATAGCAGTTGGTAGAATCAAAGCCATCTTTGAGCTCGATTTTCAGGTTTACTATTCTTCATATTTTGGTCATGATTTTCCGGCAAACATTTTGGTAAGCTACAGATGAATTATGAAAAACTGAAAGAGGCTTTTGTTTAACACAAGTTGGGGAAAAAAATATCTCCCAAAATTTACATAGGTATCTTCAAATGGGAGAATCGAATATCTGAGTTTACCCCTCTTTTCAGCAGTTTAGTTCTATTTTTTATGGCATGGAAGCTATGACTTTGCGGCAGAGATTTTGGGAAGATGGAGATGAATTTAGGATAACCGAGAGAGAATTTTGTTCAACATGGGCTGAGGAACAAAAAAGTCTCCCAAAATCTATACAGGTGTCTTCAGTTGGGAGAATTGAATCTCTAAGTTTACCCCTATTTTCAGCAGTTCAGCCCGTTTTTTATGGAAATCATTCCAAGATTTTCAGGGATTTGTGTCTATCTTTGTCAAAGGTAGTTGAATTCAACCTCCTGATCATAGAAGAGGACCTCTTATATATATTGTAAGAATTCTAATTATAATGGGGAGGGTAAAACTCATCATAAGGGAAGAGTACCATTTTGTAATGGTTCTCATTGTGTTTCAAGTTATGACTTGCAAAGGAATAAAAGATGTTCAAGATTCAAGAGGTGTACCAAATTGTGGTGTTTTCTCCTGTTGTTATGTGTTTACCCACTATATTTATTTATTTGTATTTTTGAATCCTCAATTGTAAAATAAAAGGTGAAGACTAAGATTTTCTATTTAAGCACATTATTTCTGGCTGTGTTACAATTTACATGTTTTCTACTGGTGCCAAAACGAGGAATTCTTAATTGTTCCTGGGTTTTTGGTGAATTTCTCTCTCCTTATTGTTATAGACAATTTTGTGCCTTACAGCAACAGGCATGAATTGTCAATAATCCAAGGGATCCAAAGTTCCCTAAACATGATGTTCTTACCCCTAGAGGAACAAGGTCAGCAAACCAACAGCTCTCAAATCAGTTCTCCACCTGAAAACACTCAAAAACAAGCAATCCTGGAATCAAAGCAGGTGCTCCACTAGGCTTCTGCGCTGAAACACAACTCCTCCATGGTGTACCTGCGTTGCAAAGCAGGTAGAACAAAGGCCACCTGCGTTAAGCGAGTTTGGACATGTGGCACACTGAGTCATTGCTCTCGAATCTTCCAAAAATGACACTTGGATCAGGGATTTCGCCTTGTGATGAGTCAGAGGCTCTGTTTCTCCAAGTGGAAGCAAGGTTCTCCAAGTGGACTCAAGAACTGAAGATCAACTAAAGATTAACTAAAGAGAGAGAGGACACAAGGCAGCTACACATCAGTTGCAAGCTGACTCATCCTTTCTCAATTCATCTATATATTGAGCTCTCTCCTATGAGCTCAAGAGGATGGAATTTTGTGCAAAGTAATGATATGCTGTTGGTTTCACGATAGAGCTATTGGGTGATTGCTTGAGAGAGGTGAAGAGGAGAAATTCTTTCTGCTGGGAGGTGTTGCTGGATTGGGGCCTTCAATGGTTGTAACGCTCTCAGAACCTTTACTTCTTCATTAATAAAAGCTATTGAGGTTCTTCTATATGCTCTTGCTTCAATGATATATTGTGATAATTGTATATTTGGTTTACACTAATCCTTGAATCAGTTATGATTGCATGCCTCTTGTAGTTTCCTTCTTTGTTATTTTGCAGGATCTCATTGTAGCTGGGCCAGCAAAAGAGCAAGGAGCTAGGAGCAAGCGGCCAAAGAAAAGAGTTTGGATTCGACATTAAGCGCAAGGCAACGGTTAGTGCATTTCTCCACTCTCTTTTGCTTTCATAAAGAAGTAAACCTTAAGTAGTTTGCTTTACAGTTGTTGCTGAGGTACTATCACCCTTAGAGTGGGATAGGGTCATCCGAGTCAGATACTTTTCCCTACAAGAAACTGGCGACTCCACTGGGGATCGTATCTGTTTGATTGTGTTTGTAGTATTTTTCTATTCATTTCCTGAACAAAAGAGTACCAAATCGAAAAGCTTTTGACTATATCAAAAGCGAAGTAGAGGGTAGCTACTCTAGCTCATTTCTAAGCAAGTTCATGATTTGAAGAGCTGATCTACAAGGATCCTTGTAAGCTCTTAGTGATAGCTTTTCACCTTCCTAATCATCCCTTTGAGTGTGCTTGACTGATTGTTTCTGATTTGAGCAAAAACTGTGCATTTTTTAGAAAATTATGACCCAGAAACTGTGAAAACGCAACTTTCGTTTTCCAAAGCAGGTAGTACACAGGCTACCTGCTTTGCAACGCAGGTCCCGAAGGGGCTACCTACGCTGAGAGCCAGACTGGCTGTGCAGCACCTGTGTTGGCCCAATTTTGCCTAGTGCAGTTGGGGTTTCCTCCTTTTCTCTTGCCTGTTTTCACTATAGATTTGGCTGCCAGTTACCAGTCTTGCACCTGTTCTGAAACCAACATTACTTGCCATCATTCTGCCTCTGTTATATAACTAAATTGTACTTGTTCTTTTGTATTTCTTACTCATTTACAATTTCCCATAACGAAGAGTAAACTAGTCTTGCTTTTGGCCTCTTAGATCTGAACCTGTGTTAGGCATTTTGCTGGTCTAAAGAGTTAGCTTGTTTGCTGTCCATAGCTGATTAGTCATTTTACTTTCGTCATTATGGTTTGATTTCATGCATTTCCAGTGATTAAGCAAGTAAATCTTAAGGTGTCTTTTGATTTTGGACAAGCTTGTTTGTTTTCACTTTAAATCGAAACCAAAGTTATATAACAACTTTCTTTTTGTAACCCATCTACATTAAGAAAGGGAAAAGAAAATACATGCATTGTGCATTTTGCATTTGACTGTTTGCTTGACGATTTAGGAAAAATTTGCATTTATTGTGTGCTCTATGATCTGTGTGAAAAGATTTGCCTTTCTTTTCCCTCAGTAGTTAACGTTTTCAAAGTTGAAAGATTGAAAAGTTTGCTTCTCATCTTAGACTGCATTCAGGAATTTGTTACATACATCTCGTGGTGATCCTTAAAGGCAAACTGCTAAGCAAGATCAACATTAAAATAAATCCAATTTACATAACAACGTTTTGTAACATAACGCAAACACATAGAGGTCTAGGTAGAGACATGTTCCGGCGTCGTTAAACATAGTGACTGTCGATCTCTACGAAGGTGGGTGATTCCTCCTGAGAGTCGGTGGCACTAATACGGACTTGTGCTCCCACGTACCGTCGTGTATATATTGGGAGACCCCTATAGGCAATTATCCTTTATCCATAGGGAGTCGTGTCGGCCGCCCTACTGATCACGATGCAGTGAACACATCATTCATGAAGATCGACCACCCGTACCGTAAAACGTATTATGTGGTTTCGCGAAAAGTTTGGCACACCCTCTGCCTAGAACTCCAGAGAAGTTTCTTTTGGCCTTTTTCAAACTCTATAACTGAAAAAGTCCATCCGAGCATTTGTCACTTCGGGCTCGTTAAAACATCGAAGGCGACTAGAGTCATCTTTAGCTTTTTCTCGACTCTTAAAACATGAAAAAGCAAGTTTGTGTCTAAAAGCGTCGTTAATAAAATTTATTTTAAATGGAACATAATCACCTGTTATTCCCGCGTTGATCTTTCAGTTGAAAAGTATGGAGCCCACCAACCAAGGAAGTAACCTTGGTGGAAGTCCAAATCCCTTCTCCTCTTGGGGAGATGTTGGTGCGCCTCATATGGCCACATTGTCACTTCCAGGATTGACAATTGGCCTACCTGTATGGCTCTTTTCAACTAATGTAGTTCAGATCGCCACTAATCCTGAGCAGTCGAATCAACAGTCAGACCAGTCTAGAACTACCCACCAACCTTCCACTTCTTACAATTCTTCCTCTGATCCTTCATCTTCACAAGGTAGAGCCGGCAAAAGTCAGCCTCCCATGGAGAAGAAGGAAAAGAAGAAAAGAGAAAAGAAGCAGAAGGGGCCTATGGCGAAGGCGACTGGGGGCAAGCAAAAGACAGCTGTCAAAAATCCACACATTGCACCGACCAGGCCTAAATCGCCATGCGTCATTTGCAAAGGGGCCCACTTCCATCGTGATTGTCCTTGTATTCCCCGGATACTAAGGGACTGGTCCCCAAGGTTGCACAATCCGGTAGCATCAACCTCTGGTAGTCATGTTGATTGCAGTCCGTCAACTAGCGAGAGTGAAGGACGAAGAGGGAGACCAAGATCACCCTGTATGTTGTGTGAAGGCGATCATGCCATCCACCGATGTCCATTCTTAGATGAGGCAAAGAGAGTTTTGGAAGATCGTCCGGTTTCACCGTTACGACTTCCTCCTGGATACCAAAAACTCGCGCCTAATCCTTCGATAGTTGAAAATCCAGCTGACCCGCTCAAGAGGTCGGCTGAAGTGTCGGTCATTGAGAATGAACCTGCTGAATCCAGACCAGACGAAAGCCTAAAGGTCGAAACGACAGTCGACCCGGTTCTTCCTTCAGAGGTTTCATCCTCCAATGACTCCGTCATTGAAGACCCATCTTCAAATGACACCCTCACTGAAGAGGATAAGGATGACACCGTCCATATCTTTTCATCAACACAGACTCTGATGAGCATCAGGGCAATGCGCCCATTCGTTTATCGCAGGAAGGAACATCGTCAGGGTCGTATCCGGCCGTATATTCGGTCCCACCACCAAGCAACCTAGTTGTATCCTTTGATTGGAATGAACTAGGCAGACCCCGGTTACCAGCCAGTATCCCATTCAGAATCATAGTCCAAATCTGCAGAATGGTGATGTCTGGAACTATCATTGATGAAGGGGCATCTGTGAGTATCCTTTCCTCTATTGCTTGGAAAGCACTGGGTTGCCCGGCGCTTTTACCTGAGATAAGAAATCTATCAGGTTTTGATAAAGGAACCAGTCACCCGTTAGGGATTCTCCCCAATGTTCCAGTTACATTGAAAGGGAAGACAGTTCATATGAACATCATGGTCATCCAGGGACCCTTGGTTTATAACTTACTCCTTGGACGAGACTATATATATTGCATGAAGGCAATAGTGTCCTCGCTCTTTAGAGTCATCTGTTTTCTGCACGAAGGAAGAATGGTCAAGCTCGTAGACCAACTTTCATTTCCAGGATCACGCATCGCAAATAGTCAAATACCATCCCTTAACGGTTTATTCACTCAAGGAATGCCACCACCCCCGGTTCTACTTCCCGATGAATGTGAGTAATTCGGAAAGAAAGAACTGGGACCCAGGGGGCATGCACCCTGGCCTGCCTTGGGCAGAGAAAACCTTGGGTATAAAGTTAATTTCCGCAGAAGAATAGACTAGTCCATACCCCGTTCGAAAAAGGAAGAGAGGGTTGTTCTAGGATAAAATTATTTTGTCAAAGTTATGTGAGCGAAAAGATCGTCTCCCTTTGTCTAAAAAAGTAGGCTCTCCTAAGGAGGAGATCCATTTGTGGTAGCAAGTAGCCACCATCTTTGAATGTCAAGCCTCACCCATTAAAACAATATGTTTTGAAGGATAAGTAGGGGCAGTCTCCAAAGAAAGAGATGAAATTGCTGAAACAAGTAGTCACCATCCTTAGCAACCTAATGATAGACATCGCCGAAAAGAGAGTTTAGTTTGCGGCAGCGAACAAAACCATTTTTCGGATAATAAGTAAGAGGACAGAATCTCAAAATTATACTTTATACCTGGGGGCATGCAAACCTTTTGGAGTGCAAGCACGGGACGACTATTTATTTTTTAAATTTTTAGGTCCTCCCTTTAAACCTGTAGGTCTAACCCGTTAAACTTGTAGGATTAGCCGTTTCCAGCTTGCATAAAGAAAGGATGAAGGGCAAAAGTTAAAACCTGCCAAATTGGAGTAATTAGTGAGGTATCGCTCCTTAAATAAGATTACCTCACCTAAGGCATTCCTTGTATTAAGACTGGTATAAATCGAGCAGTTTTAGCAATGTTCATGCTCGTTAAAAAATAAACGCAAGAATCGAGCAGTTTTTGTATAAGAGTTCATGCTCGTTAAAAAATAAACATAAGTCGTGAGCAATCTTTCCCTACAGTTCAAGCTCACCCAGAAAAAATGAACCGGTAAATAACCTTGGTAAATGTAACCTTTGATAGCCATATTAAAAGCCCTTGGTCGTGTTTATATGCCATCACCTCCATCCGTTCATTTGGCCAGTCATTCATCTCCATATGTTTGTTTACCCATTTTGAGGAACAACTGCGAAGAGTGATTTCACTTAGCCATCCTTGTGACACTGCCGTGATTGGAAAATTCCAACTTGTACCTGGAATCTGCTGCTATCCCTGTTTATCACTCGTTCCTCAAAAGACGAGTCTTCTTTGAGCTCTTTTCACTGACTCATAAAATATGAAAAGTTTGCTGAGTTTTGGCCTTCCAGCTCGTTAAAAGGACCGGAAGAGTTATCCCTCCTCTAGATTTTAATCTTTTTGGACCTGAGGGATTATTGCACAAAACGATCGAGCGCTTGTTTTGTTCGGCTCGTTAAAGAAATCGAAAATTCATCCCTTTTGTATTGTTTTATACTTTTTTGGACTTAAGGGATTAGATGACGAAAAAGGAATTTTGGAGTTAACTTTCCGTACCTTTTCAGACTCTCTAAAAATGAAAAGGACCAAGTTTTCCTTGTCGTTAGACTCGTTAAAATGATTAAATAGCGACAAACTTGTCTTTAGACGAGAACGAGTTTCCCTATCGCTAGGCTTGTTAAAACATAGCGATGGGCTTGCCCGAAGGGCAGGTTATAGAACAAGCATATGTTATCCTCCTCAAGCTTGACAAAAATAAAGAGGTACTGGTCAGCAATGACTGGGGAAAAATTGGGAGAACCTCACAGCATTAATGGTAGCAAGTCGCTCTTGAACATGACACTTTGTCCTCCGTATCACATCGAGTTGGGTTGTTTCATTCACCGGTCTCATAACCATGGTCCTCGCCACACCATCCACAATTGGGGTAATGCTACCAATCCATCACATCAGTGTCGTTATATGTTCAAGAGATGTGGTTCTGCAAAGAGTCAACCGTGTCCCATCCACTGCCATACATTATCCTTCATCCACTTTATGGCCGCCACCCTGAATCATACATCACAGTTTGTTTTCACCTCATCACAATCACTAGCTCCGTTCCGTGTCACTGATGTGGGATTCATTAAGGCCCTCCTTTGACGGATCGCTCCTTGTCGACATCAGCTCATTATCCAAGGAGTTGATCTAGGAACACCCCCTTTCAGTAATTTGAAGCTTGCATGCCTCAATGGCAAGTTTCTCACTTCCGGCGACAGGTATACATCAATGACCTTCGACCAGAAGATTTTGCATGGTGGTCGATGCCAAGTCCTTTATTCCCACCATGTGAATTGTACTGCCGTACCTTGAGGGTCATCATCCTTATCGGTGATTCCTCTCGCGCTTGCTAACGGTTTACATCATTGACCGGTAATCAAGCGATGTCTTTCCATGTTCGACTTCAAGAAATTCTCACATGGATCGACTTGTACATCGAGTGAAGATCGGAAGAGATTGAAGACCCCGGATCTAGTTTCATCCATCCGGGCTGCGATATATATTCAGGACATAAAGACATTTGATATGTACATCATTACAGCAGATGATCATCCTTCTCAAAGGATGATAATTTCAGTAGAGAATTATCAGTCTACAATCAGACGATCGTCTGTTCTATGTACGAAAATGTGTTTATAAAGCTGAGCATGGGAATGCCCGCCTCAGCTAGATCATGAAAATGTATGAAAAATAATGTATTGTATTGTATCTTATTACAGGACACTTCTCAGCAGATTGAATGAACTTCGGATCCTCTCAATAAAGCATTTCACCCGATAAACGACCTCATACTTTAGGGGGCATCTGTTATAGACAATTTTGTGCCTTACAGCAACAGGCATGAATTGTCAATAATCCAAGGGATCCAAAGTTCCCTAAACATGATGTTCTTACCCCTAGAGGAACAAGGTCAGCAAACCAACAGCTCTCAGATCAGTTCTCCACCTGAAAACACTCAAAAACAAGCAATCCTGAAATCAAAGCAGGTGCTCCACTAGGCTTCTGCGCTGAAACACAACTCCTCCATGGTGTACCTGCGTTGCAAAGCAGGTAGAACAAAGGCCACCTGCGTTGAGCGAGTTTGGACATGTGGCACACTGAGTCATTGCTCTCGAATCTTCCAAAAATGACACTTGGATCAGGGATTTCGCCTTGTGATGAGTCAGAGGCTCTGTTTCTCCAAGTGGAAGCAAGGTTCTCCAAGTGGACTCAAGAACTGAAGATCAACTAAAGATTAACTGAAGAGAGAGAGGACACAAGGCAGCTACACATCAGTTGCAAGCTGACTCATCCTTTCTCAATTCATCTATATATTGAGCTCTCTCCTATGAGCTCAAGAGGCTGGAATTTTGTGCAAAGTAATGATATGCTGTTGGTTTCACTATAGAGCTATTGGGTGATTGCTTGAGAGAGGTGAAGAGGAGAAATTCTTTCTGCTGGGAGGTGTTGCTGGATTGGGGCCTTCAATGGTTGTAACGCTCTCAGAACCTTTACTTCTTCATTAGTAAAAGCTATTGAGGTTCTTCTATATGCTCTTGCTTCAATGATATATTGTGATAATTGTATATTTGGTTTACACTAATCCTTGAATCAGTTATGATTGCATGCCTCTTGTAGTTTCCTTCTTTGTTATTTTGCAGGATCTCATTGTAGCTGGGCCAGCAAAAGAGCAAGGAGCTAGGAGCAAGCGGCCAAAGAAAAGAGTTTGGATTCGACATTAAGCGCAAGGCAACGGTTAGTGCATTTCTCCACTCTCTTTTGCTTTCATAAAGAAGTAAACCTTAAGTAGTTTGCTTTACAGTTGTTGCTGAGGTACTATCACCCTTAGAGTGGGATAGGGTCATCCGAGTCAGATACTTTTCCCTACAACACTTATCTATCCTCAATCCATTTTATTCTCATAGATCCATGCAGTGCACCTAGCTTGCACTATTTCACTCAAGTTTGTTGTTTTCCGCAAGCTGATCACCCCAAGCCTTTGACTCCATTGTCGAATGACCCTATCCCTTGCTTTCCCCAACAAACCCATTTAAAAAACCAAACATGTGCTCATTAACTAGCATAATATCCATTCAGCCAACAAAGCTAAATCTCAAAGAGAGAGCCCCCTTTGAAGCTGGCAGGGCTAGATTCTATCTCCAAAAGTGGTTTTGATGTTACTCAGTGATTTTGTTTTCATCCTCGAAATTACAGAGTGATAACACCTTGTAGCTTGAGAAGACTTTCTTCTTCTATCCCCATCATGACAAATGAGTGATCTGATGCTTTTCTCACCTCAACCTTGCCATCAAACATATGAATGGAGTGTCCTTGCTGGCAGATGTGGACCAAGGACAACAAGTTTCTCCTCAACTATGGGAGATATAAAACATAATGCATAAGAAAGTCTGGTAGACCAGGTAATTTAAGCCTGATTGTGCCAAGCCCTGATGGCTTGAGTTTTGATTTGTCTGCAAAGTATACTGCTCCATCAACATTGTCAGTAAATTATTCAAAAAAATATTTTCTAAGAGTCATGTGGGAAGTTGTTCCTAAATCAAGAAACCAATCATTTTCCCAAGAAGAAAGTGAAGCATTAAATAAATCTTCATTTACTGCAATATTACAATGTTCCACAACATAGTGAGAAGATTCAGGTGCTTTACCTTTCTGTTTGTTATTATTTTTACCTTTGGGTTCATTTCTTTCCTGCTCAATTATGTCCCAAGACAACTTGCATGTGGATGCATCATGTAATCCATCTCTATTGCAACGTATGCAGTGTAAATATGACTTTTCTCCTTGAGAGTGTTCCCCCCCCCAGCCTCCAAAATTTCTTCTTCCTCTTCCTCTTCGACCACCTCTTCCTCTGGAAGGATCCTGATCAAGATTATTTTCTTTATGTGCAAGACACATAGCCTCTTTAGAAGACCGAGGAACTATCTTCTTCCCAAAATATTTCTCTCAGTCCGCATATTTATTCACAAGGGAGTCAAAGGTAATTTCTTTGAGGTTTCCATTTGATTTCAATGACTCAACATAATTTGAGTAAGTGGGATAAAGTGCCTTAACAAAATCTATTAGAGGAATGTCCAGTTTGACATTAGTGACTTTTATATCATGAGTAATAGGTTTTACATCTGATGCGAGATCAAGAGGATCATCATTTTGTAATTCAAGACTGGACAGTTTAATCATGAGTTGAACAACTTCAAGTGCATAGTTTGATTCATAGAGTTCCTTCAGCTTTTTTAAGGCTTCGAAAGCATTTGAAAGTGGTGAAATATGGTGACTCACCTCTTCATTTACTGATGCAGAAATCAAGGGATAAGCCTTGCTGTTTTTATTTTCCCAAATGGAAAATTCCTTGTCAGAGGTAGGATTTTCTGGTTCTTTATCTTCTTCACCAACACACACTCCTTTACACAACTCATTAAAAATGAGAGTGTGTTTTATTTTCCATGACCATTTTGGATAGTTCTCCTTCCCAGTGAGAACTACTCCCACAATAGATATCGATGAATGCATTGTAAAACTTGTACTGTGGGAAAAAAAATACTTTTGTTGCAAAATTTTAGTCCTAATGGTAAAAAAAACTAGATTTTGATATATGAAAAAAAGGTATTATGTGAGGGAGGTTTATATGGGGAGAGGGTTACATGGGGGAGGGATTATATGAGGGAGGAGGTTTATATGGTGGGAGGTTTAAATGGGGGAGGGATTATATGAGGGAGGCCCCGCGGTTATGATTGTCGGGAGACTTTATATATTAAAAACAATGATATATGGTGTGTAGGCATATGATAGGCTTCGTTATATATGGAGTTCAAATACCAAAACAAATTCAAAATATCAATAAACTAGTTTTAAATTATTTTGAATGAAATAAGATATGAGGAGTATGGAATATGCATACAAAAAACTGGACACCTTTAAATGTATGGAAAACCGTTAACTGTATGGACTGTGTAGTGGATGTTCAACTGGAGGGTGGGGCAGCAGAGAGCCACGAAGGGTGGTTTTGTAGTGCTGTATTTTATGATAAAATTGGAGTTTACGGGAGCAATTACAGGAGGGAGTCGAATATGCAGTGTAGAGGTTTGGAGCTACAAGCACGGACAGGCAATGTTCAATGTCGCAGAGCCAACGTTCAATGTGTGCGGAGTATGATGGAGTGGTGCGCAATTGGGAGAGGGCCGAGAGTGGATGGATAGTCTGAACCTTAGGTATGTGTTAATTAAAAATAAACACAGAGTATTACATGTTTGTGGACAGTGGTGCATTACACGATTGTGGACTGTGGTGTTAATTAAAATAAATGCAGAGTATCACATGACTTCGGACACACTTACATTCACCCATTCACCTTGATGTGTCAATGATCTCGACAGAATACCAATGGATATATTAGACAATGTCTCGAGCTTGAATGCACCAATGTTCAATCCTTCATAGCTCCAATCCTTCCTATACTCCATACTCATCGACTCTCGACCTTAGTAGTAGCATTTCATATGCAAGACAATCTTCAAATCAAATATCATGCATGGAAGGACATATTTTTTGCCAAAAGAGAGGGGCACCCTTACTAACTCTTGGGATATTAATATTAGAATATATAGATTTAACACTTTTAATAATATATGGATTTAAATTTTTTGATAATATTTTTGGGACATTCTAATTGTGGGGATTTTAGAACTCAAACTTTTGATTTCAATAAATTCATCTTAGGTAAATTAATATAAAAAATATCTCAAAGACTTGATTGACTGAATCTCTCAACCATACACAAATATAACAAGTTAGTTATTTGGATAATATCTATCGATTTAATTAGTCTAAACAACTTCCTAAAGACAATAAATAGACTCATTTACTAAGAAATAATAACACCTTTAGTCTTGAGTTTATTCGACAAAACCCACACAACTTTTAGCATTAATTTTCCACCGTCATTTAACTTCCAATACGTCCATCTTTCATTACTACATAAGCAATATCACACACACTAACACAAGTTCTTCTTTTATTCTATATTAAGGATCAGAACTATATCTTCACATTCACTTTCTTAACTCTTCACATTCACTTTCTTAACAATTGGCTTACATTTCTTTCATTTTGCACCCTATTACATGTGATTTTTCCGCATTAGGAAAATTACCGCCAGTTTGGATCTTTTACTATCGATCAATGTGTTGCAAAGCATCTCCCTGAAAGGATAGCATCCAAATTATCCCAAAGAGAATGAAATTCTTGGATCTGACGGCTCAAAATCCTATTTTTGGCTTCCTGCGCATTTCTCTAGTCCATATTTGTGCTTATGCTAAAAAAATAAGGCTATGAGGATTTTCATCCAAGTAGAGAGTTGGATATTGTGAGAAGAGACTTATAACATCAAGGCTTCGAGGTTGTAAGTTTGTTCTCAATTTTACTTAAGAAAAGTCAACAATTCTTTCCTAATTATGTCTAGTTTTTGGGAATTCCTTGATCACCCACATAGGTTACGATTGGTTATTGTTTCAAATTATGAGATATGTTGAGTTAAGTAGCTTATTTATCTTTCATTCTATATATTAGATGATTTGATCCATTAAATATTTTTGTCTATGCATATCTCCTTCGAGACATCTTGGAGAAGTTATGGAAAGAGCGGCAATGAACTCTAAAGCATCAAGGGGAAGTTACCTATTGAAGGCACTAAAAAGGAATTCAACATCAATCTAGATAAAATAGTAAGTAATCGCCCTCATATTGTTGGTTTCAATCAATCATAAGCTAAGGAAAGGTAGCAGTTCTTTCTTGTTTGTTACTAGATTTCGTTTGAGATTTAGGGAGACCTGTCTTGTGTGCATGATAGATTTGTGTGCATGATAGATTAGTGTGCCTAAAACATTAGCGACTCCACTGGGGATTGCCTCACTCTCCATCATTCTCATTATTTTGACCCTTGATCCCTCTGTTTTAGCCCTCTCTAAGTTTGTAAATATTAAAAAATCTAGATTTTATGAGTTATTTAACATGTTTTATTTTTTTCTAAAAATTCCCCACTGTGCACACATTATCTTTAGGAACATAGTGTATTTTTGTGCATTTTTTTCTTTGCAATAGTGCATATACGCAATGGATTATTCTATGGCTTGTGCACATACCTGGAATTTTTTAAAATTTTAGTTTTCTCTTCATCAATTCCAGAAATTTTGATTTTTCTTGTTTAATTACACTTGTTTTTCCCTTCATTGAATCTATGTGAGTCTGGTTGAGTGTTGTGAAAGAGTTTTCTTGGAATTTTCTTGTTTTCACAAATTAGAGTAAAATATTCATTTGGTATGTGGTCGATCTATCAAAATAAAGATCATTTGGTCTTGCTTTGTTGTCTTCCTATTTTTTTTCTTTGAACAGATCACATCTTGTGTTTATTTTTTCTCTTTTGTCTAAGATTCTTCTGTGATTTAAAAATAATGATTGACACGAATGAGTATTGTTTACGAAAAGTTCTTCTTATGCTGTTGTTGAAATGAAAATTCATTTTTATTCCATTGTTGAAGTGTTTCTGAACTATACTCTTGGCTACATCGAATTCATACCATTTAATAGGAAAAGTTCATTTTATTGTTGATTAGTTTCTTCATACATTGGAAATTTTTTGAGTGATTGTATGTGACAATGAAAGTTTCTTGACTTTTTCAGTTATAGGCCAAAGTGAAATTTTAAAATTTAATTTAAGTATTTGGGTAATCCAAAATTAAAGATCTACATTTAGGAAAAGGGGTGCAGTGGGAATTTAAGGGTTTTTCCATTTCTGTTGAAAAATTTAAAAAATCTCCCCTTACTTCAGTTAGATCATTGAAAAGAAAATTTCATTTCATATTTGATTTCATTAAATATTTTGAGTCAAGTCATAATATCATCAGTTTCACGTCCATTACCTTTGAGTAAATAACAACTCTTAAAGCCAATGCTAATAAAATCAATCCAGATTTTTTTATTATCTTAGGGCTCTTTTCCACCTACATTAGATCAGGTTGTAGGGCTTTGGATTAGGCAAGTGAGTTAACTTTCCAAAAATGCAGGAAAACATTAGCATCTTGCGATAAGCAGTAAATCCATTTACTTTGATTTGGATTTGGGAAGCTCTCCTTAAAAAGGAGGTAAGCACGAGATCATGATGAACCAAGTGGATTTTTTGACCGCACTTCATTGGTTACGGTAGAGTGATTTACACATATTAAAAACGATGCTGAAAGGTACTTGAGAGTCACTTGGAAGTAAACCTCATATTAACCTTGTTGAGGAACTTTCAAGGGTATTAAGCTTTGGTACTCTACTTTTGTGTGTACATCCAATCTGCGACTGTCCCCCCAAGTTAAATTGTTTTACGTGGTAACCTTATAGACCATAATCGTAGTACGATGGTGGAGATGAAGTCTGTATTGTACTTGGAAGAAACATTGGCTAGACTCACTTGGAACTTTTTGGATGGTATTCTACATTTGAGATGGCATAAATGAAGCTTACTTGCACCAAATCATGTACATTAAGCATGTTGTCCTCGTATTTGGTTCTAGTTTCTCTATCTTTAGCTACTTTTCACTTTGATCTTTGTGACATTGGGTTTCATCACTAGCTAGCGATTTCATTGTGAAAATCTTGTTTGCATGGTTTGATACCTTAGATTTACTAGCGCATGTTATTTGCTTGTTTTTACTTTTTAGAGAACTTAGGTTTTGATTGTGAATATTATTTGGTTTCTTGATTAAATTTCATTGTGGCTGATTTACCAAGGCATTCACGTATAATGTAGGGTTTACCCCCTGAATTTACACCTACCGAATTGGAAAATATTAAAACTAAATGGTCAAAATCAATAGAATCTAGAACCTTAGAACAAATCAAAATATCTATAGTTTTAGAATATGAGACAATAGAAAATAAAGTGAATCTAACACAAAATGTAGAATCTAACTTAGTTCATTCTGACCTAGAAGTTACTAAAGTTTTTCAAAATCAATCTAATACTGGTGAAGCTCTAGACACAAAACTAACCAAATCAGAAGTAGAAGAACATGAGTCTGATATTTATCAACCTTAATCACCTTTGGCTATTATAGCTCCTACCCCTGCTCCACCTTCACCTTGAAGGAATCTTATAATTACTAATGGATTACCTCCTGATTTAATTAGCATTGAAGGTATTACTAGGAATGAGGAGGAAGAATCACCTCATATTCTAGTTACCACTGGTGAACCTTTTGATCCAAATTTTTTTCCAAGAGTTCCTTTTGATCCTTTTTGACTCAGTCCTTGGTATTCTACCCCTTTGAAATTTTTAGATCCTAGTTTTCCATGTCATCGCATTCCTTTTTATTCACCAAGACGAACCATGTCACTAATTTATCCTTGGAGACAACATATTGATTCATCTCTGTCTACCAACTCTCTAGAGTCACTATTGTATGGTTGTCCTTTAGTTCCACCTCAATACCAATAACTTAGTGGGACATTTCCAGGAGCTGCTCCTTCTCCTCAACATTCTACTCAGTCATCTTCTTTATCTACATCTACTGTTCAGAGCATGAAATCTGGCATGAAGCACCTTTGTATAGAAATTCTGCAAATTCTTTACAAATCTTGCTCTAATACCACGTAGAAAATCTGACTGTAGATTAACCCGATAATGCAATATAATCAAAGAAGAATACTATAACCTACTTATACTATCAAAGTGCTTCGTGGAAGCTTAAAGATAGAGCTGAACACATATAACCAGAAGAAGAAGAATCAATGCGCAATAAACATGAAAATAATTTGGGGAAAGCCTCAGAAAAAAACCCCACTATCTGTATTATCATACAAGGTGGAAATACATAAGAATTATACAAAGCCTTAGCTCTCACAACTAGCCAGCTCTCAGTACAATCCTCACAGATGCTCACAGGAAATCCTCGCTTCTCACAAGCCTTCCTCTCTCCCCTCCAAGCTCTCATTTCCTTGCGCTGTTCCTAGTGGATCATTCTCACCTCACCAAATGGAACACTGCTCTAACACACTGTCAAAACTACACAATCCTCAAGGCATTAATCCTTCTGCATGCATGAGTTTTGTTTACAGAAAAACACATGCAACTGATAGTACATTGTCCTTGTCTTTACTCTCAACTGGGTCTTTCTCAGAACAGACATGCATGAGTTTTTTATGAGGGAATCTTAAGTTATCTGGAGTACACTAGTTGAGTGCATGCATGAATCAACTGACTAATAACTCACAATTAGTTCCTCAAACTGTTTGGAACTAATTTAACTGGACTGAACTTAGTAAACTGAGTTAACTAATTACAACTCAAATATAACTCAATCTTATCTCCTTAATTAAGGAATAATCTCCTTATTTTAAGGGATAACTCTTGCATGACTTCAGAAATACTTCTAACTTGAATTTCTCAAACTATTTAAGTCAAAATAACTTAATTAATCATTTCCAAGTAGTTGGTGAGACTAAATTCGATTTTAATTCACAATTTTAATTCAAGTACAAATTTAAATTGGAATTTCCAGATTCTATTTTTATCATTTCTTGTTGCTATTTTCAACACTCCCTCTCAACAAGAAAGGAATTCAACTCGATCCCAATCATGAACCTTTGGAATGTTATGCATGCAACACTTCTCTATAGTGTTGTTGCTACACCAAGTACAAAAACAAAAGAAACATCCAACTTGAATCAATATGATGCATCTGTCATCAAAGTCTCTAACTTCTATCGCCTCTGTCAACTAAAAACTTTGCACTTCTATTGACTCTGCCTTTCTGCACTGTTGTCAATCCTTCTCTATGCTCTTCAATATCTAACTGCTCTATCCTCTGTCACCTTGATCTCTGTCTACATCAATCCAACTGATTTCTCCCGCTACTATGTACTTTGGGATCCCTTAGCAAGGTATAATCCATGAGATAAACCTCTCAATGGACCTTGCCCAATTTCAGTCTTCTTGGGTCTATGACTTCACATCTCCTCACCTCACACCTATAGGTATGGATACATGTGATCCCTCTGCCCACTTGGATCAAAATTCCCCCCTTATGGAGGTATCTACATGAGTGGATCTCTTCACTCGGTCTCCTCTCTGCTTCTCCAATTGTGGCTCGTCCACAATTGTCTGAGACTTCTTCTGGGGCTGCATGTTGAGAGGTAATTTACTCTCCCTCTCAACCACCAAGTCTCTAACATTTTCTTTTCTCCTCAAGGCCTTGCATGCATCTTGAGCCTCAAGAGCATACAAGTTCTTAACTCATAAACAGATATGTTTCACCTGTCTCATGGTGATGTGTCTAAGAAAAACCTTTCCATTATTAAAGACAACATCGCAGCCTTTGTCCTCCAACATCGCGACTGATACCAAGTTCTTCTTCAGTCCAGGCACATACTTCACATCTGTCAAGGTGATAGGAGCTCCATGCTCCCTCTAAAATGCAAATGTGCCCACTCTTGAAACACTATACCTTTTATCGTCACCCATATCTACGTGCACCTTGAGGTCTTTCTCCTCCAAGGCACTGAATAAACTTTTATCAACGGTCATGTGGAATGAGGCTCCACTATCAAGATACCAAACACAACCCATATTGATTCTTGAAAGCTTATCCTTGAGAGAAAATTTCCTCTGGTCGTTACTGTTCCGGTAGAGGTATTTCAATGTCTTCCACATTGAAAATGGAGTATCCTTCCCATGGAGACTCGAGACAGTATGGTCTCGAACTCCCTCAAGGATGATCTGTATTCCACTCAGCCAACTCTTGTGCATTAGTTGAACCTGGCTTTGGGATTTCTTAATCAATGAAATCCTTCATGTCATTTTCTTCTAGTAGAACCTCCATTCTATCTTTCCATGCTATGTAGTTGGAGCTACCTTCCAAGGCATACTCGAGTCTCAAGCCATAGAACGCCATTGGCTAAACTTGAAGTATGACAAGAATTCAATTTTCAGTTGCAACCCCTAAACTTCAAACTTCGAATTCTCTTCTCCGTATACTATTCACAACTCCAATAAACTTGGCTCCGATACCATGTAGAAATTCTGCAAATTCTCTACAAATCTCACTCTAAGACCATGTAGAAAATATGACTGTAGATTAACCCGATAATGCAATATAACCAAATAAAAATACTATAACCTACTTCTACTATCAAAGTGCTTTGCGGAAGCTTAAAGATCGAGTTAAAGAAACATAACAAGAAGAAGAAGAATCAATGCACAATACACTTGAAAATACTTTGGGGAAAGCCTTAGCTAAAAACCCCACTATATGTATTATCATAAAAGGTGGAAATACATAGGAATTATACAAAGTATTAGCTCTCACAGCTAGCCAACTCTCATTACAATCCTCACAAACACTCACAGGAAATCATAGCTTCTCACAAGCCTTCCTCTCTCCCCTCCAAGCTCCTATTTCCTTGCGTTGTTCCTAGTGGATCATTCCCACCTCACGAAGTAGAACACTGCTCTAACACACTGTCAGAACTGCGCAATCCTCAAGGCATTAATCCTTCTGCATGCATGAGTTTTCTTTATAGGAAAACACATCCAACTAATAGTACATTGTCCTTGTCTTTACTCTCAGCTGGGTCTTTCTCAGAATAGACATGCATGAGTTTCTGATGAGGGAATCTTCAGCCATCTAGAGTACATTAGTTGAGTGCATGCATGCATCAACTGACTGATAACTCACAATTAGTTCCTCAAATAGTTTGGAACTAATTTAACTAGACTTAACTCAGTAAACTTAGTTAACTAATTACAACTCAAATATAACTCAATCTTATCTCCTTAATTAAGGGATAATCTCCTTAATTTAAGGGATAACTCTTGCATGACTTCAGAAAGAATTCTAACTTGAATTTATCCAACTAATTAAGTCAAAATAACTTAGTTAATTATTTCCAAGTAGCTAGTGAGACTAAATTCAATTTTAATTCACAATTTTAATTCAAGGACAAATTAAAATTGGAATTTCTGCATTCTATTTTTATAATTTTTTGTTGCTATTTTCAACACTTTGCCATCAGACAAATATGTTCACATGGTATCTGGTAACTTAGACAATCCTCAAGTAACCCAAACTAGTGCTTATTACCTGCCTAAGGGGAAACTACCTTATCCTTCACCTAGAGGACAACCTGTTATTAGATCCTATCCTACGGTTGGAGGAGAACCTTTTACTGGAACTTATGGAGAGATACCCAGTGCGGCCTAGGTGAACCTGCTGTGCCTCAACCTTTGATTGGTACTCCTTACCCTGGGATGAATAATTTTGAACCATGCTTTTCCTCAACAACATGGTTTAGTTTCTCCATAAGTCTTAGTTTATCAACCTGTTCAACCTATTGGACAATTTATTCCTCAAATACCTATTACAAGTATTGTTGTACCTATCCAGTAGCATGCTAAGGGAATTCAACAAACACTCATCCAATTTTTTTTCCAAGGAATTCCGAGAACACTTATTCAACAACCAACTCAACAACTTGTTTAGTAATAAATTCAACAACTTGTTCAGAGTTGACCTCAAACACTTATTCAGACACCTATTCAGCAACTGGTTCTATTTTCACCTCAGAAACCTGTCCCGAGAGTATTGCAAACAATTGTTCAAGCTACCCATGAAATATTCCACAAACTACACAAGCCATCCCTTATGCTTCTTCTTATCAAACTGGTCCTACTATCCAGCCTACAACATAGATTCCTATCGGACAACCTGGTATGGGAAAAATGTAAACACATTTTCAATGCCAACTTTTCAAAGCCGACCTTTTCAAGGTCAAGTTATTCAAAGTGCACCTTTCCAAGGCGAGGCTTTCCACAACCATCGTTTTCAAGGTTAATTTATCCAAATTCCAACTACACAGCTATTACCGGATATTCTGGGTACACTCCTCCAAGAGTTGGACTTAATGCTCATGGTTATCAAACTCTACAAGAAGGCCCCAACTAGTAGTTATTATTATACTTTTTGGCTAGCCATTCCTACCAAGTTATTGAGTGATATACCGAAGTTTGAAGGAAAATCAAGAGAGGGCCCATCAAATAACGCGATGCCATATCATATTTGGTGTTCATCAAATTCACTAATTGGTGATTATATCGTACATCACATTTTCCAACAAACTTTAACCATTTTGACAACCAAGTTGTACATTGAGTTACCTTCCACTTCTTTCCATAGTTTCAACTCTCTGGAGACATTTGTTTTGATACACTTCCGGCTATTGATTCTATATGAAACGGGTACTAAATTGTTGACTTGTCTAAAACAATCAAAATCCACTTACATTTCTGATCATATACATGAGAGGAGACATCCTTTTCGAATAGTGATTTCTGATTAGAACCGCATGGTTTACATTTTTATGAGAGAGTTTCTAGGGGGAAGGTATTTTCAATGGATAGTTATCCTACAAGAATTTTATTAGGAATTCATAAATTCTAAACCTAAGAAATCATTAGTATTAGTTGAATTATTATGCGACTTTCCCTATACTGAGACAAAAATCGTGGAAAAGGATTTTGTCCCAAACGAATCCCTCCTTCTTATTAGTACTTTAGACCCCTGGTATAGAGATATCATCATCTATCTTCAAACCCAGAATTTTTAGCCATAATTGAGTCAAAGCGATCGTCGTCGTATTCAATACAATCCCAAAAATACACTATTGTTGGGGATACACTTTATCACCCTGGTGTTGATTCTATTTTCAAACAATGTTTGGCTCATGAGGAAGTTGAAAATTATTGAATGACTGCTATTTTGGAACTTGTGGAAGTTATATGTCAAGCTTTGCCACTACCGAATATATCCTATGCGCTAGATATTTCTGGCATTCGATGTTCAAAGATTGTAAAATTACGGTCGATAAATGACACAATTGCCAAATATATGATCACAAAATGTATGCACATCCATCTCATCTTCACCCAATCATTGATATTGTTCCTTTTGCTAAATGGGGCATTGATTTCCTTACATGTAACTGTCACTCGACCAGGGGGCATGGGTATATTATCATAGCGATAGATTATTTTATGAAATGGGCCGAGGAGATGCCTGCATGTAGGTATGATGGAAAAACATAGCCATTTTGATATTCAGTCATGTGATTTCTAGGTTCCGAGTTCCACAAGACATCGTCATGGATAATGGTAGCCATTTTTTAAAATTTATGATGACTGACTTACTGCGAAGCTAGGCCTGCACAATGATAGTTTTACTACATAATACCCACAAGGAAATGGCCTGTTAGAATTTGTTAACGAGCTGTTGACCACCATGATTAAACAAATTTTTAGAATTCATAAACGAAATTGTTATCTAATTCTTTTTCTAGCCTTGTGGGCATATCGTATCTCAACAAAACCTTAGATTGGTTTTACTTCCTTCAAGTTGGTTTAGTGTCTGGAACCATCTCTACCAATTGAATGTGAAATACCATCTTTGAAACTGGAAATTAAATTATTACCAATGACTTATGCAGAATAGGAATGTTTTATGTACTTAGCACAACTAGATGAAACATGTTGTGAGTTTGCATTAGCTAGCAAGACTCAAAAGAAACAAACTAAGGCATAGTATGATCAAAATGTAAAACCTCATTCATATTCAGAAGGGGATCTAGTCTTGGTCTATAATCAACAGCACAATAAATTAGGTGATGGTAAATTTGAGCCAATGTGGCATGACCTTTATTTTGTAAAACATGTACTCAAAAATGGTGCCTATGCGTTAGTTCAATATGACAACATTTCTTTAGGAAAGCCCATAAATGGTCTCTGCCTTAAAATAATTATGCCTAAATCGATCGGTGGAGAATTTTCATATTGTTATATCATATTTTATGTGTGGCAATTTGAACAACCTTTTACGGTTTTCTGCTACTTCTCCTACTTATCTTGTGGTACACTTTATTTGCAAATGTTGCTCCTTCAAACTTACTCTGGCTTCGTTGATGTAGCTAGTCATAGTACTCAGAATTTGTCTTCCATAGCCCGGGTCGTTTATTCGCCCAAATATGAGTTAGATTCTATTGAATGGATATGCTTGGTTAAACAATGAATAACATCACAAAGTATAGTGTAGTGATTGAAATAATAACTGATTCCTTTTCATTTGACATTCATCGATTGATCATTTGGTAAGATTCTCAATTCATAGTATTACATTTAAATGATGCCTATTCAATAAGAGGTGCTTCAATGTTAAGATAGTTTTGCAGGTTTGACTCTTGGAGAGAGAGTTTGATTACATCGAATATCAACACATTCTGAGATGTTTAAACAAATTAACTGATGCATTGGCTAATTATTTTTTAAATTGGCATTTGTAAAACATTTATAAGAACTAAAAAGAAATATTCATCCATATATTGTACAAGATAAACTGAAATAGAATTAGTATTTTTCATTAGTCAAATTTCTATAAAAAGTGTGGTTTATACAAAAATGTCATCCAAAGACATGAGGCCCCATGGCCTTTATTATCTGATCATGTCAATACATCATCAAAAAACAAAATATAACCCTAAGGCTAGTAGATGATGATGATGGTAATAGACAATAGTGCGAGCTACTCCTTGTAGCAAGTGACTAATCGGTCCAGGAACCCCCACTGTGTGCCTATGATAGCAGAGAGGTAGGTCATCAATCCCAATATCTAGGATGTCTAAGGTCAACCTCTCTAGATTGTACTCCAGCTCAGTCAATTCCTCTATTGCGTTGGGCTTCTATATTGCGGGAGATACTGGTTTCTCACCTTGCCTCTCAAATATCCATAGTCCTAATTGTCTCACCAGGCTGACATCTATATGATCATTTCAGACAATTATGTTTTGATGCCAAAAAATAAACAAAAAATTCAAAAACAACCAAAGTGTCATGTTTTTTTAACCTAGGTCACCCCACTACATCCCAACTAGTAGTGGGATATCTGGATCACCTCTGTAATCCATTCCTTCATATGGAAAGTCTTCAATAATGATGATTTGATGCTCCAAGCAACCAAAGAAATTAGTACTATATCAAATTGTTAGCCCTTCGCCTCCTTTGTATCATGCCATCAATGCGCGTCACCTCAACATCTGAGGATCTCATGGTCCTCCTCCATCTATGGCTACCTATGGAGCGAGAAGCGATATCCTCTCTAGAGAAAATGAGATGACAAAGGAACCATACTAAAAATTCTTGAGTTTGTAGATTTTCACTCTATTTAGTTTCCCTTTCAGGTTGGAAACTACCCCTTCGCACTAGTTGATTATTGTAGGTTGTAAGGACTCTATGAAGATCTTCATATGAGCCTTGGTAAGAAAGTGAACAACTACACTTCCACATAGTTGTGCAACACTGAAATCAACAACTCTCAAAGGAAGCCTCTCAATGGTTTTGATATCAATTCTCACATCTTTGTGTTATATACCTATGGGGGATAACATGGGGTACAAAGGGAGGTATCCAAGGAAATAATGTAATAATGGGATGGGCCATAGTAATAAATAAGGTGGTTAACCCATATCATGTAAGGGACCACAAGTAGTTAGTAATAATGTAATGGGCCCATGGTATTAAATAGATGGTATTGAGGGAACCATGGTAATGACCCATGGTACTGTATGTATGAGGCCTATAAAGAAGCTAGAGACTCCACATTGAGGGATGTGAAGGTTTATTGTATGAACATGAATATGGCTTGTGGAGTGTTCTCCTTCCTTAAGGAGTGAATATATGGTGTTGCCCTACCTTAAGGGTTTGATCAGTAAAGTGAATCATTTATATCTATATTCAGATCTTGTTCTTTCTTGGGTTTATTTTCGTTTTCTTATATTTTCATATCAGATCTATAACAAATGGTATCAGAGCACTTTCTTGGGCACAAAAGTGGAGATTTTTATTTTTTTTGCAGGATTTCAGGGGTGGCGAGTTTTCATATCAGGTCTGTACGTTTTGGTGCAAGACCTAATAAATCTAATTGAAGATCTAGATTATTTATTAAAAAATATCTGATTTCAAAAAAAAATTCGGTTGAATCGGAGTCCAGATGAAGGAGATATCACTGATCTAAAAATCAGTGGGGTTGCAGACAATTTTTCAGGGAAGCGAGTTTGCGGCGTAGATCTGGATGTATTGGTGCAATATTTGTAAAATATAATTGTAGATCTGGATTCTATGTGAAAAAATACCCGATTTCAAAAAAAAAATCGGTCGAATCCGAGTCTGGATGAAGGCGATATCGGTGATTTACAAATCAGTGGGGTTGTAGACAATTTTTTGGGGCAGTGAGTTTGCGGCATAGATCTAGATGTCCTAGTGCAATATCTACAAAATTTAACTGTAGATCTCAATTCTTTGTGAAAAAATACTTGATTTAAAAAAAAAAACGGTCGAATCGGAGTCCGGATGAAGGAGATATCGCTGATCTAAAAATTAGTGGTGTTGCAGAAAATTTTTCAGGGCAGCGAGTTTACAGCGCAGATCTGGACGTCCTAATGCAAGATCTACAAAACATAATTGCTGATCTGAATTTTTTTGGAAAAATTGTCCAATTTCAATAAAAAAATCAGTCGAATCGGAGTCCGGATGAGGGAGATATCGTTGATTTAAAATCAACTCTTTTTGCAGAAATTTTGGTGATGACGGGAGAGTTGTAGTGCAGATTTGAAATTCCAGTGCCTGGATCAGGATTTCTATCACATGGGTAGATGCAGAATGGTTGTTCCATTTCCAAAAATAGGTCATAATAGGGATTTTGAGCAATATTGACGAAATTGTGGCCATTTAAAATTTTCGCCAAGTAAGTCAATTTTTCTCAAACCCTCTTCATGGAAAATTTTACTGGAAAAGGTGATAGCCCTACTATTGAAGAATACATAAAACAAACTAAGTCAGTATGAGAAAAAAATTGGAAGGATTTAGTGTGGCTTAATTTTAGAGATGAGGCTTACAAATGGTATTTCTCACTTGATGACAAGCAGTTGTCCAAACTTTCATATGCAGAATTTGAAAGTGTCCTTTTAAACAAATGGTCTCGGACTAGAAAAAGGGAGAATGAGATGCGTAAAGGGTTATTTTCTATGGGTGTCTCCTTATTGCAGGTTCATGGATTGATTCAGAAGGAGAAAATTGTTGTATCTATAAATCCTAGATGCAAGCACAATTTTATGAGTGTTAATTTGGTAAAAAAATTGCAAGTTCCAGCAAAACACATTGAAAACACACAAGTGGATGATGAGGATGATCAAGTGTATAAGGATTTGAAGATTTCTATGGATAAGTATGTGTGGCATGGTGTTTTTTATACTTCAGAGATGGATAATATGGATGTTGTTTTAGGATATCCTTGGATGGAATCCATGGGTACTATCAATATTAATGTGCAGAAGAAATTCCTGAAGCTCTGGTATAAGAAGAAGAAAATTACATTACAGGATATTTCCATCAATAAACAAGTAGAGTCCATGAAGGTTGACGAAGAAGATGTTCCAGGGACTGACATATTAGATGATAAGCCATTGATGATCGACAATCAAACACAAACAGAGGCTGAAGCAGAGAAGGATACAGGTGCTGATACATTAGATGAAGGCTCAGTGGTTGAAGTAATATTGGAAGATAAGACGCCACAGCAGGCACCACAGCAGGGTGAATTAAATA
The DNA here is from genome assembly GCA_031772625.1 of Pinus tabuliformis. Taxonomy (NCBI): domain Eukaryota; kingdom Viridiplantae; phylum Streptophyta; class Pinopsida; order Pinales; family Pinaceae; genus Pinus; species Pinus tabuliformis. The sequence continues at coordinate 472,526,120 of CM062814.1, forward strand.
AAAAGACATCGTGGGTTAAAACTTTAACATATCATCACCCACATCACCCCGCAAGAAAACAACCAACGAAATGGCAACCAATTAGCCACAAGTACAACAACTCCCGCATGACAGTTAGAGAGAAGCGTAGATCCACCTACTACACATCAACACAAAAGAGCTACCACGGTCAACTTCCATCTCAAGCAAGCGAGGCACCAGCAAGATCGAGGGTTCACCTCTCTCTTGGATGGCTAGATGCATGTGCATAGTACTAGTGGACTACTCTTTTGAGTAGATCTTATTATTTGTGTTATTCTCATGTTTCGGGGAGGAAACATGTTAAGGGGGGTGGAATGTTATATACCTAGGGGGGATAACATGGGGTACAAAGCGAGGTATCCAAGGGAATAATGTAATAATGGGATGGGCCATAGTAATAAATAAGGTGGTTAACCCATGTCATGTAAGGGACCACAAGTAGTTAGTAATAATGTAAAGAGCCCATGGTATTAGATAGATGGTATTGAGGGAACCATGGTAATGACCCATGGTATTGTATGTATGAGGCCTATAAAGAGGCTAGAGACTCCACATTGAGGGATGTGAAGATTTATTGTATGAACAGGCATATGGCTTGTGGAGTGTTCTCCTTCCTTGAGGAGTGAATATATGGTGTTGCCCTACCTTAATGGTTTGATCAGTAAAGTGAATTATTTCTATCTATATTCAGATCTTGTTCTTTCTTGGGTTTATTTGCATTGTCTTATATTTTCATATCAGATCTATAACAAGAATGTTATATACCTAGGGGGGATAAAACTTTGAGATAAACTCCTTGAAAGAAATGGTGCACTAGATAGGTGGAAATTGTTACACCATCTCATCTATATCCATACAGATAAATGTCCACTCCATGACGTGGAAGCCCAGAAAAGAAATAAAGGTCATCATCATTAATATTGAGTCTATGGTCTCCAATAACGAAGCGTTCTTCTTGTAGGTTCCACATTCTCACCATCCACACCAATAGGACTAGTTGGGCCTTCATACCTGGAATTGTGAAAAAATTAAACAGTCCACATTTTCTCAATGCATTTATTTTTTTTGGATGGTTCAAGACAGCTATATCCTATTCTTCACGTTGACACTCTTTCCACTCCATTTTTCTAGCTCAAAACCCTAGAAATGAACATGGAGGATCATTATAAGCAGTTGTGGTAATTTTTTGTGAAAAAATTGGGCATTTCTAATTAATTTTTAAAAGCCCACGGTGCTTTGTGCAATCGCTTAAGGAAACCATCACAAATTTGCATAGTTCTAGTGCCAGAAACTAGGCACAGCCTGTTTTTATGTGTTAAAAACTTAAACGGTGTGCGTAGGAATAATGAAGGTGAACTGCGCACACCGAGGGTGATTTTTCATTTGATAAACCCCCCTAGAACCAAAATACAAGGTAAAATCTGAAATAAAAATAATGAAAACGAAGATATCAGAGATATGATTTACCTGGAGAAGATGACTCGTGATTTGGTCCAATAGTTTGCCTAGAATCTGCCTCTGAAGTTCTTGGTGAAACTACACTCTATCACTTTTAAATGGTAAAAAATACAAATGGTAAACTTTTTTTACCTTCTTGGATTTTATAAGTTTTTAGGCCCATTAAAATATATTTTTTTCCTATTAGCCTCTGAAATCTAAAATTTTAATCTTTTTTACTATAATTTTGAGAGGCGATGATTATGTTTTCTTTTAAGTGTGCAAATCATAGGTTATTTATGAAAATGAATGATTTTGGCATTGAGAAGATTTTTATCATTTTTTTGAACTCGTTAAAGACTTACGAAAAAGCAAAACAAGGAGTTTTGTTTTGCGCCCTTTTTAGAATCCCTAAATATTTCACTATTTGAACTCGTACAAGTAGATGAACAGTCGTTTATTCAATATAAGTTTACCCATTTTATAGACTTAACTAGACAATTTATGGAAAAGGTATATGTTGAATAATCATGTTCAATAGAGTTCCCTCCTGCATTATTTTACCCTTTTTATGGGCTTAAGGGAGTAAATGTACGTAAAAAGACATTTGATAGTTTACTTATGTTTTTTTCCAAACTCTCTAAAAGTGGAAAACACAGAGCTTTACTTCCTCTAGGCTCGTTAAAACTTTAAGTCTAAAAAACTGAATTAGGTTTTTTTTGTGTCTTTTCAAACTCTTTGAACATGAAAACGACATGGAGTTAGCCCTTCACTAGAATTGTAACCCTTCACTAGAATTGTAATACTTAAACGGTGGAGGTCTCATTAATCATGATGACAGCAAACCACTCCTTCCTAGGGTTCATTAAAAATACTTCGAAGGAATCATCTAAAGAATTTTCTTAGAGGACAAGCATATGTTATCCTCATCAAGCTTTCCAAAAATAGACGGTTACTTTCCAGTAATGGTGGGGAGAAATTTGGAAAGAACTTTTTTTTTTGTATTGCAAAAGAAAGTATGTCTCTCTCAAACATGACACTCTGCCACTTTTGTGTCCAGGTTGGGAAATCCATTTGCCTCTCAATTCGCCATACCTCATTGAAAGCCTTCACTTGGTTTGGGTATCATTTTTGAGTCAAATGTTATAAGAAATTATGTCGTGTCACTGATATGCTCAAGGGAAAATTCCAACCTCAGTAAAATTAATTTTCCATTCATAAGTCTTCGACCACATTGATCATCCTTGAGTCAGTCCTCAATTACTCCAAAATATTATTCTTCAAAACTTGACATGACTTTCACGTCGTATGCCCTCCTATGATGGGTCACTTCTTATCGAGTTCAACTCATTATCTGGTAAGTTGCTCTAGAAACATTTAGTACCTTGGAGCCTGCATGCCTTAATGGCACATCTCTCGCCTTTGACGATAGGTTCTCATCATTTGCCTTCAATCGAATGAGTCTATGAGTGTTATACATTACAAAATCTATTCACACTTCATATATTTTACTGGAACTACCTTGAGAACCATTGTTATTATTGCTGGTTCCTCTCGTGCTTGTTAACGGTTGCATCATTGACTGGTAATCAAGTGGTTTATACCATGTTCGACTATGATAAATTCACTCGCATGGTTAGATTCGTACTACAGATCGAGATATCGAGATCAAGAACTTGGATGTAGTTTCATCCATCCAAGTTGCATGAAGTTATCAAATATTCATGATTTAAAACATAGATCCATTGATGGTTATCTCCAATGATGATTTTATATTTAATTGTAACATTTGATTGATTGTTTAAGGTCTCTAATTGTGGTCTCTAACTCTAGCCTTAACATGATAAAGCGGTTCAGTCATCAAACATCTTTCATGGCTTTGCACCTTAGGGGGAGATTTGTTAGACATCATTTTATCACATTAGGGAGATGACCATTAGTTTGTATCATTAAATATCCATAAATGTGTTCCAAAGCATCCCCCTGCAAGGCTAGAACCCAGATTATCCCAAAGAGAATGAAATTCCTAGATCTCCAGGCTCAAAATCTTATTTTTGGCTTTTTGCGCAGTTCCCTAGTCCATTTTTTCACATACGTAGATGACACCATTAGAAACTATGCCAAAGTGTTATATGTTTGACACTATGGCTTGCACACATCACTTGACACAAGTAAAAAAAAAATTAAAGTCTATAAGCATTATTAGTCAGATATTTCCCAACTAACAGGCTTCGGATGGATGGTTATTCAACATTGATCCCTCCCATCATGGAGCTACTTCCCTCTCTTTGTGGAGCCCCCATCTCACCATTTTTTTATCTCATCTCTTAGGAAGAGGATCCCAAACCTCCTCCTCTTTGCATATAAATCAAGCATAGGCCAGAGAATTAAGGAGGACCATTCAAGGTAGGCTTATGCTGCAGAAATAAGGCCAGGAGGTTTTTCATCCAAGTAGAGGGTTGGAGATTATGAGAAGAGGCTTGTAACATCAATGATTTGAGTTTTAAGTCTTTTCTCCATTTTACTTAATAAAAATAAATTTTTATTTCCTAATCATGTCTTCGTTGATATCATTTGTGGGATTCCTTGATCACCTACATAGGTTATGATTGGTTATTGATTCAATTTATGATATATGTTGATTTAAGTATTTCATTTATCTTTCATTCTATATATTACATGCTTTCATCCATTGTGCATTTATGTCTATATAGATCTCCTTCAAGACATAATGGAGAAGTTATGGAAAGCATTGGAATGACCTCTAAAGCATCAAGGGGATGCTAACTGTCGAGGGCACTAAAAGGGACTTCAACATGCATTTCGATAAAATGGTAAGTGATCTCTCTGATATTCCTTGTTTCAATCAATCATAAGCTACAGAAAGGTAGAAGTTCTTTGTTGTTTATTACTATATTTCGTTTGAGATTTAGGGAGATCCATCTTCTCCGCAAGAGGGATTAGTCCTCATAACAAATATAATCCCTCTTGTAGATAAGATAGATCTCCCTAAATCTCAAACGAAATCTAGTAACAAACAAGAAGAACTCCTAACTTTCCTTAGCTTATGATTGATTGAAACAACAAATATGAGAGAGATCAATTACCATTTTATCGAAATTTCGGTTGTGATTTAGGGAGATCTATCTTTTCCGCAAGAGGGATTAGTCCGCCTAACACACCCGCACACAAAATCTTTCACTTCCAAAAAAATATCATTGATGTCCATATAATATAATTTTGTTTACAGAGATAGATAGGTACCATCCTTTGTAGTCATTAACTCTATGTGAATCCCTTTCTAGTACATAGTTCATTAAAATGTTAAAATTCAATAAGCATGTTCTTTTACATTCTGAGATTTTTCCATCTCACATTCCTCTCTTGATAATTGTTTTCGTCTCCAATTGCACTTAATTGAACATGCAATTTCTCTTAGGACATATCAAGCATAGATATAGGTCTCATTGCCACCTTTGGTTAATTCCACAAATTAATGTTACATCCTCCATATTCTTATTTTTTCTTATAATATGAATTTATTTGTCTAATATGATAATTAATTCCAATTATTTGTATTCTTAAGTTGACTTATATCATTTATATCAGTAAGTGATTATACCAAGAAAAATGTCAACTATATTGTAATAAAAATAGGATTCTAAAGAAACAACAAAACACAATAAGAGAGACAATATTACATTGGGAATAACCCAACTAACTTTTATACTAGGGATAATTCGTTGTTGTTCAAAGTTTATGATATAAATTGTCTTGTTAGAAATTTAGTCCACCCAAAAATTCGACTTTCTGTGTCTAAAACAATGTTTTTTTGGTTATTTCTTAAACTTGGTTTTTTGCATCTTGTCTCTTTCACTTAAATGAGCGGAATATATCTTTTCATGTGAGATTCGAAATTGTGTCAAGTTTGGAGGTCAAATTTTCTTATATATAGTGGTCAAATGAGTGTGATTTTGAGCAAGGGTCACCTCCAATGGTGGTCTTGAGTTATGTTTCTTGGAGTATATATTAAAAAAAAAGAAAACTGAATTTTCCTTCTAGTATTTATAATTTGTTTTCTTGATTTTTAATGATCATAAGAATGCAAGATTACCTCTTGATGCTACAAAAGTCAGCACTCCCTCTTAGCGAGTGAGTTATTCTCTTGCAACAATTTATTATTTAACAATAAATTCTCCTTCATAAGGAAATTTTAATGATCTTGTCATAATGACGCATGTATTTAAATATCCCGGGTGGACCATCATCCTTTATGACTCTTTAGAAAAATATCTGAAACTCTTTTGGTCATGACCTTAGCCTAGGCATTAATTAATTTTAACTTCTTAAGAGAATTTCCCTTTGGAATATTCACGTTTATGTGCAGATGAAGCATTTAAATTTTGATATGTCTTTCTTCTTTTGATATGGTCTATTTGGAATTCTTTCATCAAATTTTACAATGTCCCCGTTGTCAAATTTTCCAAAATTTCTCTTCTTAAATTTTCTATGGTTCCTCCCTTTCTTTTTGTGAGCAACAAGGGATTGAGTCTTTTTGTTTTGAGGTTCATTTTTATTTCGCAACCTAATTTATTCTTGAATATAATAATGCCATAGATCATCAAATGGTGGTAGTTTTCAACGTGCATAAATTCCTTGATTCAATGGTTTCCATGGTGAAAGAAAGCCACATAAGGAAACTATAACTAATTATGAATATTCAATTTTCTGATGAGTGGCTATAAGTTCATCTTTGATTTGAGTTATTTAAATAAGATAAGATGTGATAGAATCTGATTTAGTCATTTTAATATTGCAAAGACAATGCTTCAATGCTAACTTCCTATATTATTTCTCGCATATAACTTTGTTAGGGAATTGTACAATTATTTGCCACTCTTTACTACTTTAACATGAGGAATTACGTGGTATTCTATTGAGTATAAAATAATCCTATTTTATTTTTCCTCACTCTTTTTGAACTTTTCCTTCTACTCAAATCCCTTTGGTTCTGGAATATATTTTTCTGCCTAACCTAGAAAGTCATTTTCCTCGAAGATGAAAAATACTTGAGTTTTCTAAGATAGTTGATTGCACCTTCCAATGTGTCTTGGATTCTGAGGTTTGGAGACATTATGCAAACTGCAAGGAATCAAATGTTTGATAACCCTCTTTCTCTAGGAATAATTTACAATTATTCAATGCTTTGCTTCTTGTGGCTACTCCTTCACCTAGGTTCTGATACTATGTTGATTTTTTCTTATACTAGAAACTAAATTTTCTAATCTGATATTTACTTCCAATGCTTTTTATTCATAATTTGTTTTATGCCATTTATATCATTAGGTAATCATACATAGATATATATCAACTATAACGTAATAACCATATGATCATAAAGAGACAAAAAAAGACAATAAGGGACACGATTACATTGGAAATACCCAACCTTTCGAAAAAACAAACCAAGTTTTCTACCAAGGAAAATGCAATCTCAAACAAATTTTACAATACAATTTGCCTAGAAATATGTGCGAATATTTCAATTACAAATACAAGTCAAACCTGGTCAAACTACGTATTGATAAATTTTGCCATCCCATAAACGCATTCCCAAAAACTCATATTTTTCCGTCTTGTCTCCTTCACTTGAATGAACATAAAATATCTTGTCTTGTGATATTTGAATTCATGCCAAGTGGGGAGGTCAAATTGTCTTATATATAGTGGTAAAATGAGTGCCCTTGTGACCAAGGGTAACTTCTAATGCTGGGCCCAACTTAGGCTTTTTGGAGCCTAAATAAATAAATATAAAAATAAATTTTCCATTCAATAATTATAATCTATTTTCTTGATTTTGAAGGATCCTTAGCATGCCAGAATACCTCCCAATGCTAGAAAAATGGACACCATATACACAGAAAGGATGGATTCTACATGATTACATATGTTAGCACATTAATCTATGTAGGTTTGATTTAGGTGGGCTTAGAAAGCACTTTGGGAAATCAACTTTGACAAAAATATTGGGGTGTCAGGTGCAACCAATTGTGGACCTCTTACAACAACATTTCCATTCAAGTGCAACAAAAATTCAAAACTATCTTAAAATTTCAATGTACTTTATGAAAATTGAATTCATATCTTATCACAATCCACAACTTCTTTCATCATCATATAAAGGGTCTCAAATTACCCTTGGAAAAAACCTACCAATTTTTATCTTTCACAACTTGGATCCCTTTCCTCTCACCTTGGACACACCAAGACAATTGTTCATATCTACTCAATCACACCATTGTTTTCTCCATTAACATATTTAACTAAATATTTGACATATCTATCTAGTTTTTGTGTTGGATTTTTCTGTTGACATGCATTTAAACCATAGTGAAAGTGTTGAGTGACAGTGCTTTGTAGCACGTAGTGAAAGAGAGTTGAAACCATAATGAAAGAGTTGAGTCACAGTTCTCTGGGGCACACAGTGAAAGAGAGTTAGCGAAACATCTCTATGTCTTACCCAGTGAATGTGGTCTACGATAAAATAAGTTGTCTCCTCTCTTTTAACTATGGTAGTGCAACCTTCAAACGTGGTGGTGCAACCGTGGCAGAGAATAATATTTTTCAAGCCAGTGAATTTGCTACAGTGTCATGAGGAAAAACCTCATAATAAAACTCCTATCGGTGTAATAAAACATGAAAAATGATCATATGCATCCTTCTTGATATTTTTGAAAGTTGATGCCTTCTATTTTGTTTTACTTGCAAGTGGAACATATCTTTGGTTTTCTCTCTTTTTCAAAATATCTTCAAAACAAATGGAACCATAAAGTGTTTTAGTTGAGAGAAACATTCACTTCTACACACTCTCATTTTTTTTTCTTGTGCCTCAGATAATGTTGGAGATCAGATGCACAGCAAACATAAAACAACATATACACAGCTATTAAAAACATGCACAGGAGACACAGCTTTTTAACGTGGTTCACCCAACCAATTTGGGCTACGTCCACCAAACATAGGCATCAACAATATTTATTAATCAAACAGGAGATTACGAAATTAATCAAATCCTCACAAACTCTCACACAACTCTCAAACCATCCGTATCGATACCTATTTTATAGCAAGGAGAATCTAACTGCCTCATAAATCTTCTCACATCAAATTTAGGATGCATTAACTCTCTCCCAACAACTAGGAGCTAATCTAGCAACAAAAAATCCTATTGTTGTCATCTACTGAGATTTTTTCCTATTTTATATCAAACAGAAAATCTCAACAGATAAGTGTCATGGATAACAATAACCACTCGAGAAGAGAAGAACACAAAACACAGATAAGTGCCAAAATTTTTAACCCTCTTTCACTCATATGCCCCAACCTTTGATGCCATAAGTGAATGGAACTACTTTCATGTTCAGACACTATAGATACATAATTTGACCCTATACTTCCTTCTAACTGAAATAGATTTCCTACCTTCTTAGCTTTCATAACTAGTAAAATACATTTGTAAATTTTCATTACTCCACCTTGAATTACAGTTTTATATCCATTTGAATCAAGTGCTCCTAATGAAATCAAACTTTTTCTTAAATCTGGTACATGCCTCACATCAGTTAACATTTTAGTTGTCCCATCAAACATTTGCAGTTGTATACTCCCAATGCCCACAATATTACATGTTACATCATTACCCATGTACACAACACCATCATCAATTGATTTATATGTCGTGAACCAGTCTTTATGAATACACATGTGGTTTGATGCACCGGAATCTAACAACCAATGTTTACCATGATTTGACATATTAACTGATAATACTTCATCACTCATACCTGAACCAGATGTCGAACCTGTATCTATCGTATTTGCCTCCTTCTTCTCTGTCGAAGAATCTGCTTTAGAAGTTTGCTACTGTTGCTTCCAACAGTCCTTCTTTAAATTCCCTGATTTGCCACAAAACCAACACTTTAGCTTACTCTTCTTCCCTTTTGACTTTGAACGTGAGTCGCTCGGCTTCCTGGGGCGTCTTTCTTTCGAACGACCTCTAACCATCATAGCTTCTGATGTAGAGGTTTCGGAATGCGACCTTCTCCTTGTTTCTTCCGATAATAAGGATGCAACTACATCATCAAACTCAATAGTTTCTGATAAAATAAGACTTATAGAAGTAACAAAATGATCCCATGATTCGGGCAACGAGCATAATAAAGTAATAGCTTTATCCTCGGATTGAATTTTTACTTCTATACTTTGTAATTGCACAAGAAGAGTATTAAAAGCATTTAAATGATCAGCAATCGATGTACCTTCCTTCATTCGCAAACTGTACAACTATCGCTTCAAGAGAATCCTATTGGTTAAGGATTTGGTCATGTACAATTTCTCCAGTTTCGTCCACAAACCAGCAGCTGTTGTCTCCAACACGATATTAAACAGGACATCATCAGCTAGACACAGTCGAATAGCACTTATCGCTCTTTCATCCATCTCGGCCCACTCATTATCTGTGATGTTGTAAGGTTGTTTGGATTTTCCCAACAACGCCTTTGCCACACCATGTTGGACAAGAAAACCATACATCTTCACCTTCCGGATCTCGAAATTATTTTTGCCATTAAACTTCTCAATTTCAAACCAGGCACTCAGAGTTTTCGCCATCTTATATCAACCAAAAAACACAATAATCTCCAAAATCCAACTTTTAAATACCAGCAATTAAAAAACTGCCTATGCCTTATATGCCTTTGCTTTTAAAAAAAAACTTTTTGTTTGTTTGTTTACTGTGTGCAAATTGGGCAATAAAAAAAAAAAAATCTCAAAACAAAACTCTTGTTTTATTTGTGTTGTGCATATTACAGCACACAACCGAGTAAAGCAAAGTGCAATGGAGCAATGCGCATTCTCAACACGCACCACAAAACCAATCCAATACGCACCAGCAAAACCAATCAATATGCACCAGCAAAACCAATCAATACGCACCAGTGATCAATACGCACCAGCATCAATTGAAAGCTCCAGCAATCATATACGCACCAATTCAACCGCACCAGCACCAATTGAAGGCCTCAACAATCATATACTCACCGACAACCTCCACGCAGGTAATACGCACCAGACAACAATGAATTGTAATACACAGGTTTGTAATACGCCTTTGCGCTCCACCTCCAGCACGCAAGTGAATACCACCAACAATACTTCTCACCTCTACGCAGGTTGGACAACAGTCCAGCACGGCCATGCACTAGAAATGAATTGGAATCCATGCAGCAATCGAATACCATATGCTCCATGCAACACTCCAGCGATACTACGCACGCAGCAACACCATTCCATGAACACGTAGGTCCACACAAGCACGTCAACACGGTGTTTTTCTCTACGCTGGAGGTCGTAATGGGTATATATATATATATATATATATATATATATATATATATATATATATATATATATATATATATATATATATATATATATCAGCACATATATATAAGGCGATTCACGCACCAGCACCATTCCAGTTCTACATAGCTTACGCACTCCAGTTCTATGCACAAAACAACCTCCTTCCACTGCTCCATTCAACGCACCAGCACTCAAACATCACTCTGATACCAATTGTCGGAGATCAGATGCACAACAAACATAAACAAACATATACACAGCTATTAAAAACATGCACAGGAGACATAGTTCTTTAACGTGGTTCACCCAACCACTCTGGGCTATGTCCACCAAACATAGGCATCGGCAATCTTTATTAATCAAGAAAGAGATTACAAAATTAATCAAATCCTCACAAACTCTCACACAACTCTCAAACCATCCATATGGATACCTGTTTTATAGCAAGGAGAATCTAATTGCCTCATAAATCTTCTCACATCAAATTTAGGATGCATTAACTCTCTCCCAACAACCTGGAGCTAATCTAGCAACAAAAAATCCTATTGTTGTCATCTACTGAGATTTTTGCCTATTTTATATCAAACAGAAAATCTCAACAGATAAGTGTCATGGATAACAATAACCACTCGAGAAGCGAAGAACGCAGAGGGAGTCGCTCGCTAGTTCTTAGTACACTCTTGAGTATTCCAGTACGGCTAGACCATTGATAGTAGTGGAGTCGTGATGGTTGCTAAATGGGTTAGCTTTGGCTTTGGTTTTGGCTTTGGCTTTGAATCATACGAAGATGAAGTCTGATGTTGGATAAATAGCATGATTCGAACTCCTCATAAGACTAGAGGCCCCTTGGTTGATCCTAGGTATTTGTAGCCCTAGGGTTGGTGGCCAAGCATAAGCCAATTTCTTTTGTGAAAGTATCATTAAACTTATAATTAACTTTCTAAAACATAAAATATTTCTCTAAATATTTTTGTACGGTCCCAAATATTGCTCCAACAATGTCACTAAATATCACTGCTCAAAGAGAAGTAACATAATAAACCACTTAAGTAGTTGTATCTGTGGGATCTCGATGCTGGAGAAAAAATGAAAAAAATTATTTTTGAACCCCAAACTTAATAGGGGGCAATGTAATGGTAAAAATGCACACCATTCTTTCTGGTCGGCATGCCAAATTTAACTTACCATTAAATATATTAAGCTACAACTGAGATGGTAAGTATATATATAACTATTATGTATCAATATCGTAGGTCGTAGGATCAAAGCCGTTTGAAAACCCTCCAACATAGATCTTATTCTTCACAGTAAATAAGAAAAACCCTCCAACATAGATCTTATTCTTCGTAGTAAATAAGCAAAACCCTCCAACATATATCTTAGAAAGTGACGAGATGGGGGAATCAAGAAATGGAAGTGAAAATGATAATATCGATTGTACAAGAGAAACGTTTCAGCTGGCTGCGAAAGAAATGTTTTAACGGCTTATTTGTCATGTAGAGAAGGAGACAAATAATGGCCTATTATGGAAAAGATCTGCAGCTTCAACAACAACAAGTAATACAGATGACGTTTCACAGGAAGACTGTAAAAATTAGTGTGATGTTCAGCAACACTTGATCTCTAGCGTAGTGTTTAGATGGATTGAATGAGACAATAGAGATCAGTGGGAATTTCAGAACATTTGGGACAATGTGTATGTATGTCAATTAGATGACATTGGACAGAAAACCAACTGTGAATGGCATACTGTGAACTACGGTGGCAAAAGAAATATCCAAGCTGCAATGGCTGAGAACGTCAATATTGTTTTGATGCGAACTATCTTTGATTGGAGTCGCCTCGATGGAAATGTGTGGAGCCATCAAATTGTATGGAGTGGAAATCTCACAAATTGTCATCGGGTACTACAACTCTTGGAAGACAATAGTAATGCCACTAATTATATTCAATTGAGAATTGAACGTTTTGATCTTCAACCTCATTTGTGAGAACAATACATTGCTTGCCATCACAGTCATCCCTTAGCTTCTGCTGTGGCAGCTATTGGTTCTTCCGAGACAGTTATGGCTACAGATGAACTCCTTGATAGAGATGATGGTGAAGGTGACAACTTGTTGTGTGAAATTTTCCTGGAGTCCCTATCCGTCAGAGAAGATAATGAAAAACAATTTCGTTACAATCACTTTTTTCATTGGAACTGAATTTTAAAGTGGTTTTATCTTCAACTTGAATGCCCCCTATGCAGGAATGAATTTCAGCGGAATTGTGGCGGCGAGTAAGTTCTGTACCGAACTCTTGTGAATGCATTGATGCGAACTGACACATTGCGTAAAACCGATGACACATACTGGTGTCGTTATTTATACCATAAAAATGAAATGTGGGTAAGTAAATAAATTCTCCATTTAGCGTATTTATATCAAAACCTCAAGGAGTAGTTGGAAATTGGTGTAAATTTGGAATTTAATTTCATCAATCATTCATTTAAACATAGGTGAATTAAACTAGGAATAGAATAATATCTAGTTACATATTTATGTGAAAAGGTGAATCAAAATATTATCTCATAAGTGAATGCTTAATACAAACCATCCTTGCCATGATATATCTTTTATAGTTCACTTTGTTTTGGTTAATTTGTGTAAAATACATAATTAATAAATATTAACTACATTTAATATCAATTAAAATCAAATTCCCACTTATTTGTTTGTCTATTAAGGTAGATATGTCAGGCCAGGCAGTAACTCCACAAGGCAAAAATGATTTGTGTATTATTCAATTAGGTAGGTATTCATTATATACATGAGGGAGAAACTGTTCAGTTCATCTCCCGATGACTGTTCATATTAATTATTTATCTATTTACATATATTCACCCAATCATGAGGATTAGGTGTCAACATTCCCCCCCTTAATCTGAAGGGATGTTGGTGAGTCCAAGCATCATTTTGAATCGTTCAAGCTTTTCTCTTCCAAGCGCTTTGGTGAAGATGTCTGCAATTTCCTCATTTGTGGAACAATGATGGACATGGATTGTTTTTGCCTCAACATGATGTCGAATAAGATGATATTTAGTATTGATGTGCTTCGTTCGATCATGGAACTTTGGATTCTTTGCCAACTTTATTGCAGAGGTATTTTAAATCATGAGTGGAGTTGATTGTACTTGTTTTACTTGCAAATCTTCAAGAATTTTCCTGAGCCACACAATTTCTTTCGTTGCTTCAGCTGCTGCCACGTATTCTGCTTCTATTGTGGAATTAGCTGGAACTGATTGTTTGCATGATCTCCAGGAGATAGCTCCTGATCCAAGACTCATATCGTATCATGAAGTAGATACCCCAGTTTCTTTGTCTCCATCGAAGTCTGAATTAGAGTATCCAATCAAGCTGAAGTCGTCCACCTGTGTATACTTGATTCGAAATTCTTGAGTTCCCTTCAGGTACCTTAGAACTCTTTTTGCAGTAGACCAATTTCCCTCACAAGGCTTTTGCATAAACCTGGAGAGGATTCCAATAGCAAACGAAATGTCTGGTCTGGTAGTAGCTAGGTAGTTGAGACTTCCTACAAGTTGTCTATACTTTGTTGCATCCTCAAATTCTTTTCCTTCAACAAATCTGAGCTTTAAGTTTTGTTCCATTGGAGTAGTAAGAGGATTTCACTCTGTCATGCCAAACTTGTTCAACAGATCTCCAATGTATTTCTTTTGAGAAAGAAATATGGACTTCGGATGTTGGGTTACTTCAATGCCAAGATACTAATGAGCATAACCCAAATCAGTCATTTCAAAACTTTTCCCCAGTTCCTTATTTATGGATGCAATGTAGCTTCGATTGTTCCTTGTGATCAAAAGATCATCTACATATACCAAAAGATATACAACTGTTTTTCCAACTTTCTTGACAAATAAAGTTGCATCATCAAGATCATAATGTTTGAAATTGAGTTTCAGAAGATGCTCAATTAGCTTTTCATACCAGGCTCGCAGTGCTTTTTCAAGGTCATACAAGGACTTCACCAGTTTGCATAGTTTATGTTCATGTCCTTTCACAGCAAATCCTTCAGGCTAGGACATAAAAACATTCTCTTTTAGATCTCCATTCAAGAAAGCAGTTTTTACATCCATTTGATGGACTTTCCAACCATTCTAAGCTGCTAGTGTAAAGACTGTCCGGATGGTAGCTCATTTTGTTGTGGGGGGAAATTCTCCTCATAATCGACCCCTTCCTTCTATGAAAAACCTTTTTCCACAAGCCTAGCTTTGTGCTTGTCAAGTGAGCCATCAGCTTTATACATGTTCTTGTAGACCCACTTGCAGCCAATTGGTTTGGTTCCTAATGGAGGATCAACCAACTTCCAAGTGTTGTTCTTTATGAGGGCATTATACTCCTTTTGCATTGCTTCTTTCCATTCATCATGAGAAGCAGCTTCTTTGAAGGAAGCTGGTTCAAAATATGTATACAAGTTCAATTCAGAATCATAAGAAACATACATATCAACAGGTCAATTAGAGTCATCCACATCACCTCCATTTTGCGGGTTTGAATTTCTAGTTCCTGTCTTTCCAACCTCATGAGGATGAACACTTTCAAGTGTCTTTGTTAACCACTTTGGGGGACCTTTCTCAGATGGTCTAGGCTGCTCTGTTGATTGAGTTGGGACTGAATCAATATTGAGTCTCCCAATTCTATTAATTACATCAATTAAAGCATCATCCGTTGTTGGAGTTTCATGTGGGGAGATTGCTCTTTAGAAGAAGATTCCACATGTTGATCTAGTATAGGAATCCCCCCTTCAAGATTTGGAATCTGATTATCAAATTCTTGAAATGCTTTTTCTTTTACGAATCTATCCATGTGATCAAGTTGTCGCTCAACAACATTGTCAGTTTTGTATGATTCAAGAAAAATTACATCTCTAGATACAACAAACTTCTTATTTACTTCATCATAGAGGGGGTATTCTTTGGAGGTGTTTGAATACCCCAGAAAGATACACTTACGACTTCTAGCCCCAAGTTTGTTTCTATGTACCTTTGGTATCAAGGCATAACAGGTGGAACCAAAGACCTTGAGATGCTTTACCGAAGGAACATGTCCATACCACATTTCATATGGAGTCTTGTTTCTTATAGCATTAGATGGACATCTATTCTTTATATATGCAGCACATAGAACAACATTAGCCCAAAAAATTATCTTTACATTTTCGAAGAAGAGCATGGATCATACCATATTTAAGATTGTCCTATTCATTCTTTCAGCTACACCATTTTGTTGGGGATCATAAGGCACAGTTGTTTGATGTTTGATCCCATGTTGGCGAAGATAGTTTTCAAATTCATTTGATGTGTATTCTTTTCGATTATCAGTGTGAATAGATCCAATATGAGATTGTGCATCATTTTCAATCCAGTTATGAAAATTCTTGAATGTTTGAAAAGCATCAAATTTGTTCTTCAATAAATAAACCCAACACATTCCGGTGTAGTCATCAATAAATGTCATGATATTTTTATTTCCATTTGAAAAAGGAACATGCATTGGACCACATAAATCTGAATGGATGAGTTCAAGTTTTCTATGTGCTCTTGAATGTGAATCATGGAAAGACTGTTTGCTATGCTTTCCTAGAATGCAAGCATCACATTGCTTAAGCTTCATAGGAATTGTAGGCAAACCAACAACACCATTTTTCTTCAACAAGAGGAAACTGTCATAGTTCAAATGTCCTAGCATGCCATAATAAACTTGATGGAAGTGTACCTTCTTCATGATGAGAACTGTATGAGAAATGTTGCATGAGCAGAGGTTTCGTGTAGCTTGAGAAGCCTTTCTTATTCTATTCCCCTCATGACAAGTGAGTGGTCAGATGCTTTTCTTATGTCAATCTTGCCATCAAACATATGAATGGAGTGACCTTGCTGGACGATGTGGACCAAGGACAACAAGTTTCTCTTGAGTTGTGGGAGATATAGAACATGATGCAGAAGAAATTCTGGAACACCAGGAAGTTTAAGCCTGATTGTCCCAAGCCCTGATGGCTTGATTTTTTATTGGTCTGCAAAGTATACTTCTCCATCAACATTGTCAGTGAAATCTTCAAAAACATCTTTTCTATGAGTCATGTGGCAGGTTGCTCCTTAATCAAGAAACCAATCATTTTTCCAAGAATCAAGTGAAGCATTAAATAAATCTTCATTTACTCCAATATTACATTGTACCACACCATAGTGAGCAGATTCAGGTGCTTTACATTTGTCTATATCATTAGTTTTACCTTTTTGTTGGTTTCCTTTCTGCTCAATTTTGTCCCATGGTAGCTTGCATGTAGACTCTAGAGGCATCATGTGATCCATTTCTTTTGCAGTGAATGCAGTGAAAATCTGCCTTTTCTCCTTGAGAATGTCGTCCCCCCCGCCTCTGAAATATCTTCCTCTTCCTCTTTGACCACCTCTTTCTCCTGAAGAATCTTAAGTAGGATTCTTTTCTTTGTGAGCAAGGCACACAGCCTCTTCAGAAGATTCAAGGGTTGTCTTCTTTCTAAAAGCTTTCTCTCTTTCAGCAAGCTTTTTCACAAGAGAGTCAAAGGTGATATCTTTGAGATTTCCATTTGCTTGCAATGACTCAAGATAATTGGAGTATGTAGGATAAAGTGCCTTGAGAAAAGTGATCAGAGGAATATCCAATTCAACCTTAGTGGATTTGATATCATGCATTATAGACTTTACTTTAGATGAAAGAGCAAGAGGATCATTATTTTGCAGTTCAAGAGTGAAGAGTTTAATCATGAGTTGAACAACTTCAAGTGAATAATGTGAGTCATAGAGTTCTTTCATCTTTCCTAAGGCTTCAAAGGCAGTTGAATATGACGAAATATGGCAACTCATCTCTTCATTTACAGAGGCTGCGATTAATGCATAAGCTTTGTTTTTCTTGTTTCCCCAAATGTCGAGCTCTTTGTCTGAGGTACGTTGTACTGGTTCACTGTCTTCATCTCCGACACACATTCCTTTCCACAACTCATTGAAAATGAGGGTGTGTTTTATCACCCGGGACCATTCAGGATAGTTCTCCTTGCTAGTGAGAACTATTCCCACCATGGATATGTTTGAATTCATTCTATAAAAAAAAACTTTTGCTGATAGAAAAATACTTCTGCCAATATACACTAAAATTGTACTTCTGGTGGTAATTTTTTTTTTTACATTTCGAAAGGGCATTCTCTCCATGTACTATCTTTTTCTTTAAAAATATAAAACATAGATCAGCTATGCATTCTCAAAATATTTCAAATCGCTTCCTCATCATTTTTCTGCAATGTTCTTGAATTGTTTTACATGAAAAGGCAACAAAGCTATCTGAGTTTGGTCTTCACCAATCTAATCTCAATGTATATACTATAAAACTTTCATATAATTCCATATAGCATTTCCCATTAGCAAGAAAATGGGTTCTAATCTAACGTTTTCATATGCTTTGAAAGCTTTTGGAATTATCAAACCTCAGAATTCTTCATAACTTTATGTTGGAGACCTCAATTTCACTCTGCGATATCTTTGGAAATCCGATCAGAATCAATCATTTTGCTGGAAATCACAGATTACCTCACCCTCTGATTCAGTTTTAGATACTTTTAGTCAACAAGATCAGATTTGTAACTACCTTTCCAGTTTTCTAAGTGCCGACTTGAACGTAGCACCAATCGTCCATGTATGCAAGATCAATCTGGAGTAAATTCTAAGTGCTGACTTTGAAGATTATATCACATATTTTGAGAATACGATTGGTAATGCACATGCTTCAATCGCATATCTGCGTGTTGTTCTATTGAAAACTTGATTTACAGATACAGGTGTAGTCAAAGCTGTCTCCCTCGTTGGTGGTGGAATGAGAGTATTTAGTGTGCAGTGAAGACAGGGAAGAACAAACGGTAAAACAAAATGCGCACAACAGATGCGATGAACCGAGATGTTTTAAAGGAGGAAGAACCCATTCTCATGGAGATCCCTTAGAGGATTTGTTTCCAATAAAATATAATGAGGAGAGAAGAGGATTGTAGTCGGACATAAGATCTTGAAGATATGAGCAGAGATATGGAGCGAGCAGCGTATGGAAAAAACAGTGCATAGGAACGCTTTCGGTGTTGTAGCAGAGGAACGTTGTAGTAGAGGAATGTGGCAGTAGTGTTCAGGTCACTATGCAACGTTTATGGAAAACGCTTTGTATGCTGCGAATTATGAATGGACAACGGTTTTGAATGGAGAGACAACACTTTGAATGGACAACTCTTTTGAGTGGAGAGAAGTGTTGTGTGTGGAGCATGATTGTTCAAAGGTCGTTGTTTCTGCCAGATGTATACCCCAGGATGTCTTGTACACCCCTCCACGCGGGGTGGTGCAGGGGGGACTTGTCCCCCCCACGGGGGTCCGGGGGGGCTGATCCCCCCTGGCTGGGGGGTCCGTGGGCCAGTGGTCCCCTGGTGGGGGCTCGGGGGCAGCGTCCCCGAAGCTAAAAACAACTGTAAAATTTCCTTGTAAAAGTATAGTAATTTCTAGTCAATCTGGGCTGTTCATTAGGCGGATGATGTGACGGTAGAACTTATGTTTAGTTTAGGGTTTTCTGCCCTAGAAGGCAGCCCCTCTCTTTGTATGAGGGTATTGTATTTGAGGCTGTGAAATAGATGTGTATTTGTGAGCGAGAAACAGAGAGGTGAGACTGTGAGAGAAAGCAGAGGATATTACAGCAGATTTGTTGTAGGTTGTGTCTCTTCATTTTGCTGGATAATAGAAAGGAAGGACTGGCTTTTCGGGGTGGACATAGCTCAAACTGGGTGAACCACATATATCTGTGTCTCTCTTGTTTTGTGCATTTTCTGTGTTTATATTTCTGCAATACTTTATGTGTTCCATTGCTCTGTAATATATAATTTTCTAACAACTGGTATCAGAGCCGAAGGCCTATTTGGCTGATAAACTCGCAGTAAAGAAGGGTTCCTGGTTCAAGTGGGAGCAATGGTGGAAGATGGTAAGTTTAGGGTCGAGAAATTTAACGGCCAAAACTTCTCCCTGTGGAAGATGCTGATGGAAGATTATCTATATCAGAAAGATCTATACCTACCATTGGACGGAAAAACAAAGATGCCGATGGGTATGAAAGACTAATAATGTAACCTTCTCGATAGAAAGGCACTCGGAACAATACGGTTGTGCCTTGCTGCGTCAGTCGCCTTCAACATTTCGAAGGAAAACACGACAGAGGGTTTGAAGCAGATGTTGTCGAAACTATATGAAAAACCCTCGGCCTCAAACAAGGTATTTCTTAATGGTTATTTAATATGAATATGTCGGAAGGTGGATCTGTTGCAAACCATTTAAATGATTTTAGTACAGTTACAAGTCAATTAAGTTCTGTAGGGATAAACTTTGATGATTAAGTTAGTGCTCTGTTATTCTTGTGCTCATTACAAGAAAGTTGGAATGGTTTGGTAATGGCCATTAGTAACTCCGTTTCTGGATCTAGTACTTTAAAGTTTGATGATGTTGTCGGTGCTATCCTTAGTGAGGAAATGTGATGGAAAAGCTTCGGTGAGACATCGGGAAATGCTTTGAGTGTAGAGTCTAGAGGAAGAAAAATGGAAAGAGGAAAGAGCTCAGGATATCGCAGTAAATCAAGGAAAGGCAGATCCAAGTCCAGATCGGGGATAGTGTGCTGGAAATGTGGAAAGAAAGGACACCTAAAGAAAGAATGCAGATCTCGGAAAGGAAAAGAAGGAGATGCACAACAAGAAAACAATCATGAAGCAAATGTGACAAGTGAGGTGTTACATGATGCTTTGATTCTTTCTTTCAAAAATATTACTGATTCCTGGGTGGTAGATTTAGGGGCTTCATTCCATGCCACACCTAATAGGAAATACTTTCATGACTATGTTCAAGGAGATTTTGGACAAGTTCATTTGGGTGATGATAAACCCTGTAAAATCATTGGAATGGGTAAGGTTCTTCTAAAACAGCAAAATGGAAACCAATGGCTAATAAAGGAGGTAAGGTATGTTCTAGATCTAAAGAAAAATATGATTTCAACAGGGCAGTTAGGTGGTGAAGGTTGTGTGACAACTTTCACAGATAAAGCTTGGAAGGTCACCAAAGGAGCCCTTGTAATAGAAAAAGGCGAAAAGGTTGGTACATTGTATTTATGCAATGGCATTTCTAACGCTGTTAATGATTTAACTTCCAAATGAGCAGATGCAGCATTATGGAATCATAGGCTCAGACACATGAATGAAAAGGGGATGAATATTCTTCACTCAAGAAATTTGTTGCCGGGTTTGAAGAATGTTGATTTGGACTTCTGTGAGAACTGCATTTATGGAAAATAGAAGAGAGTCTGATTTCCGAGAGTTGGGAAAGAAAATAAGAATGAAAAATAGAGCTTGTGCATACAGATGTATGCGGACCTGCTCAGGTATCATCTCTTGGTGGCTCTCGTTATTATGTTACTTTTATTCATGATGCAACTAGAAAAACTTGGATTTATTGTATTAAGAATAAATCTGATGTATTTGATACTTTCAAGAAATGGAAAGCTTTGGTTGAGATTGAGACAGGAAAGAAATTTAAGTCCGTTAGATCAGAAAATGGAGGTGAATATTGCAACGAAGAGTTTGATAGGTACTGTTCAGAGCATGGAATTCGCAGAGAGAAGATAGTTCCAAGAACACTACAAGGAAATGGTGTGTGAGAAAGGATGAACAGAACAATCATGGAGCGTGCAAGGTGCATGAGATTGCATGCAAGATTGCCTTTACAGTTTTGGGCAGATGCTGTAGATACTGATGTTTATCTAATAGAGAGAGGGCCTTCAAGTTCCTTGGATGGTGGTATTCTAGAGGAAGCATGGATAGGTAAAAAGGTAAACTACTCTATTTTAAAGCCTTTTGGTTGTGAGGCCTTTGTCCATATTGATAAAGAAAATAAAACAAAGCTTGAGGCAAAGTCAAAGAAATGTACCTTTATTGGATATGGTGTTAATGATTTTGGTTATCGCATATATGATTACAAAAATCACAAAATCATTAGGAGCAGAGATGTAATACTCAATGAAAACGTCTTGTATAAGAATCAGTTGCAGGAAAAGAAACAGGAAAAGGAAATCAAGGAATACGCAGTTCTTGATGAAATCACTGAAAAAGGAAAGGTTCCTGAAAATAATAATAATCAACAACCACAACAAGAGCAACCACCACAACAACAACAGGCACCCCAAACACCTGAAAGTGGTGTTAGAAGATCTACCAGGATAAGTAGAGCCCCTGAAAAATACTCTCCTTCATTATATTATTTATTGTTGACTGATTCCGGTGAACCCGAATGTTATGAAGAAGCAATGTAGGTTGAAAGCAGGAAGAAGTGGGAGGTAGCCATGGAAGAAGAGATGGACTCCTTAATGCATAAAAAAACTTGGGATTTAGTCAGGTTGCCTGTAGGAAAAGCTACATTAAAGAATAAATGGGTTTACAGGCTGAAGCAAGAAGATGGAGGAAAACAGAGGTGTAAAGCTAGACTTGTGGTGAAGGGGTTTGCACAAAAGAAAGGTATTGATTTTGATGAAATATTTTCTCCTCTTCGTAAAATGACTTCAATCAGAACCATTTTAAGTCTTGTAGCAGCTGAAGGTTTGCATCTTGAGCAGTTAGATGTAAAGAGAGCCTCTGTCCATGGGGATTTGGAGGAAGAGATATATATGCAGCAACCACAAGGATATAAGGTGAAAGGGAAGGAGAAACTAGTGTGCAGGTTGAAGAAGAGCTTGTATGGCTTAAAACAGGCTCCAAGGCAGTGGTATCTAAAATTTGACAAGTTTATGGCTGAACAAGTTTATACTAGATGTCACTCTGATCATTGTGTTTATTTGAAAAAGAAAAATGATGGCAAATATATTATATTCTTAATGTATGTAGATGACATGCTTGTTGCAGGATCTAACATGCAGGAAATAAATGTGCTCAAAAGAAAATTGGCAAATTCATTTGCAATGAAGGATTTGGGAGCTGTAAAACAAATCCTATGTATGAGAATAACTAGGGACAGGAAAAATCGTAAATTAACATTGTCTCAGAATGATTACATACAAAAGGTGTTGAAAAGATTTAACATGCACAATGCAAAACCAGTTAGTACACCTTTTGCTATCCATTTCAAACTTAGCAAGGAAATGCGCCCAAAGTCCCAAGAAGACATGGATTATATGTCTAAAGTTCCATATGCATCAGCAGTTGGAAGCTTAATGTATGCAATGGTCTGCACAAGGCCTGATATTGCACATGCAGTGGGAGTTGTAAGCAGGTACATGAACAATATAGGAAAGGAACATTGGATGGCAGTGAAATGGATTCTCAGATATTTGAAAGGTACCACAAATCAAGCATTATGCTTTGGTGGTTCAAGCATCTCCCTACAAGGATATGTTGATGCAGAAATGGTAGGTGACAGAGATAACAGGAGGAGCACTAAAGGATATGTGTTTACTATTGGAGGAACAGCTGTCAGTTGGGTTTCAAAAATCCAAAGTGTTGTTGCAATTTCAACAACAGAAGTAGAGTATGTTGCTGCTACAGAGGCTAGTAAAGAAATGATTTGGTTACAAAGGTTTATGGGTGAATTGGGTAAGGAGCATGATATGGTTACGTTATACAGTGATAGTCAAAGTTCCATTCATTTTGCAAAGAGCTCAACATTTCATTCCAGGACTGAACACATACAGCTCAAGTACCATTTCATATGATCAGTGTTGGAAGATGGAGAGTTGAAGCTGGAAAAGATACAAACTAGCAAGAATCCTACAGATATGCTAACAAAAGTTGTAACCAGCGAGAAACTGAGAACATGCTCAGTTTCAATTGGTCTTCAAGGATGACGATGAAGATGAAAAATAGCTAGGTCCAAAGAGGAGTCACTGTCCAGAAAATGAAGCAAAAGTGGAGTTGCTACAATCATTCTCCAAGTGGGAGATTTTCGTGTGTGGAGCATGGTTGTTCAAAGGTCTTTGTTTCAACCAGATGTATACCCCAGGAAGTCTTGTACACCCCTCCACACGGGGGTGCGGGAGGGACTTGTCCCCCCGTGGGGGTCCGGGGGGGCCGATCCCCCCTAGCTGGGGGGTCCGGGGGCCAACGGTCCCCCGGAGGGGGCTCAGGGGCAGCGTTTCCAAAGCTAAAAATAGCTGTAAAATTGCCTTGTAAAAGTATAGTAATTTCTAGTCAATCTGGGCCGTTCATTAGGCGGATGATCTGACGGTAGAACTTATGTTTAGTTTAGGGTTTTTTGCCCTAGAAGTCAACCCATCTCTTTGTATGAGGGTATTGTATTTGAGGCTGTGAAATAGATGTGTATTTTGTGAGCGAGAAACAAAGAGGTGAGACTGTGAGAGAAAACAGAGGATATTACAGCGGATTTGTTGTAGGTTGTGTCTCTTCATTTTGCTGGATAATAGAAAGGAAGGACTCGCTGTTCAGGATGGATGTAGCTCAAACTGGGTGAACCACTTATATCTATGTCTCTCTTGTTTTGTGCGGTTTCTGTGTTTATATTTCTGCAATATTTTATGTGTTCCATTGCTCAGTAATATATAATTTTCTAACAAGCAGAGGAGCAGACTAGGGAGTTACAAAGGGCATAAAAGCTAAAAAGAGGATCTGGCTCTGATACCATGTCAGGCCAGGCAGTAACTCGACAAGGCAAAAATGATTCATGTATTATTCCATCAGGTAGGTCTTCATTATATACATTAGGGAGAGATTGTTCAATTCATCTCCCAATGATTGTTCATATTACTTATTTATATATTTACATACATTCACCCAATCATGAGGATTAGGTCTCAACAAGATATATGATACAAATAATAGAGAAGCTAAAGTTTATATATATGTTTGTGATTTTCAAAATAATGGTGTAATAATTGATGTTGAACATTTACTATTGGAAGTGAGTTGAATCTTTATTCAATTTAAGAGTTGAATCTTTACTCAACTTAAGAGTCAGATTATTTTCAAAAAGTGTATTTCTTAAATTTGAAATTTTAAAATTGATAGTTTAATTTTTAAGAAAAAATTAGATGGAAAAGAAAAAGGAAAGGAAAATTATCATCAAAATTGTATAAACACATTTATATTAATTCAATATTACTATGCTTTCTTAATATTGAAAAAGTATTTAATACAGTCAATTTGGATGAGTGAATATCTCAACCATATATCAATATAGCAAGTTGATTGGTTGGATAATATCTATCAATTTAATTAATTTGAACAACTTCCTAAAGACTATGAAGAGAATCATTTACTAAGAAAGAATAACACCTAAGAAAACTAGCATTTATACCTCTAAAACACACCCTTAACAACTAATTTTCTTAATATTGATAGAAAGTATAAATACGGTTCAACCTATGATTTTTAAACATTTTTAGATGTTGATGTCCATAAAAAGGAACGATCACCCATTGGAATGCATGATGGTGATGGTGATGTTGTTTCTTTCTATGTTATTGCACATGTTGATGTATAATGGTGTAGATATGAATAATGTAATAATGAGATGGGGTGAACTTAATGTATTAATGATGGAATGCAACTATCATAGCAAAGAAAAATGTCTCCTATGAAAAATTAACATGGTATTAGAGCTAGGCTGAATAAAAGTCATGGAGATCACCATGATGATGACACCTCTGATGGAAGAAAGAAGAGGATGGTGGAGACCTAAAAGAATTATAGGGTTTGGAGATAATGCTAGGCATCTTGATGACTATGGCTTGATTGATTATATGAGGTTAGGGTTGGGGAGAAAACCTTGGTTTAGGGTAAAGGTTTGAGATTAGATGTATGAAACTCTATCATGGTGTATGTAAAGATGCTCAAGAATTTGACGAGGTTCGATGAAGCCCTATATCAGATAATCCCTAGCAGATCTGGTTGGATACATGAAGACAACATTGGTATATGGATCATGGACATTGATATCTCTTAAATATTGGTTCAAGA
The DNA here is from genome assembly GCA_031772625.1 of Pinus tabuliformis. NCBI lineage: Eukaryota > Viridiplantae > Streptophyta > Pinopsida > Pinales > Pinaceae > Pinus > Pinus tabuliformis. Next base: position 472,552,052 of record CM062814.1, read on the forward strand.
GGGAGAGGATCACCTCTCATTGAAGATACATAATCCTTGGTTTATGATGTTTTACACTTGTTTACACTTATGGATCTAATTATTTCTTTTATCATTGCTTATACTTCCTACATGTATATTTGAGTATATGGATGTATCTAACCTCCTTAATGAGATGTAGATCCCTCTTGATGATAATTGGAGATGCATGAAAGAAAAGATAGAGTTGAAAAGAGGTGAAGGGGTACCTGATGAAAAGGTGACAGGCACTACAAGCTGCCTAAGAGAAGATGCACATGCATTTGAACACTACAAGGTATAAAATGTATATTTCTTCAATGTTATGTTTCAACTAGAACATTGGATGACTAGGTAAGACCTAAGGTATGATGATAATGTCTCTTTCTTTAATGGCTCATACATGTATATGAAAGTGACTTGCATCGATGTCTCCTATAATGAAATGTTACTCCTAGTTTTGAATTCTATCAAGTTATCTAATATTGACACATTGATATACTTGATGCTTTGATAACATCTATGATCTATCCGTTGGACATGTTGATCCTATAAAGAAGGCTAAAACCTTGACTCCAGTAAATGATATTCTTGATAGTTGTCATGATGGCTTTCATATAAAAGGATGGTTCATTGACTCCTATACATGAGTCTACTGGTAATACTTGTGATAATCATGATTGACACTCTTGTTTTTTGATAAATCTTTATTCAATGATCTAATGTGATTTCATTGGTCATTAAGAGCATGGTAACCTTGATGTAGGAAGTATAAGTGTAAGGTTGATAAGTAGATCTCTTACTAACTATGGTTGTGGTTAAACTGGGTATCCTAACTTAATGAAGTGACTTAATTGAAAAGTTCTATTGTGCTCATAATTGTTGAGATATGATGTTGCATCTATCTACTACTTTGAGTCTAAACCCTTGATGAAGGATTAATGTCACGATGTTGATGGCCATATTTGGTGTTGCATGACTCAAGTCGATAGATGTTCCATACATGGATGAAGATTAACGATGTAGATCCCGAGTTAGAGGGAGAATCTCTTCTAAAGATTTATGTGCATATGAAAGTATTGATCTGTAGTAAAGTCTTAGATCTGAAGCTCGTACATAAATTAGGGTTTCTACTCCAGTCATAGTCATGGATGTAGGAGATCTCATCCTTGGACGCTCACATGCTAAGGCATAGACAACGTCCAGGCAACCAAAGTTGCTCTCATGCTAACATGAAGGGAGAGACAGGATGTTTGACTGTTGTTGACCTTCATCTGAAGCTTTCTGAGGGTGCTTGAATTCTGAATCAAAGTGTCTCTAACATATTCTTCCACTCTTAACTCGTTTATGAAACTGTTGAGTTAAATTGTTGATCATATAATGAAGTATTGTGCATGAAATCATATGGTCACATGCAAGATGTCACTACCAAAGACGTACTGCAGATAACAATAATATCTTCTTGTTAGGTGCCTATACCACTAGTGTAACCCCTTATTTTTATTAGTGCAACACCCTTATTCTATTATTGTTCCCATATATTCCCCATGTTGTTATTATTATGCCCCATAGAAGCCCACTATTTTTATTATTGTGCCCCTACAATATTATTGTTATGTAGGTTCTAATTGTTTTGGGACCACTTAGACTCCCATATATAGAAAGGAGGTCATGTCATTTGTATCATCCAAGAATTGTTCATTTCTGTAATTTAAAGGAGGTTTCCCCCTTGAAGAGGTTTATTTTAAGGCGTTGATATATCTTTTCTATCTTTTGTGAGCTAGTTTCATAACATTTGGTATCAGAGCTTTGGATTTTATGGTTTCATTGCTCCAAAATAGGTCATCATGGAATTTGTGCTATACCTTTTTTTCTATGGAATTTCAGAAGCTAAAAAAAAACCATTTGAGAATAAATCGTGTTGAACCTCTGGTCCAAATTTCAGATCTTGTCTCACTATAATTTCAGAGATATGATCCAAGGAAGTTAGGGTTTTTGCAGGCTTCTGAATTACATCCCAAACAAGTGACCTTGGGAAAATAGTCATAACTCTCTCTCTAAGAATCTGATTCAAATTTCGTAAAATCGATAGAAATGAGACAGACTGTAGCTTTTTGGGTATCAGTTTCAGAACCTAAGTTCCAAACAGTGATGCGTGGCATGTCGTACAAGTTTTCTCTATTGAACGAGTCTATAATTATGTCATTGTGGGAGATCAGACATAACTCTTTCTTCGGGAATCCAATTGTGGTCAGACTTGTGGGGTTAGAAAGAGGACTGGGAGGGCTATCATAGGCCAAAATTTTAGAACTTAAAGATCTAAAATTACATAGTTACAGTTGTTTCAAGATCGGGCTCCTAAAACCAAGAAAACGTGATATGAGAAAATTTGATGGCAAGGATCCGGTAAATTCGATACTACAAATGGAGAAACATTTTGATCTACATGAGGAGCAACTGTTACAAAAGGTACATATTGCATATTTATATTTATAAGCAAATCATTTTTTATGGTAAAAAGGGGCTTGTTCTCGTAAACCACTTATCACATGGTCAATTTTCATAGAGGAAATGATAGCACATTATGAGGATACAAAGAGCAACACCTTCTTTAGCCAATTGATAAATCTCAAACAAAATGGTTCAATGGTAGAGCACATTGAGAACTTCCAAAAATTGAATATAAGGGTAAATGATATTCCATAGAAGAATAATATGGATGTATTCATAGGGAATTTAAAAGATAACATTCAACATGAGGTTCGTCTTTAAGAACCTGATTCATTAGAGAAGGAATTCACGCTGGAAAGAAAAATTGTAAGAAAAATTGAAAGAAAAATTATGGAAACAAGAAATCCTACTACTCACAATTATAAATATGGAAGTGTTGTTGCTCGTAGCCTTCTACAACCTACAAGGTTGACAGCAAAACAATTGGAATAAAAAGGATAAAATGGGCTCTATTATAGTTGTGATAGAAAATACACTAAAGGTCCGAAGTGTGCTGAGAAGAAATTATTTTACACTAATTGTGAAGAGGAGGAAGAAAATGAGCAAGAAATGTAAAAAAAGAGGATATAAACCGGGAACCAACCCAAGAGAAAGAAAAAATGAATCCAACCATATGTTGTACTGCATTGGTAGGAATTACCACTCCTCAAACTCTCAACATAGAAGGACATATCAAGAAGAAGAAGGTTCAAGAAGTGAAATATCAGGAAGAAAAGGATCAAGAAATGTCAAATGAAAAGGATACTCACCAGGAACCAACCCCAGAGAAATAAGAAATGAATCTGACCATGTCTTGTACTGCATTGGCAGGAATTACCACTCCTCAAACTCTCAAGATAGAAGTACATATCAAGAATAAAAAGGTCCAAGTAGTGAAATATGGCAGTGAGCATCAACCTCACTTTCGTGCAGAATCAAATGAAACAACAAGCAGATCAATATCACCACAAAAGAAGTTTTGATGTAGGTGACTAGGTATTTCTACGACTACAACCATACCAGAAAATGTCCCTCAAGAAAGATAAGAAGGATAATAAATTATCACCAAAGTATTATGGTCCATAGAAGGTGTTACAAAAAATTGGTAATATGGAATACCAATTGGAGCTTCCTCCATCTTCTCGAGTGCACACACTTTTCCATGTTTTGTGCTTAAAGAAGGTTATAGGTGAGAAGATCCCAGTTCAAAAAATATTTCCAAAACTTGATAAGGAAAATTCATATTGGAATTAGAATCAGTCACAAAAACCAAAAATCGATAGCTATGGAATCGATCAATTTTAGAGTACCTCATCAAGTGGAAGAACTTACCCGCTGAAGATTCCATATGGGAGGATGAGAATTTTATACAGAAGTATCCAGAAATACTCAAGCATTGAGGACAAAACTTTTTTAAGACGAGGGGCATGTTAGGTCCCTATACTACTAGTGCAACCCCTTATTGTTATTAGTGCAACCCCCTTATTATATTATTGAGTGCATATAGTCCCCATGTTTTTATTATTATGCCCCATAGAAGCCCACTATTGTTATTGTTGTGCCCCTACAATATTATTGTTATGTAGGATCTGATTGTATTGGGATTGCTTAGACTCCTATATATAGAAAGGTGGTCATGTCATTTGTATAATCCAAGAATTTTTCATTTTTGTAATGTAAAGGAGGTTGCCCCCTCGAAGGGGTTGACTTCTAAGGCATTGATCTATATTTTCTATCTTTTGTGAGCTGGTTTCATAACACTTCTAGCAAGAAAATCTTGAACATTTTCCATAACATGAACATGCAGATTGAACTTGTGTTTATAGGTGACTAGGACATACACATAGATATGTCACTATGTTTGTGCTACAAGAGGTTGGCATGATTTGGAATAATTGGTATATATGAAAAGTGTTTTGACATGATGCCTGACAATAACTTTGAATTGATTACCGATATGTGCTTTAACTATAGATCTCTCTACAATAGTGATTTGGACTTGACCTGATGTCTGCTGATATGATTTGACAATTGTTGATTTGTCATGATATCAATGCGATGTGGGCATGATAACTTATGTTGGTATTCAAATATTGGCCTCATTATTCTTAGTATAATGGTTGAAATAATGCTAGTTGTGATTATGAATGACTTATGATCATGAGAATGACTTGATGAAATCTCAGACTTATATTGCATAATTGAATTCGGACTTTATATGAGCTCTACTTGTCTCCTGGATGAAAGTATTAATACAACGATAAGGATGCCTTTGATTATGGTCATAATCTAGCTTCTAAACTCTGATGAGATGATTTTGCTGATATGATGATACAAAATTGATTTATGTAAGGATGATTATGATTCCATAGCAAGGCATTATTATTAGAATCCGGATATGCCTATGTTTGAAAATTATTTGATGAATTCGAGATGATGAGTTACAAGATATGATTTTGATATTGATTATAGTTTTGATTTTGTATCCTGATGACGTATTTGTGATAGGTGCTGAGCCTCTAATGATAAAAATCAGAGGGATATGGCTTTCGAAGCCCAAAATGATGTATCATGGCATGATGAATTGATGTCTGGAATTTGGGAAAGAAATTCCATATTGCACAACTATTGAAAAATGTTTTTGTAAATCCTTGATACTTGGATTTGAAGTTGTTGAACTCGGAATGGCATCCGACAGTTGATTGAAGAATTATTGATTATGTTTTTGAACAACCATATGTATATATATATATATATATATATATATATATATATATATATATATATATATATATATATATATATATATATATATATATATATATATATATATATATATATATATATATATATATATATATATATATATATATATATATATATATATATATATATATATATATATATATATATGATGTGAATAGAACCTGAATAGGTTCATGATTGAGCTACTTCACTCACATAGAGTTTCCACCGAACATGATTTGAAATATCTGGATGAGATATTATATTTTGAGAATGAGATATTTCTCCTATGGTATGTGTCTGCACAGATGTATTGATGATATTTGATATTATTGCTGATAAGCACATTTGGATGCTACTTTAGTATGATATCCTTCACGATATCTTGGATGAGAAGTCCATACAATGACCGAGGTTGATCATGATGCTGCTAGCATGGCTAGTTTGATGCATGATACAAAACATCCTTAGAGAGTTGTTTGAGCATGATCTGGATATCGCATGGTTCTATTTGGGACCAAGATACTCTCACATATTGAGACATTCCAGTTTTTCAACACAAGCTCAAGCTTATGGTTGGCACGTCCTTGAGAGGGAGAATGATTATGGTATCCTTTTGTGATTTATACGATTATATATGATCTGACATGATATTTGATTTGTTTTTCTGTATGAAGAGGAAACATATTCTATTGAGATAAGATGATTGCATATATTATCACAAAGGCATTACCAAAGAGAAATTTATTGGTTTTCATAAAGCATCCCCTCCGGATGAGGGGCGTCGCTAATTGAGGACACTGAGCCAACTCCTCCTACCTTTTTTGAGCTTCTAGGGTGAGGAATCGAGATGGAGGGCTCTTGCTCGGTTTTGGTGGAAGTTATTTCTCCCCGATGTGATTCCAGGTTAATATTTTCTCCTTGATGATATGCACTTCGGAGAAAACATTCCAGGTATCAGCCTGACGACAAAGATTCCAGATAGCGGCCTAATGGAAAAAGGGTGGTAGTTTGAGCTCCCCTCCAGTAACATATTCTTCTTCTTCTAGATCCGAGAATGTTCATGCATACGAGAAGGAATAATCAAGAGGAAAACGTGAATAATAAAGGGATAGATTGAGATGTACAATGATGATTTTTGATGGACATTACATGATGACTACATGAGAAATATGATCTGTGATGATATATTTTTCGATGGACAGATATTGATAGGTGGAATTATCCCTTATTGAGAGGGAGTGTTAATTTTTGCAATTGGGGTAGAATTTCACGTTGGACAACTCAAATGACCGAGATAATGATATTATTAGATTCCTCTTTTTTATAGGACCAAAATCAACCTATATATCCCCTAATTTGGTTCAATGGAGGTTGAATTATGACTTATTTTTTTCATACATGTATTCTGCAATGGGTTGGCTCTAATCGCACGAGTAACTACTTGGGTCATTCTTAACCCCAAGTGAACACTCAAGAAAACCTATAAATATAATATACCTCAAGATCATTTAGAAACATCTTCTCTTCTCTTTTGTCTTGGTTAAAATAGTTTCGACGAAAGGAGTTCTCTCAATGGTCGAAAGCATAGGCAAAAGGTTTTCTCTAGGTTAGGGTCTTCTGGATCTCATCGCTGGCAAACAACACGGAATTTTGGCCCTTGGACACTAAAACATAAGCTTATGAGAGTGCATATAGACCCTTGGATAATGGAACAAAGGCTTATGGGAGTGACCATGGCTTATTTTGATATGATATATTTTGACTTCTTTTATAAATTTTTCCAATGTTCTTGTTGTCAAAATTTCCGAAGTTCCTCTTATTAAATTTTCTATGATTCCTCCCTTTCCTTTGTTTTGAGGTTCATTTTTAACTTGTGACCTAATTTATTATTGAATAAAATCATCCCACATATCATCAAATGATGGTAATTTTCCACGTGCATAAACTCCTTAGCTGAATGATTTACATGGTGAAGGAAAGCCACAAAGAGAAATTGTAACTAATTTTTGAAGCTTCAATTTTCTTATCAGTGGCTATATGTTCATCTTTAATTTGAGTTATTTAAATAAGATAATATGTGATAGAATCTGATTTATTCATTTTAATATTGCAAATATAATTCTTCAACACTAATTTGTTGTTATTATCATTTCTTGCATATAACTTTGTTAGGGAATTGTACATTTATTTGGCACTTTTTATTCCTTTAACATGAAGAATCATCTTTGCCTTTGCCTCACTCTTTTTGAAATTTTCCTTATACTCAACTTGCTTTGGTTTTGGAATATATTTTTCCACATGAACTAAAAAGTCGTTTTCTTCCAAGATGCTAAGTACTTGAGTTTTCCAGGATTGATAGTTTATTTCATCTATGTGTCTTCACTTTTGAGGTTTGGAGCCATTATTCAAACTACGAGGAATCAAATGTTTTGAGAACCCTCTTTCTCTAGGACCGACTTTAAATTAGTCAATTATTTGCTTCTTGTGGCTGCTCCTTCACCTAGGTTTTGGTAGTATGTTGATATTTTCTTATAATAGAAACTAAATTTTCTAATGTGATAGTTAATTCCAATGATATGTATTCTTAATTTGTCTTATGTCATTTGTATCATTAAAAATTTATAAATAGAGAAATATCAACTATAACGTAATAACCATAGGTTCATAAAGAGACTGCCAAACAGAATAAGATACATGTGATTACATCAGAAAATTCCAACCTTTAGAAAAACCAAACCAACTTTTTTACTAAGGAGAATTCAATATTCAACAAATTTTACAATATAAAGTGTCTAGAAATATGAGTGAAACTTGGTCAAACTACCTACCAAGAAATTTGGCCTTCTTATAAAGTTCTTCCCAGAAACTTAGCTTTCTGTGTCTTGTCTCCTTCACTTTAAAAAATAGAAAATATCTTATCTTGTGAGATTTGAATTCATGCCAATTGGGGAGGTCAAACTGTATTATATATAGTGGTAAAATGAGTTCCCTTGTGACCAAGGACTTAGGCTTTGTGGAGACTACATAAATAAATTTAAAAATAGAATTTTCATTTTAATATTTATAATTTCTTTTGCTTATTTTGAAGGATCCTTAGCATGCGATATTACCTACCTATGCTACAAAAATGAACACCATATACACAGGATGGATGCATGCTACATGATTACATGTGTTATCACATTAATGTATTTATGTTTTATTTAGGAGGGCTTACAAAACACTTTGGGAAACCAACTTGGACCAAAATATTGGGGTGTTAGGTGCAACCAATCATGGATCCCCTACAACACCATTTCCATTCAAGTGCAACAAACAAACATTCAAAATTCTTTTACAATTTCAAAGTTACTCTATGAAAGGTGCATTTATATCTCATCACAATCTACTACTTCTTTGATTTCCACATAAAGGGTCTTGGGTTACCGTTGGACCAAACCTACCATTTTTTATCCTTCACAACTTGTATCCTTTGCCTCTCATCTTGGGTACACCAAGACAATTGTCCATCTCCACTCAGTCACACCATTATTTTCTCACTTAACATGTTTAACTAAATCTTTGACATCTTTGTCTACTCTTTATGTTAGATTGTTTCACTAGTTATCTTGAATCTTCCCAACTTTTACTTGTAGTTATTGGAATAGTCCACAAGGGCTTCACTCAATGAACCTCTAACATAGCACATGCGTTCGTGGCATATTAAACAATACCTTTAGGTTGACTACATATTGGAAAATACCTATGAAAGTCACATTATTTAACCCCCTACCAATATGAACCCAATACACCTTCCCAATTTTAAAAAACCCTACTTTCACTAGATATTGTCTGTTTCCATTTTTTCATTAGAATAATTTATACCCCTTTATATTTTTTCGTTAACTTTGAGCTACATTTTAATACTTGCCAATAATAAACACTTTACCCCTTGTTATATGCTCAATATATTGTGTTATTTTTCCTTAATATATATCGTCCAATATGAACCCACCTGGTGTTATATTTCTCCCTAATAAAATCTCGTGGAGTAGTCAATTCCAATAATAATACATTCACCTATTAAGTTTATAGACTTCCGATATATCTTTTACAAATTTTACAAATGATCTAGAAAACAATTTACTTCACCATTACCAAAAAAATATTCTACCATCATCATTAATGAAATCCTCATTAACATTACAACCATACAAATTTTCTTATAATAAAACTTCGCTTCAAACTTCTCCGATTTCATACATACCAAATTTTATTAAAATGAACTTATAAGGGAAGTATTCGTTAACATTACAACCATACAAATTTTCTTGTTATAAAACTTCACTTCAAACTTCTCCAATTTCCTATATCATTTCCCGAGGGAAAAAAAACAAACAAAACAAAACTTTAATAATAATACAGTAGACCAAATTCTATTAAAATAAATGTATAATGGAAAAAATATTTCATAACATGTGAATGAAATATAAAACCAATTAATTATATCCTTCCTACATCGAATGACCACTATTAAAAAAATTTAATATAAATAAATAGAGAGGTTCTCATGGGTTGATATGCCCGTAATCGTGCTGGCAATATATGAAAATCTCTTTATTTAATGCATATTAAATCTTATTAATTTACGTTTCCACGTTAGGACATTTTTTTAAAACTAGGAAATTTTTTTGTTTTAAATATCACATTTTATATTAAAATTTAATATTAATTTAATTGTCTTAAATATAAATTTTAAGGCAAAAATAATTAAAAGACAAATTCATTAATATATCCATTTCAAACTTTAATTTTTTCTCTCCAAATGAAAAGTCAATTTTTGCATATGTTTTATACTCATATCTCAATTCTCTTTTCACTATTGAACAAAGATATGAGAGAGATAAATAATCATAATTTTAATTATTTCGTAGATAATATTTTTAAATTTAAATTTTTTCTTATTTTAACTAGTTTTCCTAATATATATATATATATATAAAATGTAGTTTAATATTTTTTTATATTAATTGATTTCCAGGTATTAAGTTTTTGGTAAATATTTTCATCTAATAATTAGAAAATCATGAATGCATTATCAAGAAATCAAGTAATATTAGTAATTGATATCATTTTAAACTACAAAATAATGACTATGGGATTTATTTTCCTCACTTAATAGAGATATATATATAAATAGATTATGAATGAGGTTGAAAGACTACTTCTAGCATAAACTTTAATTTAACCTAAAATTCCATTTCATGTCCTTATAGTCACCCACATCGAAGGATGACTTATTGCATCCAAATGGACCTCACTATAGGTTTGTGATGCATCGTCACTCATTTCATCTCATCGATTTTCTCAATCTAAAACTACGTGATTCCATACTACACTTCACTATTTATATTTCATGATTATTAAAATTCATAATTTTAACACTTATTGAAGTATCTAGATAATCATTCCATATAATTATGCCTTAACATAACCAATATGAAAACGATATGAGTGAAGGTAATCTTCTAGAATCAACAACCCAACTAGCCTAACGGTTGTCAAATATTCAAATGTGTTACAACCAAGTGAACTCTCGTCTCTTATAGAAATTTAAAAATTATAAGAGCAAACAATTCATACAAACCTATCCTCAAATTTCCTATTTTATTTACTACCATCGATCACAACTTTTCCATAGATCAAAATTGTTTCACTCGATAGAAATAGTAAGTACTCTCATATGCGTGCAATTTTTGGAGAGTTAAGTGAACGGAAAGAAAGCAGGTTATGTCTAATATTAGATGTCAAGTGAGTAAGAGTTAAAAATTTAATGCCTTGTTAAGAAAAGCTAAGTTAAGGAAAAGAGAAATGTCAATTTATGTTGAAGAGAAGTTAGAAAAGTTTACTTAAAGCATCAAATCATAGTTTGCATGAGGAAAAGAAAGTTAGAGTTGGCATGATTCCATATTTAAACGTTTACTACTTATATAGTCATGGTTGGGTCATTGTAATGTGTAGTAACAAGAGAGAATAACAACAACTCAGTGGATGTATATGAGAGAATAAATAATGAATAAAACTTATTTATTCTGAGAACTTGTTTATTCAAGCAAAAGATTGTGTACATATTTGTCTTGTGTTTTCATGTTTATCTCTACCTCTAAACAACAAGTGATATCAAAACAAGGTTTAGCAAGGTTTCAAAGAACCAAAGGAGCTAAGAAGGTCATGATCTACTTCAAATAAGAGACTTTGATATTGTGAGTAGCCCACGAATCGAAGTTTGCATCCATTGGTCCATAAGTAGAAACTAGATCTCATTGAGAGTTTGCAAACCCAACTGCTAAAAGATTAGGGTGAGTAACCTACAAAGACACCACCATATCAAGAGGAAAGATCCACTAACACTGACCAAAGGAGTCTCCACTATAAGTTGTAGCCATGAGCCTTCATAAGAATCTGTGTAGAAGAGCTCAATAAAGTTGTGAGTAGTTGTTGGGTTCCACTCTTAAAAGTGAAGGGTAAACTGTTTAGTTTTAAATATAATCAAGTGTATGCGGCGTTCATTTCTAGAAGGTTGACACAATAAGGGACAAAGACAAAAGAAATATGATAATCATGGGTCAAAAAGAAAGATTGAAGCAAACCGAGAAAAGAAATCGAAAGGAAGAGGCAAAGTATTTTGAAGGGCTCATAGAGGTTCTAGCCACAATGAGGGCATCTAAAAGACAAGTATATGAAGTAGGAAAATTTTTGGATGAATGGATCAAGATAGATCTGGTAACAAAACCAAACTTTACTTGTCAAAATCTTAATTTTTGGGAACTGTGAAAATGAAAAATTTTCCTCGATGTAAAGAAAAGCATTTAAAATCTAGCAATTTTCATTTCCTAAATTGATAGGGATTTACTTTTCCCGCACTAGAACTAGTTTTCCATTGCAGTGTAAGTAGTCACACCCCACTTAGTCTAATAGAGGAATGGTCTGGAACACAAATGATCAAATTCTCCAGTTGATTAAGTTACATGAATATAATGATGTTATCTTCTATTTATATACCATTGTCACTTCCAAGTTTGTTCGAAACCCCAGGTTGATAAAGTAAAGTTGGTAGCCCTAGGAGTTACAACATTCTTGCAGCAATATTGAGGCTTGTCACTTTTGTCTTATACTCACATCTCAATTTTATTTTCACTATTGAACAAATATATCAAAGAGATAAATTATAATAAGTTAATTAATTTTTAGATAATATTTTAGTATTTAAATTTTTTCTTATTGTAAAAAAACATTCTACTAATATTGTAATATATATATATCTATATCTATATCTATATATATATATATATAATAGAATTTGGTAATTTTTGATATTAATTTACCATTAGTATTAAGATTTTGGTATATATTTTCATCAAGTAATTAGAAAATCATGAATGCATTATCAAGAAACAAGGTAATATCATAAAAGGATATGATTTCAAAGGTTGGAATAACTATTATGTAATTTATCTTATATATATATATATATATATATATATATATATATATATATATATATATATATATATATATATATATATATAAGTAGATTATGGAGGAGGTTGAAAGAGTCCCTCTAGCATAGAATTTAATTTCACTTAAAAAGCCATTTTGAAGCCCCTATAGTCACACACATCGAATAATAACTTAGTGCACCCAAATGGCCCGTCAATATAGGTTTTTGGTGCATCGTGACCCATTTCATCTCATCAATTTTCTCGCTTTGAAACTATGTGATTCCATACTACACCTTACGTTTTACGTTTCACGATTATTAAAATTGATAATTTTAACACTTATTGAAGTATGTAGATAAACATTCCATATAATTATCCCTTAATGCAACCAAAAATAAAATGTTATGAATGATAGTAATCTTATAGAATAAACAACCTATATTTCCTTTAACAGTTGTCAAATATTCAATTGTGTTACAACCAAGTGAACTCTAGTCTCGTATAACAATTTAAAAATTATAAGAGCACACAATTCATACAATCCTATCCCCAAATTTTCTATTTGATTTATTTCCGTCAACCCCAAATTTGTCATAGATCAAAATCATTTCAGTTGATAGAAATTATGAGTAAACTCATATTCATGCAATGTATGAAGAGTTAAGTTAAGTGAAGGAAAGAGAGTTAAGTCTAATATTAGATGTCAAGTGAGTTGAGCTAAAATGTTAATGCCTTGTCAATAAAAGATAAGTTTAGGAAAAGAAAAATGTCTATTTATCTTAGAGTGAAGTTAGAAAAATTTAGTTAAAGCATCAAATCATAGTTTGCACAAGGAAAAGAAAGTTAGAGTTTGCAAGCTTCCACATTTAGAAACTCTAGTTCTTATATACTCATGGTTGGGTCGTTGTAATGTGATGTAATAAGTGGGAATAGAAGCAACTCAGTGGATGTATATGAGAGAAAAAATTTCATGTTTTTCCCTCCCTCTAAATAACAATTGGTATCAGAGGAAGGTTTAGTAAGGTTTCAAGGAACTAAAGGAGTTAAAAAGGTCATGAGCTAATTCCACATAGAGACTTGGCTATTGTGAGTAGCCCACATATCAAAGTTTGCATCCATTGGTCTATAAGTAGAAACTAGAGCTCGTTGAGGGCTTGTAAACCCAAATACTAAAATATTAGGGTGAGTAGCCTATAGAGCCACCAATATATTAAGAGGAAAGAGCCACTGCCACTCACCAAAGAAGAAGTTCCCACCATAAGCTGTGGCCATGAGCCTCCATAATAATTTATGTAGAAGATCTCAGCAAAGTTGCTGGAAGTTGTTGTGAGCCACCATTAAAGTGAAGGGTAAAATGTTTGATTTTAAACATAATCAAGTGTATGTGACATTCATTTCTACAAGGATGAGACAGTAAGGAAACAAGACAAAAGACAAAAGAAAGATGAGAGTCATGGGTCAGAAAGAAAGACTGAGGCAAATTGACAAAAGAATCTAGAAGGAAGAGCCAAAGTATTTCTAAGATCTCATAGAGGTTTTTGCCACAGTCAAGGAATATAAAATACAAGAGTATGAAGTAGAAAAATTTGGCGATGAATGGATAAGGATAGATATGGTAACGCTTCCAAATATTACTAGTAAAAATTTTAATTTTTGGGAACTGTCAAAATTAAAACATTTTTTCGATGTAAATAGTTGATTGAGTATAGTCCTATAACCCATATGGTGAAGTATGCGATGCCTTAGTATTGGATCTTATAAAACATAAATTGGATGAGATGTCCTTGTGCAAGGTAGAAAAAGATACATCTTCCAAGGAAGCATGGGAGACCTTGGAAGTAGAATTTGGTATAAAGGAAAGTGACATAAAACAACAAATTATGTTATACTTTATTGAAGAATTAATAGAAAGTCTACTACAATTCTAAGAGTAAACGAGCAAGACTCCCAGAGGAAAACATAGCTTAGAGAATCCCACTCAAATTGGGATGATGGTCATAAAGACTATAAAAGTGAAGTGCATCATGCAGACATGCATATGGATGAAGAAGACACATAAAATATTACAGAGTGAGAAGTTGAATCCTCTACGTGTGAAGTAGCGAAAGATCATATAGATCCTGGAGAACCCCACTATAACATGGAACCCCTATTGTTCGATTGAGTATTCCTAAAATTAATCATGATCTAGTTAATTATCGTAAGTTTTGAAACCCTATTGCTCCATTCATTCTTGCTTAGTCTAAATTATAGAGTTCCAATAAACTCAACGAGAAAATGTATGCTTTTGATATTACATGTAAGCTCTAATATTTCTATTAAAAAAAGGAAATCTCGTATTTTGTTATCATTTCATTATTTTTATTTTATTTTAAAACAATTTAGTTTTCATTGTTGGAAATAATACTGAGAGGGGGGGTGAATCATTATTATCAAGTTCTTTGGACAAATCTTCCTTATTTATACTTTGAATTATTTTTGCATATCAGTACCATAAAATAATGAGCATGAACAAGAAAGACAGATAGTCACACCAAAGAACACCATATATAAGGTGGAAACCCAATGTGGGTGAAAACCACCTGCTGGAATATGTTTCTATCTTCTTTCAAATTAGAAACTCTTTTTACAATGATTTTGTACTGGTGCAGTCCTTTACCAGTACATAGGCTGCAACCTGCAGAGAGCTACAACTCTCTCTCGTTTTCCAGTCTCTTCTGGAAGGGAGCTACAAGCCCCTACTTCTTTTCTTACAAAGATCACTTTTCATAAATTTTCAAACTGGATCCAAGAACATCAAAAACCCATCAAGTACATGTAAATTACACAGTCAACTGTAGTAACCAGATCAACAGTAACAGAACTAAACCCAAAACACCTTATTCACAGAAAAATTCAGTCAACAGAGGATCTTAAGATAGATACGCAATTTTTCTTTCTCTGGCCAGCGTCGCTATGCACGTCACCCTCTGCTTCCCTGCGTATACCCGCAGAGAGCCTTCTGCTGCACCGCGTACCCACGCACTGCTTCTTCAATCGCACTGCGTACTGTTACTGCAGGTACGCACCCAGAGACACTATCGCGCCGCGTACTGCTACTGTAACCACGCACTCATAGATACTATCGCGCCACATACTTTTACTGTGCATACGCACCTGAACCTCTATCGCGCTGCGTACCCACGCAGTTCTCCTTCTTCGGATCTGCGTACCCACGCAGTTCCCCTTCTTCTGCTCTGCTTACACATGTGGCTCTTCTGTTTCTGCTCTGCGTACCCATGCACTTGCACCGTTAATCACCTGCGTACTTCTGATTAGGGCCGAATTGGCAGTTCACCAGAGTGCTACACTTAGTCGGATGCCCAGATCTGATCATGCGCTCAATAGATCACCCTTCACAGATTTGCTTTTAACTTCACTTCCATATAGATCAAGCTTTTAAAAACAATAACCCAATATTTTAGATCTTAAGATATTCAATTTTGCAAAAGATGCATTGCCAAGTGATCTCCTTTGCTTTATATAGGCAAGCTCCTCCTAAAATCATGGATCAATACCATAGATAACCAAAACAAGGGGCCCATAAACATGGGGCTCAATAATAATAATAATATAAAACAATACCACGGGCCAAAACCATAGAATCAAGAGCGGCGGGCTAAATACCACGGGCCAAACATAGGAAACCCCACGTGAACGTGCTTCTCTGCCTTGAAGTAAGTGAAACTGGGGGTACGCACCCTCTGAACGGGTGACCTACGTGGGTGGCCGCAGTTTCTTCATGGTGTACCTGCGTGTACGCATCTTTTGAAATATTCTCCTGCGTACTTCTTAATTTTCAACATTTTGAGAGCCTGATCAGAGCATTGCCACTTGAGGGTGTTGCCATCAAGTACAACATCTGTAACATAGAGCCATACCAGAATCATAATGCCAACAATCTCCCCCTTTGGACTTGATGGCAACCCCAAAATCTTCAGCTTCATTCTCCCCCTTTGACATCAAGGGCGAAGGTTTATGCTCCCCCTAAGAACATGCTCCCCCTGAATATGAACTAGATCTGCAAAGAAGAACCATAATCCACCAAACACCATAAATGACCATGAAAGAGATAGAGACATATTGCAGCTATAATCAGACCAGCATCCATGATCTCCTTCTGTACATCCTCCATAATGCCAACAATGCATTATATGCTCCCCCTGAACCTGTGCCATTCAATCTTTAACCAATCCGTAATCCAGCACATGTACGCATATACCCCAGGTGAACCATGCGTACAACCATCAATCAGAAGAGTTTCAACAATAAGATGATGCATCAACAAACCCCAGCTTTTGCCTGAGGTATTCAAAAGTCTCTCTGGGCAGTGGTTTGGTGAGTATATCAGCAACTTGTTCCTTAGAAGGAACATACTCCAACTTGACCTTCTGTTCAAGCACTTGTTCTCGGAGAAAATGATACTTGATTAGTATGTGCTTGGTTTTTGAATGCATGACATGATTCTTTGAGATGCTGATTGCACTTGTGTTATCACATAAGATGGGGATAGGTGGTGTACAAGTGATTTGAAAGTCCTGCAAAGTCTGCATCATCTAAAGGAGTTGAGTGCAGCAAGATGCAGCAACAACATATTCCGCTTCGGCTGTAGACAAGGCAATCGAACTCTGTTTCTTGCTGAACCAAGGTACTAGTCTGGAACCCATAAAGAACGCACCACTGTTTGTGCTCTTCCTGACATCCACGCTTCTTGACCAATCTGCATCTGTATAAGCATGAAGTGTGAGATCTGTATCTCTAGGATACCATAAGCCATAATTATGAGTCCCTTGAAGATATTTAAAGATTCTCTTCACTGCCTGAAGATGAGTTTCCTTCGGATTTGCTTGAAATCTTCCAACTATTCCCACTGCATGCATGATGTCTGGTCGGGTACCTGTCAAATAAAGTAGACTTCCAATCATAGATTTGTAAGTTGGTTGATGCACTGCTGTTGATTCATCATTTGTACTGAGGCTACATCCTGTGACCATGGGTGTACATACTTGTTTTGCATCTTCCATGCCATATTTCTTCAAAATCTGCTTGAGATACTTGTTTTGAGAAAAAAAGATCCCTCCTTCCTTTTGTTGGATTTGCAAACCAAGAAAATATGTCAGTTCTCCCAGCAAGGACATTTCGAATTCTTTTTGCATCACCAAGGCAAAGCTTTGACTCATAGCTTCTTCATTGTTGCCAAAGATAATATCATCTACATACACAACAAGTATTAGCAATTTGTCATTTTCAACTTTTATATAAAGATTTCTATCTGCTGATCCTTTTGAAAAACCTTGTTGATGAAGATATTTGTCCAAATGATAGTACCAAGCCCTTGGAGCTTGTTTGAGACCATAGAGAGCCTTTTTCAATCTGCATACAAGATTTGGATCATTTCCAAGAATGAACCCATCTGGCTGCTCAATGTATGCTTCTTCTTCCAAGTCTCCATTCAGAAAGGCTGATTTCACGTCCATTTGAAATACTTTGACGTTTTGAAAGCTTGAGAGAGCAAGGAACGTTCAGATGGCCTCAAGTCTTGCAACAAGAGCAAAGGTTTCTTCAAAGTCTATTCCTTCTTGTTGCGCATACCCTTTACAAACAAGTCTGGCCTTGTTTCTAATTACTTCTCCATTTTCATTCAATTTATTTTTGAAGACCCATTTTGTTCCGATAACATTCTTATCCTTTGGTCTAGGAACCAGCTCCCAAGTGTTGTTCTTTTCGATCTGCTCAAGTTCTTCATCCATTGCTTTCACCCAACATTCATCTTTGCATGCTTCTTTCACATTTTGTGGTTCGGTGGAGGAGAGTAATGCTAAGTAGCTTGAAGCCTCTGAAACTGTTCTTCTTGTTTGTACACCTGCTTCTTTCTGCCCCATAATCTGAGATTCTGGATGATTCTTCTGAACATATCTGAATGGAGTCTTCTCTTCTATTCTTGTCTGCTCCTCTGGTTCTTCTTGAGGTTCTTCTTCTTCATCATTTTGTCTTTGAGGGTAGTCTTCATCTTCTTCAATGTCTTCATGATGTACTTGCCTAGGAATGTATCCCTTCTCATCAACCACTACATCAATGATGTCAACAATTCTGCCAAGTCTTTTATTGTAGCACTTGTATGCTTTGCTATGTGGAGAATAACCAAGAAGAATGCCTTCATCTGCTCTAGGTTCAAGTTTGCCAAGTTGCTCATCAGTATTCTTAATATAACATTTGCTCCCAAAGATTTTGAAGTGCTTTACAGAAGGAGTCTCAGCACACCAGAGCTCATGAGGGGTTTGAGTGTTGTTCACTCGGACATTTGTTTTGTTGAGAATAACAACCGCAGCATGTGCAGCTTCACCCCAGAAAGTTGTGGGAGTTCTTGACTCATCAAGCATAGCATGAGCCATTTGTTGGATTGTTCTGTTCATTCTTTCCACAACTCCATTTTACTGAGGAGTTCTAGCTGTAGAGAATTCTCTTCTTATCCCGTGTTCTTCACAGAAATCGAAAAATTCATTTGAGGTAAACTCCCCACCTCTGTCGGATCTGAGGCACTTAATTTTGTGTCCTGATTCATTTTCAACCAAGGCTTTGAAGGATTTGAATTTTTTGAATGCTTCATCTTTGTGCTTCATAAGTCCTAACCAGACAAACCTGGAGAAATCGTCAATGAATAATATCAAGTATTCTTCTCCTCGAGGTGTTCTATTCCTGAAAGGACCACATGTATCTGTATGTACTAGCTCAAGAGGTATGCTAGCTGATCCTTCCTTCTTTGGAAAGTTAGTTCTGGTTTGCTTTCCAAACTCACATGATTTGCATATGGTGTTGTCTGGAATTTTGATATCTGGAAGATCGCGAACTGCCTGATATTTGAATGCTTTCCTTATTTGTGAAAAGCTTAGATACCCCAACCTCCAATGCCATAACGAGTGCTCATCATCCTTGCTCAGATATCATTGTTGTTGCCCTTCTTCAAATATGTATAGATTATTTGGAGTTCTTTTACCTTTGATCACTATTTTACCTGTATCAAGATCACGAACAAGACATCCATTTGATCTGAATATCACTTCGGTTCTTTGATCACACATCTGGCTGACACTTAGAAGATTATGCTTCAATCCATCAACATACAAAACATTTCCAGCCTTGACCTTTTCTTTCAACTGAGCAATGCCTTTTCCTTTTATAGTTGCAGGAGTATCATTTCCAAAAGAAACTTCCTCTCCTTTTTCTAGAGCAGAATATGACTCAAGTTTTTCTTTATCACCTGTCATATGCTTCGAACATCCATTGTCAATGTACCATAGATTTTCATGTACTTCTGCATAAAATGCTATCCCACATCTTTCTGTTTGTGGTTCCTTTATTCTCCATGTTTTGGTGCTTGAGGCTTGTTCCTTTGTCTGCTGAAACCTGCTCCTGCATTCAGAACCTTTATGACCAAAGTTATTGCAAATAGAACATTCAACTTCATTCTCAAGAGCCGAAAAGTTGTTATAGCTCCTTTTTGTAATCCCGGTCATACTTCTTCGTTTTGGAGCTTCTCTAGTCATGATTGTTTTATATGCAACACATTGAGCTGCTTTGTGACCAAAGTTATGGCAAGAGAAACATTGTCCATTGAAGAAACTTCTGCGGTTATCAAATCTACCGGCCAAATGATTGTAATTTCTATTGTCATCCATTCTTGAGCCAAATTGAGAAGATTTTACCTGTGGCTGGTTCTAGCTTTTGTTCACACTTAAGACGAATTGCCCCTGATAGTCTCTGTTTGCAATTCGTCCCTGCTTTACCTGATGGTCTCCATTGTGCTTTTGCTCATCCCTTCTTGCTACATCAAGATAACTTTTTGAGGTGGATGCTTGAGAAGTCTCTCCATTATAGCCCAGACCTGTCTTGTTTAGTGGAGAACACTGTACATTGATAATCTCATCCAAAGTTTCAGATCCTTTGACAAACTTAAGATTAATAGCTTTTGTTTTCTCAATCTCTTTTCTAAGACCAACAATTTCACCTTCTAATTTTTTAAGATGTTTTTCCTTTTCATCAATTTGAAACTGTAGAATATCAATGATCATATTCTTTTCTTCTATACATCTCTTGAGTTTAGTAATTTCTTCATAAAGGCTATCCACATCTATAGCATCCATATAATCATCATCTTCAAATGCCATTAACAGTTTATAGTCATTACCTCGTTCATCTTCATCACTATTTGATAGACCATCACTATCTTCATGAGTGTAGTAGCTTTTCTTATTTGCACTCTGTTTCTTGTTCCATCTAGCAGGTTCCTTTCCTTTCTCCTTATAAGGACATTTTGCAGCATAATGACCTACTCTACCACAAGCAAATCATTTAAAAGGTAACTTACCTCTGAACCTTCCAAAACCCCTTTGAAGATTTCTGACAAAATTTGATTCTTCTTCTTCTTCTTCTGGCACATGACTTGCTTCATAATAATCTCCTTTGCCTAAAGCTTTGAAAGAAGCTTCTCTTCTGTCTGATAGACCTCCCTTTCTCATTTCATAAGCAGTTAGAATTCCGTGTAGCTGAGACATAGTAAGAATTCGTAGATTTTCCTTTTCTTCTATTGCAGACACTTTAGATTCAAACTTGGGGGACAATGATCTTAGAACTTTTTCAACCACAATAGCCTCTTTTATTTCTTCACCCAAGTTTTTCATGCAATTAATAATCTCATCTACCCGAAGAAAATAGTTAGGCACACTTTCATCATTATACATCCTAAGATTCTCATACTAAATCCTCAGAGTTTGAAGTTTAGCACGCTTTACCTGTTCATCTCCTTCGTAGCTCAAGACAATCTTGTCCCATATCTCTTTTGCGGATTTATATTACATAACCTTTACGAATTCTGTTTGAGATAAGCATCCGAGTAAAGTATTGACTGCTTTAGCATTTGTTTCATATTTCTTCTTTTCGATCGTATCTGTAGGAGTAGCTGAAGGAAAAGTGTAACCTGTATCTATGATATCCCAAACTTCTGTACCAAGAGATTGAAGATAGGCAGTAAATCTTACCTTCCAATAATTGAAGTTTGTTCCATCAAAAATTGGTGGCGATTGATGCTTCCCTCTCGTAGTTGCTCACAATGAATGATCTTCCTTCAAGCGATCAAGCTTCTCCGAAGAACCTGGCTCTGATACCAATTTTTGGAAATAATACTAAGAGGGGGGTGAATCAGTATTATCAAGTTATTTTGACAAATCTTCCTTATTTATACTTTGAATTATTTTTGCATATCAGTACCATAAAATAATGAGCATGAACAAGAAAGACAGATAGTCACACCAAAGAACACCATATATAAGGTGGAAACCCAATGTGGGTGAAAACCACCTGCTGCAATATGTCTCTATCTTCTTTCAAATTAGAAACTCTTTTTACAATGATTTTGTACTGGTGCAGTCCTTTACCAGTACACAGGCTGCAACCTGCAGAGAGCTACAACTCTCTCTCATTTTCCAGTCTCTTCTGGAAGGGAGCTACAAGCCCCTACTTCTTTTCTTACAAAGATCACTTTTCATAAATTTTCAAACTGGATCCAAGAACATCAAAAACCCATCAAGTACATGTAAATTACACAGTCAAATGTAGTAACCAAATCAACAGTAACAGAACTAAACCCAGAACACCTTATTCACAGAAAAATTCAGTCAACAGAGGACCTTAAGATAGATACGCAGTTTTTCTTTCTCTGGCCAGCGTCGCTACGCACTTCACCTTCTACTTCCCTGCGTATACCCGCAGAGAGCCTTCTGCTACACCGCGTACCCACGCACTGCTTCTTCAATCGCACTGCGTACTGTTATTGCAGGTACGCACCCAGAGACACTATCGCGCCGTGTACTGCTACTGCAACCACGCACTCATAGATACTATCGTGCCGCATACTTTTACTGTGCGTACGCACCTGAACCTCTGTCGTGCTGCGTACCCATGCAGTTCTCCTTCTTCTGATCTGCGTACCCACGCAGTTCCCCTTCTTTTGCTCTGCGTACACATGCGGCTCTTCTGTTTCTGCTATGCGTACCCACGCACTTGCACCGTTAATCACCTGCGTACTTCTGATTAGGGCCAAATTGGTAGTTCACCAGAGTGCTACACTTAGTCGGATGCCCAGATCTGATCATGCGCTCGAGAGATCACCCTTCACAGATTCACTTTTAACTTCACTTCCATATAGATCAAGCTTTTAAAAACAATAACCCAATATTTGAGATCTTAAGATATTCAATTTTGCAAAAGATGCATTGCCAAGTGATCTCCTTTGCTTTATATAGGCAAGCTCCTCTTAAAATCATGGATCAATACCATAGATAACCAAAACAAGGGGCCCATAAACATGGGGCTCAATAATAATAATAATATAAAACAATACCACGGGCCAAAACCATAGAATCAAGAGCGGCAGGCTAAATACCACGGGCCTGACATAGGAAACCCCACGTGAACGCGCTTCTCTGCCTTGAAGTAAGTGAAACTGGGGGTACGCACCCTTTGAACGGGTGACCTGCGTGGGTGGCCGCAGTTTCTTCACGGTGTACCTCTGTGTACACATCTTCTGAACTATTCTCCTGCGTACTTCTTAATTTTCAACATTTTGAGAGCCTAATCAGAGCATTTCCACTTGAGGGTGTTGCTATCAAGTACAACATCTGTAACATAGAGCCATACCAGAATCATAATGCCAACATTCATAATAAAAAAAAAAATTCATGCTTGTGTAAGTTTACCGAAGCCTTTTATTTCTAATGTGTAAACATACATAAAATATATTTAAAAACGAACAATTTTTTTTTACAATTCTTTGTTAATAGAACAACAACATCTATTTAAAACAATTAAATTTTGGCTCAAGGAATAAGATAAAGAAAAAATGTTTAAAATGTGGTACTTTTCTAGAAAATTGGAGGGCCAATAAAGGGGATTGAGATACAAAAACTAGGACATTTAATTGAAGTACCACTACAACAACAATTGAGAATATTTGTTGAGGTTCTTGTAATTGTCTAATATGGTGACATTGATATGCTAGGAACTAGAGACACTTATAAGATCAAGGGATATCCAATACATAGTATCATGTAATTAGAACTAGAGACATGAATGTGGTGCATTTAGTAGTTTCAAATACAGTGCAAGACTCAATCGGACATACACTTATGGATGATAAGGGTTGGTTTAGGGTTTTTCATTGCTATTGTAATGACTACACCATGTAAACATGTGGTGGTTCTATAGACGAGTCCATATTATATCAATATTATTTACCTTCCACGTGAGAACAACTCTAATAGCCCATAGGTAGGGATGGACCCATAACTAAGGACTACCTATGCTATCTTGCATCTCTATGAAAGCTTGAAATTTAATGTGATTCTATTCGTAATTTAATTATAACTCATAGCTTATAATGTACTATCTCATAATTTGAATACACTACCTTTTCTCTCTTTACATCACTCTAGATCATATTTCAAATGCTCCTATTGTCTCTCCATCCACTACAACTAGATTATTGACCTCTTTTCTTCATGTAGTTGTAATATGAATCCTCCGTACAATTATGGTGAAACTTTTTATATGTATCTAAGCTGGTAGCATATTTTCATTAGAAGTGGTTGATTAACTTAAGTTTAGATGTATAGATATTTGAGCAATGTACTAACATTTTCCAAGCATGGATAACCTATTTAGGTTCTTTTACATTTGAAAGTATTTATGTTATCTCATAAAATTTGTATGGTTTTTCTAGATAAATTGAGTACTTATGAGCATAACATTTATTATTTTTTTGGGCTTACCAAAATGATCATTGTCAATATCTATAGCTACTAGTTCCTTATGTCATTTGATATAGCTAGCATCATATTCTTTCTAATATGAAATTGTAAAGATGCTTTTCGTAAATCAACTCCTAATTGTTTTAAATATTTAGAGTAGTATATCAATGTGAAGGTTGGGATAAGGTGAGGAAGTACCAAGTTCTAGTCCAATGCAAATCATTAAATGAATCACTATTAAAACTCCAAAGCGAGCTCGAGTGTACATTCTTGGCATAATGTTGAGTCTCTAATGACTCATTTTAAATCCTCCAATACAAACCTCCACTATAACTACTATGAAATATGTTTGATAAAATCATTTGACACAATAGTTTTGGGACAATGTATATTATAATACATGAGAACGTTTTAATATTTACAAAAATTATATATTTTATGGCTAATAAATAAGAATAATTTTTCATTTACACAATGGGAAATTAAGTCCCATCCTATCCTATAAAGCAATGAAATGTTAAATAAAAAAATGAAAAATCCAAAAACTTATTTTAATCTTTTAAATGAATAATGGTAATTTGAACAATTTAACAAAACTTTTCAATCTTAAAATAAAGTTTAATTAATGTTAATTCAAATAGTTTTTGATCGTGAGGAAAAAGACTCTAATGTAATCTTATCTAACATAACATAGAAACTAAGAACCATGTTGAATGCATTCATTAGTTGAAATTAATTACTCTTCACATTTATACCCATGCGAGGATTTGGACAGTAAAGTATATTACGTTACCATAAGTATAAAGTATAAACTTATTTGAGAGGAATATCGTAAGTTTTAGCAGCAAGCAAGGTGAGAAAGTTTTTTTCTTACCATTTCATTGCGATAAATAAGCAAAAGCTTCCTCCAACATCTACCTTAAAAAGCAACGAGAAGGAAAAATCTCAAAATGGAAGTGATACTCGTAATACCAATTGTACAAGAGAAGCGTTTCAGTGGGTTGCGAGAGAAATGTTTCAGCAGCTTATTTGTCATGTAGAGAAGGAGAAAAATAAAGGCATCCTATGTAGAACTGGTGGCCTTTCACATGAAGAAGCGGCATGCTGTGAAAATGACGGTGTTGTTCAACAGCACTTGATCTCTAGCGTAACATTTTAGACGGATTGAAAGTCATAGTGGAGGTGAGTTGATGTAGGGGCATTCAGCGCAAAGAAAATAATTATATTTTTGTAGACATAGGGGGTCTTGTGTTTTGAGGAAGTTGGGTTCCTATGTTTTGAATTAATGTAATTATTAAGGGTTTTGAGTGATTTTAATGAGAATAGGGTTCAATTGAATATTGTTTAGTATATTTGTAAATGTTCTCAAATGTAGGAGAACATGAGGGATTTAGGATAATTGAGAGATGAGAGGATTTTGAGAATTGATTGTAAAACTCATATTAGGAGTTAGTTTATGATTTTACGGATTAGAGAGAATCCTTAGGGATGAGGAAGAGATTTTAAGATTTTTTTGAGGAATCTATGGATCTAAACTAGGAATTGGTTTTAGAATCCCTTTGTATAAATGTAAGCCTAAAAGGCAAAGAGAGAGGTTAGAAAGTAAGAAGTTAGATAGACTAGATAGATAGCTACAGTGTGGTTTTAAGCCTACAGGCAGAGTGTAAACAAAGGCCACTGATATTAGAACACTAGGCTAGAGAGACAGAGATCTCATTCTGTAATCATTGTTTATATTTATTAATATAATTAACTCAACTCTAAGTTCGAATGTGTGTTTGAGTGTTAAATGATGAGTGATGATTGAATTGGAATTCAGTGTAATTATGTGTGCAGGCAGAGTCAAGGCGAATACACAGAGGAACAGAAGAGACAGAGGATCTTAATGGGCGTTGAAAAATCACAGAACCAAGTAATAGTTGAATGATCCGTGAGTAAAGAACTCACAGAGTTAACCCAGGAGGAGTGTGCAGCAGAATAACGAAGGACAAGAAACCCTGAAGAAACTCAAAAGGCATAAGAAACATTGAATAATGGTAGGAAAAAACTATTGAAAAATGAAATTAACTCAGAAAAATATATAAACAAAACATAATAAACCATACAAAAAATATTGGTGGAAAAGGCTTCAACCTCATGGTTTCCTCAGGTATTCTCTCTCATTTAAAATAATGTAGTGTTACAAATAAATAGATGAGAGACAATGTCTCAAGATAGTGCATGCTATCTTAGACACCTTTGGTTGAGATAATTTCTCACCAGACACACACCAATATAGGAGTTACCTAAACTAACTCCTATCTTAGAGGAAAAACCCAAGAGTTAGGCACAAATTCCTAACTTGTAATATTTAATTTATTTCTTTATTTCTGGATTTATTATTGTTTTGTGAGAGAGGCTAACATTCCCCACTTCAATGATAAATCCAAAATAAGAATGAGGAACCATCTTCCAAGTTCTCATGTTGATCCTCAAAAACATTGCCTGAAAAAACCACCAAATCTGGATGCTGAAGAAACTACAATATGAAGAGACTGAGTCAGCTGCATGACTGATTCATCTCTGAATGTCGCCTGAAAAATCCATCACGTGCCAAGCTGCAAAGGGATCCAACTATCCTTTTCTTGAAAATAGCATTCGGTGTCCACTGACACAATTTGATGAATGCCCACTGGCATATTTGCTGATGATGATCACCCACTCGCTGATGATGTCGAAAAACAACTCAATGTTGCTTTTGTTATGTTGAAAGCTGCTCACTGCTACTTTTTCTGTCGGTTGCCCACTGGCGAATTTGCTGATGCACGCTGCTGAAGAAAAATGCCCACTGGCTGATGAAGATGTCCACTGGCTGCTTTGTTGATATTGTCGAGACTTTCAGTGTGACAACCACTTGTCAATTTCATTGACATTTTCCCCCTTTTGTCAGCTAAAAGGAGAGACAATCTTCTTCAAATTATATCTGAATTCTGAACTCCCCCCCTTCATGTGTAGGAGAGTTTCACTATTATACTCCCTCATTCAACGGCATGAGAGTACCATCATCATTTCACTATTGGATGCACTATGTGTGATTGTAGTCAGTTGTAGAACTGAGACAATCTTTTGACTGTGGATGACCATTCCCAAGGATCGATCCATTCATAATGTATCTTCAATCTGGCTAATTTTTGTTGGTGGCAACATTTTTCTGAGGAATGATTCTGCTTACCACAATGGTGATAAGGTTGGAGATCAAAACACTGATCTTCCATATGACTGGTTCTTTGACAATGAGAACATTTCAGTTGGACTTAAACTTCAGGTTGCGTGCAATTCTGTTTATCTGCAACTTTCTTAGAACCTGTTGAGGTGAGTTGTGTAAGAAATCCAACATTGACAAACTTAATTGGCTTGGAATAATTTGGGATATGTAAGTTGGTGTCATCAGTGACATATCCTAAGCCTCGTCGATTCTTGTTATTTTGAGTTTCTTCCTAGGATTTGATGATGGGTTTGGAAGAAACTTTAACTGGAACAACTTCGACACTTGAAGCTGTTGGGATGAATGACTTATCATCTGGATGGTTCAAAGATGTGAAAGTATCACTCTTTTCTTGAAATTCATTCCTTTGAAGTTGCTACTCGAGTTGAAGAAACTCAATGGTTTCATGTGTTTTTCGTAGATGCCGTGAAATATCAGCAAGAGTTTCTTTGTTGATGTGCACCATGTCTTCATCACTGGAGATGATCAAACTATGAAGAATGTTTAACAACTGAATATGTTGCACCATGTGAACTTGCTCACGTGAAATCAGGGTCTGTTGTCGTAGATGTCATGCTTTGAATTGTTTCACTTGATTTTGTTACTTGCATGACAAGATCGCTTGCTATGGGACTTGAATGGCACACTCCCTTGATTTGTTGCTTATTGCACTTGCTAGGAACACTTGCTAGAGTTGTATAAATTCCTTGCTTAAACTCTAGAATTCACACTCGCTTAATGTTGATCTCAACTTGTTTGATTGGTGTTAGAGTTGAACTTGTTTGGTTGCTTTGATGGTTGCTGCAATGAACTTCACTTTGGATCGCTTGAAGGTTTGAACTTTGTATTGTTTTGACACAAATTTCTTGAATGAATACTCACGCTCTCTTGCAGGAGATGTGAACTTGTTGCTTGCTTGCTTTAGAGTTAAAATTCATGCATTCACTTGATTCTTCTTAAAGGAAGGGTGTCGAACACTGTCGAAAATGCACCCAAAAAATGCTTAATGATTTAATGACTCACTACAATGAATTCATTTTTGACTCAATTCAAGACTTGGGTGTCAGTTTCAACCTAGAATGCACCCTTACAATTCAATGTAATTTGAGTTTGATTATAAGTTCAATAATGTTGATGTAGACTGTGCTCTGAAATGTTGAAGTTTACAGATTCGTGAACTTGATTGTATTGAGTGATTTTGTTTGTCGAGGTAGAATGTCGATGTTGAAAACTTTGATTATTTGTTGTAGTGACGCAAATGCATGTGTTGAGCTTAATTATCCTTCCTTGCAGTTATTTCATTACAGGTGTTGTTCTTGCTGGCATTGTATTTTATGTGTGCATGAAATGAGATCATTTATGTGTAAAAACTAGACACAAATCATAAGCAAAAACATGAAGCAATAGAAATACTCGCCATCACAAACATACACATGGTGTACCTAAGATGCCCTTATTCAATTTCGGGTGGATCTAGGACACAATCAACACAAATAATATGTCTTTATTAAGTATTAAGGTCATCAATCTTTCATCTTTTACAACATTGCCACTGAAGCTTTCTCAAACAATGAGAATTTGACGCTCACAAATTTTCGAAGAAAATACATTCAAAAAACTGACTCAACCTCCTACAACAATGAGCTTTCTTTTGAAAAACCGATCACTTCAAACTTACAGAGAAAGAAAAATCAATCCTTATCACTCCACAAAATCACTTATTGCTCCAAATTACAAAAGTTTTGGACCCTTTTTCAAACAACAAATTCACTTTAATGACTGCTCCTTCACCCTGAAAATTATCCACCACTTATCACTCCAAAAAAATTACAAATTAATAAGCTCACCTTATCACTCCATGATAGCTTTAAAAAATACTTTCATAAAGCTCACCTTATTCCTCCAAAAGCTTCATCTGATTGTCATTTTTAAAGCGTTTTTATATTCAACCCTTTAATAAAGTGAATTCTAGTCACTTGAAAAAGTGAACGAAATGCTTTTTTTTTAAAGGACAAAACACACTAAATAATGCATAAAGACACACCTTTAAAGATATTCTTTGGAGAAGTGGCTCAACGCAGTTTTTTTTTGTTTTATTTAAATATCTTTACTTCCTCCATGCTTCTCCTCGATGGCTCACTATGGTACACAACATGAGCGCCATTCATTCACAAATCGAGTTCGATTACCTTCAATGCTATCTCTTCAATGCTCAACACTGCTGCTCACTAGGTCATGAATTCGATCAGTTTCGATGTGCAACTTTCCTTATTATTCATATTTCCTTTTCAATTCCTTTGACTGCAAAATAGAAAGTATAAGATGCGGATATGTGGAATAATCAAATGCCTAAACTGTCTTCCTTCCATGCCTTCTGCAACATCTGACACATCTTTGAATTGGTTTTTTTGTATTGTCTCTAATATTTGAAATCTTTGTTGATATTTTATCATGGAACAAGTTGCTTCACAGGGAAAAGTGGCATTCGAGAATAAGAATTAGAATTCTTTCAGCTTCTTTTTGTCCTAGTGCCTCCAAATCTATTTTATTTCGAGCAGTAACTGGAGGAAGGCACAATGATGGAGAGATGGATGTGGAAGTTTGTAGTATGAGATTCTTGGAGGTGTAAGAGTTCATGGATGACAAACAGACTCATATATGTGAGGGAATTATTGTAGGACAGGATAACTATGATGGGAAATCAATTTAGATGCTCAATGACACTGTATCATCATTGTTGCTGAGACCCTTGAATACTGAGCAACGATTAAAATTGTGCAAGACAGAGCTTCGTAATGTTAGATGTGCTTCAAAAAGTCAAAGAAATATGCCAGTAGATATTGTTAATGATGTTTCTTGGCTATCGATTGTGATTGGAGGTGCCACATATTGTCTAGATTCAAACAAGGATCTTGGTGTACTCTCAATAAGAAAAAATTTGAAGCACGAAAATGGGAAAAGTACATACCGTTTACAAATATTTTCTAATTGAGAGTCTCAATTGGTTGGAGCCACTATAAGTTCACAAGTTTCAAAGGCATAATGCTATCGAAGCCGCTGCTCTGGTGGCCATTCGGACCACTGAAGCCATTGTTTCTATTTTTGTCTGGTAGTTTTTCCCTGTGAGCTTAGTTTGATTATGCAAGTTCTGCCATATCTGCCTTGAAGGACATGTACAGGGTTGGGTGCGCTTTAACAAAAACCTAAGTGAAGAGAAGGGCAAAAGAATAAAATATCGGCGTACAGGATCCGTTGGATATTTAGGATCAATGGAGAAGATTAGATCGCAAGAGAAATGAACTAGCCTTGAAATGTTGCGAAGTGCGATTTCTCCGATATATCGCATCAGAGGAAAGCAACAGGAGTAGTGAATGAGGGCCTTAAGCAATCCCCGATTGCAATGAAGTGATATCAAGCGTGGATCGTCAGGTCAAGAAGAAGAACAATGGTGAAGATTCAATATAAGTACTGGTGGAGAGAGAAGAAGAGTATCGATCTGGAATGTACGATCTAAAGAGCTCATCATCCAACAGATATCGGGCCGTAAGTTGATCGAGCATTAATTGTAAGGGGAAGACCGTAACTTTTATAAGTTGGGAGTTGATAATTCCCATCGGATCCGAAAAGGCATTATCCCTCGCGTAACTTGTTCACCCGAAATCGTTGTAAAGCATCGGATCAAGTGGATCTTGATCAACGGTTGTAAAGCATCAGACAAGTTTGTTGATCAAGAACGAGTAGAGCCATTAGATTGAGGATAAGATCGACGGTGGAGAAGGGTCGTGAAAAAGGCATTGAGATGGCAGACCCGATAGAATTTTATGGCGCAATTTGTAGTATTTGAAATCCGATAGTGTAATCGCATATCAGAAGTGGAAGTTCATGTGTAGTGTGACCGGGGAGAGCCAATACCCGATTGCGATAAAGGCATGCATCGGAAAATGTGCAAGGGCTGTAAAAAGGTGAAAAGGTATGGTTTATCCATCATTATGGTGATTTCTATTATACAAACATTATAATAGAATATCGCGCGATATGAAGGATTTCTTATGTAAGTCCAAAGGAATGGGTGGGATTTAGTTTAATGTGTGGATATATATGTATTTGGGTTAAAAAAAGGTTAATGAAGGTTTAGAGGGGTGATTAAGTCCCGATAGATGGAGAATGAGTTTCGATATAAAGGAAAGGGAAAATTAATGGTCAACTTTGTTAGTCTATAGATCATTCCACAAAGTTTAAGGAAGGGGCCTTAAACCTTAAGAATTGAAGATTTGACTCCTTAGTGAGTTAAAATTCTTAGGACAGATCAGATATATCCATAAGACATGCATAATGTGGGTGAAAGTAGGGGTAACCCTGTGTCATTTGGTATCAAACGAGAATTGTAATTGAAAGAATTGGTGTTAAACAGAACAAATAAATTCTATGTGAAAGAATTAAGGCAAAGTTATGTGTTAAGGTGTTTATGCAGGAAAGGGTGATGATATCTTAATCTGAGAAATGGTAGGTACATAGAGGTAATATATAATAAAATATTGGAACTTGCAGATGCAAGGAATAGAGGACAACCCTTTTAAAGGGTAGGAAATGGTGGAACAAGATCATGCAAAGATCTTGAAGGTGAGGTGATATGTTTTGTTCTGATTTGAATATTGGAGAATGTGTGGCTTTTATGTTGATACACAGGTAGCAGCATAAGGAGGTGAGAAATTTGCAGCAATGGCCTAAGAGCAAGGAGTGCTAAAGAGAAGCTGAGAGAAACTTCCAAGTGTGGTTGGGTAGAGGTTGTTGAGGTATCTCCACAATTGTGATTGTGGGTATATTTGTACTAGAGATAACAATTACTGCAAAAGAAGTGTTGGGTAGAATTGTTAGTCAGCAAGAGGTTTGAGCTCAGAGAAACTTAGCTCAAAGAACCGGAAAGATGTTGAAAGACTGAGCTCAGAGAAGAGAAGCTTAGTGAGGCAAATGTAGCAAGGAGGAGACTTGTTACTCCAGAGGTATTGTTGTAGATCACAAAGGCAATTCCACAAAGGATGTGGGTAGAATTGCCAAGGTAATGAAGGAAGCTGGTAAGACTTTCTAAGTGAAAGAAGAAGTGGTCAAAACAAAGTATTTCATGGTGTTTGAAATACAAGAGGACAGTTGCGTTCTTGAGAAATGCAACTGAATTAAAGCCTAGAAGGAGCAGAGAGGAGTGCTCAAAATAGGTTCCAAAGAATAGAGAACCAATTGCTTGCAAAAAGACAGAGTACAAAGGAGAGCTTGGTGAGGTAAGTGGCAGCAGGGAAGACTTGCTATTGCAAAGGATTTAATGCAGCTCATAGTGAATGAGTGAGGAACTCATAGAAAGAGGAGAAGAAGATGGCTACCGATAATCATAATAGAGGTTCTGAGGAAGACCATACCAGAAGAAAGATGAAGAAAGAGAATGCCAAGGAAAATGGCAAGATGATGAGTCAAGAGGAAATTGACGAGGAAATTGCAAACATGAAAGAACAACTCGATGTATTGATGAAGATACTAGAGGAAAGCCAGAGATAAGGTTGGGTATTAAAGAAGAAGCCATTGAAGTGGCATAAGTTTCAGAGAAGGCTACAACAAAGGAAATTAAGGTGGCTAATGGGAAAAATCATAGAAGTTGAGTTGGAAATGGAAGTATTTGTTTGTAAACAAGAGCAGGGTGAAGTTCTGAATGAAGATGATGACTTGAAGGCTGAAACTTCAAGTGAGATCAAAGGATCACAAGGTTTTAAATCTGACAATTTGTTTATATTTGCAGGAAAAATATGTGAAGGATGACAAATTGTTGATGTTGACATAAAGAGGGAAGAAGACAGGCAAAATCTAAATTCTGTTTTAAAAGAGGAAGTAGAGAAGGATATTAAGCAACCAAGTAAAGGACTTGATGAGATTGAGGAGAAGACCATCGAAATATTTCTAAGTCATGTAAAGGACTTGGAACAACAGGAGGAATTGGTGATTGAATCATCAGATGAAGTCATGAGGTCTTGTGGTTTTACAACTAACAAAGTGTGTGTGAATGCAAGTATTGCAGAAGACAAACCATTTTATGGAATTGTCTTGAATGAAGTTGAAAATTGCCAGGTAAATTATGGTGATGACTACCTTTCAAAGGAAGATCAAGTTGAGTTATTACAACATAAAGAGTTCATAAATTTCATGCTTAATGGAAGAAATATCTTCAGTAGAGATGAGACAGTTATGTCCTATGATAAGAAATTTTCTATTGAAGAGGATAACGAGGAATTGATTTTGTTAAATGATCAAAGGGAGAGTGATGGACAAATATCTAGAACTATCAAAGAGATAGAGGATCATAATTTTATTCTAATAAAGAATGAATAAATAGTGTCAATGATTGTGCTTGTGACAAAGAAGAAGATAGTGACGTTTGTACAAAACTTTTGAGATAAATTCCAAACGAGATGGAAAATTTGTGGCATGAGTTAAGCCTTTTGGGAAAAAGGCTAGAAGACCAAAAAGTAAGTGTTCAAGTTGTAAAATCAGAATTGGATGGGAATTAAGAAGTTCACTATAGTGGACAAGGACAAAAAGAAACCATTAGAATAGATGGTGTGGAAGAGAGACTAGTTGACGGTCTCATGAATTATTTTGAGAATTCAAATCAGCATACTGATGTGCTGATAGAGGAGGAGAAAACGGAGCAGTAAACTAAATTTTTGCCAAAGGAGGAAAAGGCAAAAAAGCCATATTTTTTTATTTTAACAATTGTTTTGTGAGTGCAGGTTTAGTTGCAGATGTTGGAGGAAATTTTTCATAGATGAGAATCCAAATGAAAATGGAAGAAGAATATTGTATGGAAGAATTGAATCCATTGAATAGAGATGCTGAATTTCTGGGGAGAATGTTGGAAATTCATTATTCAGTGCAGACATAAATAATAGTGAAAGAGGGTAAGGATGAAAGGAAGGCAGTAAGCGTAGGAGTCAAAGCAAAAGTTGGAGCAAGGGTAAGAGAAATGTCTACAATGGTACCAAGAGAGAGATTAGAAGAACAATTAAAGAACGAACATCTACAAACTAAAAGTAACCAACAACAGATTGAAGAGATAGAGGATAGAAACAACAACCTGAAGTAGAGAGAAAGAAATAGCATTAAGTGGCAAAATATGGACCAGACCAAGAATATGATAGACACAAATATTCAAGAAATGTGGCAGTTAATGATGAAGCAATCCATATGGAGGAAAATGATAGCAGCAGGAAGCATGATCAATCAGAATTTGAACCTGACTGACAAGGAGAGGAAGATGAAACAGAATATAGCAAAAATACAACAACAACAAAGGTGTAGAGCTTTCACACAGTTACAAACTAAAGTTTGGGACCATGGAGGTTTTCTAACAACATATGAAGACACGTGATCAGAATATCACGAAAATTTTCTACTCTGGGAGTCTGATGCAGGGGTATTTGGCTCAGAGAAAATCATTATATTTTAGTAGACATAGGGCGTCTTGTGTTTTAAGGAAGTTGGGTTCCTATGTTTTGAATTAATGTAATTATGAAGGGTTTTGAGTGATTTTAATGAGAATAGGATTTAATTGAATATTGTGAGTATATTTGTAAATGTTCTCGAATGTACGAGAACATGAGGGATTTAGGATAATTGAGAGATGAGAGGATTTGAGAATTAATAGTAAAACTCAGATTAGGAGCTAGTTCATGATTTTATGGATTAGAGAGGATCCTTAGGGATGAGGACGAGATTTTAGGATTTTGTTGAGGAATCTATGGATCTAAACCAGGAATTGGTTTTTTAATCCCTTTGTATAAATGTAAGCCTAAAAGGCAAAGATAGAGGTTAGAAAGTAAGAAATTATATAGGCTAGATAGATAGCTAGAGTGCAGTTTTAAGCCTATGGGCAGAGTGTAAACAGAGGCCACGGATATTAGAACATTAGGCCAGAGAGACGGAGATCTCATTCTGTAATCATTGTTTATATTTATTAATATAATCAACCTAATTTTGAGTTCGAATGTGTGTTCGAGTGTGTCGTGACCGTCAATAGCCCCCCTTTTATTAGTGTTAGGAATAACATTAATAAATGGGGACCCTTCCAAAAAATCAAATCTAAGCATTTAATGTTGCCTTTTATTTTTAGAATAAAACAAGATATCAAATTGGAACTTGCTAAAACATGTAATTTACCCTTTCATACTCCAAGCACATAAAACATCACAAGCTATGAGTTTCCTTATAAAAAGTGCTACATGACCACAAAACCTAAGAAAAGCTTTAGAACAAAAATTTCTCGAAGATTAAGAGAAGCTTTAAAAAACCCTCTTTTAAACTATATTATCGCATTGCAAAAGGTCACAGTGGGCATCTCTTATAAAAGTAACTCCTCAAAAATGTGATCTGTGAGAATGTGACATCAAAAAGTCTTACAACCTCATCGCATCGCAAACTCCAAATTTCGCAGCGCTACTTAATGTAACACACCCAAATATCGCGAAATGAAATAGCCTCTCGGAAATCACATATCGCAGCCGCCCGACGAAACAATGGTTTTTAATGACAATAGGTTTTGCGATATTGCGAAGAAAATCGCAAAATCGCTTTTATCACAGATCTAAGGGCTCAGAGTTCTATGACAGTACTTTCTGCCGTTCGATGTGAAGTTATGAACATTAAATTTTAACTTATCGGTACATTAGTGGTCATATATTAAAAAATGATTCAGATCAGGGTAAAGGACCATTTGACACAAGGTGATATCTTTGATATGATTTAAGAATTAAAGCTTTCCCATCACCTTATTTTTGTCTTTCTATTGATGTTTCCTATATTCACTAGTATCTTGATCATATACTTGTTCTCTGCTTGCAATTTCTAGGAAGAGTATGCAGAACGTAATACACGATGAAATGGGGAAGAAAGGCAAGGCACCCGCATCTGAGAAAACACAAATGACTCCATTATTCAGAGACACCACTTGTACTAGGGACACTGGGATATCTACCTAGGAAGCCATGTACCAATTGTTAGAAGAGTAAAACCTGAGAATTAAGAAGGATACAATTACAACAGATGGAACCGGCTCTTCTAAAGAATCCCTAACTAAGCTTGCATGCTCATTTCTACACCGTATTGCTGTGAGGCCGAAGATACTCCCCTACACGGATATGGTGAAATGGACTATAGATCATGCAGATATACCTGATAGATATTTCAAGACGTCCAGTTAGCAAGTCATGGGGTCGTTTTCCTCAAATAATTTGAGACGTATGTACCACTTGCCAGAACCCCAGGCTAGCTACAACAAGCAGTTTGTAGAAACGTTTGCCAAGGAGAATGAAGACTTGGCAGAATGCACAAAGTACTGGTCAAACAATGAGGAAAGATTGAAGAAGGATAAAAATGGTATGTACGCTACTGGCTCTCTTTATTCTCCTTACTGTTTTGCCGGTGCAATGTTATGTAGAATCTTTGGGAGACCAGACATCAACAAGTTTTCATCAGAGTGGTTACCTCTATTGGATACGGCTACCAATGCCAC
Organism: Pinus tabuliformis; assembly: GCA_031772625.1. NCBI lineage: Eukaryota > Viridiplantae > Streptophyta > Pinopsida > Pinales > Pinaceae > Pinus > Pinus tabuliformis. The sequence continues at coordinate 472,589,399 of CM062814.1, forward strand.
CATAATGGACTGGGCCCAAATTTTATCAGATAATTTAGTCTCTATAATTTTAGGATATCGAACTAAAAGAAGTTTTACTTCAAGGGTTTACCCTCCATTCTTCTTGAGTGCCTACGTCATGGACGCCATTTGTTTTGTCTCCAATTTTCCTATCATGGGATGGAAGTGGATGGTACAAAATCCTCTTTCCATTCAAGTTTATCACAAAATATTGTGGGAATCCAATTTCATCCCACATTTCTACAAGATTTGTCACGGAGTTATGCTCCCTATTCATAAAATTCTCTATAATAAAGACGCCCCAAGATTTTCTCAAGAAGCTGAAGTTGATATTCTCCCTGTGGGAAGGTGGTTTGGAGAGGAGTTTTTCACATACATCAGGGTGTTTGAAGGCATTTCTTCACCCCATTTGCTTCCTTTTTATGTCCTCAACAAACTAATGGCCAGGGAAATAGCCTACCATACTTGTGGCTGGGGGAATGAGTAAAGTACTGAAAGATTCTAAGAAGGCCATTTGGCCTCCATTTCCTATAGTGTGCGGAGCTTTTGCATTATTTGACTTAGGTCATGCTTTTAAAGAGGTTGATAATATGTTATGTTTACAACTGCCAAAGTTCCCTGGGAGGCAGTATGATCCCTTTGGTGTTGTAAGTAATTTACTACAATGGTTAAAATAAAAGTGTTCACCAATGAAGAAGAGCCCTTTGACGATGTCTTTCTGCAGAAGAACACTTTCGGAGAGGTTCTACATATGGTGAAAATTCAATTTGACGAAGAAAAACTCCAAAAGTTTGACAATTATAGAAAGCAGAGGTCAACAAAGGTCCTGGTGGACCAATTGCTCAATGAACCAATAAGGGAGACTACTCCCAGTATTAGCATAAGTGGTAGTTCAAAAGAGGTGAAATCTAAATCAAATTCCAAAAAAGAATCAACTGAAAAGTCTGGTGATCAGTCCAAGAGTGAACAATGTAGAAGTGAGGGATCAATTAAAGACATAGCTCAATCTACAAAAAAAGCCTAACCAGTAGGTTTTGTCCTTGAAACAAGCTGAAATTCGCAGTCCCCTTACAATTCCAACAAAGCCACTTGTAGTGGATCTAGAAGGTGAATGGGAGAATTTTAATAAGTTAATCAACACTAAGGAACAAAGTGTGGAGCCATTGACAAACCCAAGAGAGAAAGCCACAAAAAAGGTGGTAGAAGGGACTATCAATACTCAGGAAACATAGCATATTCCTATTGCTCCGTCATCTGAAATTGTACTAAAGAGAGAGGAGATTACTCCTCTAGACATATTTTATAGCCCTAAACATAAGGTTGTCGTCAGAAGGCAAAGGAATAAAAGAAAAATGGATGTTGTGCTCACTCTAGAGGATGAACCTCTAGATGTTCTTTGGAAGGACCCAACTACAGACCCATCGGAAAATCTAACTAGGCTCTCTCAGATCGCAGGAGCGTATGCTTCGAAAACAATTGATAAAGCAATAGAATTTAAAATGCTACTAAAAGAGAAAGAGGATAGGATTTTGTCTTTAGAACAGAAACTACATCAAGTCATCATCAGTCAAGAAGCAGAGATACAATTGACAAAACTCCAGCAGGACTTCCAACAGATGAAATTGGATCATCAAAGTAGTTTGGCCAATAAAGAATTACAGTTACAAGCTATGATAGAACTGCATAAAAATGATACTAAGATTGGGGAGTTTATCACAGAATCATTCACTCTTAATTCCCAGCTCTTGCAACAGGAAGCATTACTCTTTCAGAATATCTCGCAATGGAATTCCCCTTGTGAAATAAGTGATATTATTACAAATCAAGTCATAGATTTATGACTTGATTATGATTCAATTTTTAAGAAGACTTCAGACTTCATTATCAATTGCTGTTAGAAATTATTTTAGATCGCATAAGTGAAACGTTACTCCTGGGATAGTTTAAAGTTAGATGTTTTCTTTCATTAGAATAGATTGCATATGATCGTTAAAAGATAGGTTAGATTTAGAATAAGCATTCACCCCATAAACTCAAAAAAAAAACATCATCCCGTTAGTACACACACCATAAACAGATTGGGAAACTGGTCCCATCATCCCCAGTCAGAGCCACTATTCCAAATAGAAAAGGAGCTGCTTTAAGGTCTAGACCGGGTGGTTATCCCCCTTGTTGTAGACCTGATTTTTCGAGCCTTCAACATATTTCGTTCTAGAAGGAGGGCCTGATTGTGAATGACAAGTAAATCTACATCTTCACGCCATTCTAAGAGTAAAACTCCCTCACCATCACCATCAACTTCTCGCTCGCATTTTGAATCTTCCATCACTAAACCAGAAGTTGAAAAGAAAAATACAGAGCACATTACTGAAATCCCAAACAAGCCAGATCATTCCTCTTTAGATCCCCCTGAGTTACAAACTTTAATTCATAATTTATAGGGAATTTCTTTATCTAAAGAGGAATCTGAGTTTTCCCAAGGTAGTGTCACTTCTCATTTGACCTCGACTCAACGATTGACTAGAGAACAAAGAGAAAATCTAGGAATCCCACCGATTGAGTTTCCTTTACCAAGTCATAAGAAAGCTAGGAAAAAACCAGTAGAATCTCAGAGTGAGGTTTTATCATCATCTTCATCTACCATCCCATCCATATCATCAAAAATTCATTCATCCATCCCACAGATTCATCATGGTTCACATCAGTACAGGAGCGACATCCTCCTCTACCCAACCACCTTCAATCACTGCAATGCCTCCTCCTACTCATACCCCAACGATGGAAAGAAATCCTCTGCTAAGTCCATGGGCCAATCCTGGAGCTGTGAGAATGCTTGCGCCCTTATTGCAATTACCAGCTCATCCTAAAAAATGGCTCCCCAAGTTCAACCTTGACAATGGCCTATCAGCTGAAGAGCACATAAACAATTTCATGTTGTCCATTAATTTAAATGGAGTAACAGAAGAGGAAGTAGTTGTATGATTATTCCCTAATACTATAAAAGGAGCAGCAGGATCATGGTATTTTTCACTACCATCAGGCTCCATTAATAACTAGGATACATTTCAAGATTAGTTTTTAACTAAATTTTGAGATGACCAATCTACAACAACTTTAATCAATGACCTCTCCCATTTGAAAGCCGAACCAAGAGAACAAATTAAGGATTTCAATTCTCACTTGAATAAACTATTAAAGAAAATACCAGTAGCGTCGAAGCCTAGCAACGAAGTCCAAAATTAATGGTATATTTTCGCTTTGCCTTCAGATTCAGACATCTTTGTAGATAGAGCTGCGAAGCCAACATTGGCTAAAAATATGAAAGAGGCGATAACTGTAGAGAAACATATCCTATCTATAGAAAAGAAAAATGTTGTAGATGAAATAAAGTATAAAAAGGTCTCTTTTAGAGATGATCCTAAGAAAAAATAATCAAAGCACCCATTCGACTTGGAAGGGTTATAGAAAGTTTTAAAAACCATGTCCAACGAAATGGTTGACATTAAGAAACAAGTAGCAGAAACCTCTTCCAAGAAACCTTTTAAACCCTTCGGGAGGAATCCTTCAACCGATCTGAAACCTCCAAATGCTATAACAAAAGCAGAATCAGAAGGGGAATAAGAGGAGGTTTCAAATGAGGAACAAACTAGTGATGATGAAGTCGTGGAACTACAAGGAATGTGGGACTTCATTCTTCCAGATGAAGAAGATCAAGATGTATTGTAAGGATAAAATTGCAGGTAAGAAATCCTCACCAAAGGTTACTCAGACAAACCCAATCTAATCTGATTCAACAAAACCATCAAAAACGTTTATCATCTCTGATGAAATGGAGTATAACATTGTTGAGGACATGAAGTAGACTAGGGCTAATATTAATTTTCAGGAGCTAAGCAAATTAAAGCATCAACAGAAATTTATCTTGAAAGAGTTGCATGCAGTACCTATTGCACCTCTATATGCCGTTGTAATTTTTCAAGCTACTCATGAAATGGGAAACCTCCAACTAGTATGTCAAATAAATTCGATCCAAATGAAATTTCTTTGATTTGAGGAAGGTCAAAATCCCATACTCCACCATTTCAACTTACCTTTGAAGTTTTCAATAAAAATTTGCATAACTGTCTCGTAGATTCTGGTGCTTCATCTAATATTTCTACAACAGTTTGCGCAAAGTTAGATGTCCAACCTTAGAAATCTACAATACACATAGTACAACTAGATCAGTCTCAATTCGATGTTATCGGTGAGCTTAATCAAGTGACCATAAGGCTTTCATCAAATCCAAAGTTATGTCAAGTCATTGATATACTTGTTTCAGATATTCCTGAATTTTATGGACTAATTCTTAGCAGGGATTGGTGAGAGAAGCTTCACGGTCACTTTGCGACCGACTGGTCTCATATGTGGCTCCCTTATAATAGTAAACCAAATCAGATAAATGTTGAGCGAGAAAGACACCAAAAGTATATAGTAACAGAGTTAGAAGGGGAAAACGAACCTATAGCATACAACAACAATATAATTGGAAACTATTCTATTGATTAATTCTTAGGGAATTTCAATGCTCATACTTCACCTTTTTTTAAAAATTCCATTTTATCTCAGATAGAAAATTTCTCTCAAATAGATACTTCTAGATGAATTAATTTTGTAGATAGACCTGTAAATAAATCTTTGTTTTGGAAATTATTTTTTGATGGTTCTAACTCTAATGATGGAGTAGGATGAGGTTGTATATTAGTTAGTCCAAAATGAGAGAAAACCATGCTAACTTGTAGACTCGAGTTCGATTGCACAAACAATACTGCTGAATATGAAGTGTTAGTTCAAGGGTTATACAAGGCAATCGGGCTTGATATCAAATATCTACAAGTCTTTGGAGATTCTGAGATTGTTATCAAGCAGGTAAGAAATACTATACATTGTCTATTAGGACACCTGAAGCATTATCAATCATTAGTACAAGACCTGACTTCACATTTTACAGCATTTAATATTTCATCTATTCCTAGACTCCAAAATGCTAGTGCTGATCTCCTTGCTAATGTAGCTTCCAAGCTCATTCCATCAGAAGACTATACTCAAGACAGATTCTCAATTGAATTAATCTTTATACCCTCCATTCCTGATAATATTACCAACTGGAGAGTTTTCAACGATGACCCTAATATTGTAAGTTTTCTGACTTCAGAAGGCTCTTAAAATAATCAGATAATTGATGAAGACCAACATGACAAGCATCTGAAACAAGGAAAGAACAATAACACTATACCTAAATCCGTAGTCAAGTTGGAAGACATATATGAATTAAAAGAGAGATTCAAATGGTCCACCAATTCAAAACTTCAGAGTTCAACTCTAAGATATGAATTAGTGAATCTAGGGATTGACATAAAACCATAGAATATCAACTTAGGTCTTGGCCTAACACCCAAGGAAACATCAGCTTTCATTCGACTGTTGAAGCAATATAAAAATGTCTTTGCCTGGAATTACGATGACCTAAAAACTTACGACACTTCAATCATACAACATACAATTCCGATGATCGCTGATGAAAAGCCAGTCCAGCAGAAATTGAGGAAAATCCATCCTAATTTGGAAAACTAGATTAAGTCTGAGTTGAACAAATTACTAAAAGCCAAAATTATTTTTCCTATTAGGCATTCTAGATGGGTTTCAAACATAGTACCAGTCAGAAAGAAAAACAAAGATATCTACATTTGTATTGACTTTTGAAATCTCAATAAAGCTTGCCAAAATGATAATTTTCCACTACCCCCTATGGAACAGATATTACAATCGGTTGCAGGGTCTGAATTGATGTCCTTTTTAGATGGCTTCTCGGGTTATAACCAAATATTAGTCCACCCAGATGATCGATTGAAGATTACATTTAGAATGAAATGGGGCACTTATGCATATCAAAAAGTGCCATTTGGGTTGATTAATGCCGGTGCAACGTTTCAAAGGGCCATGGACATTTCTTTTAAAGGATTAGTGAATAAGTCAGTGGTGATTTACTTAGATGACATAACAATGTATTCTACAAAATGAAGTAGTCACCTCAGAGACTTAAAATAGATCTTCCAACGATGTCAAAAATATGGGATCTCACTTAATCCAAAAAAGTCTTTTTTTGCATTAAGTGAAGGAAAGCTTCTCGGATTCATAGTGTCTAAATCTGGAATCCATATTGATCTAGATAGGATTAAGGAGATTTCTAAGATATCCTTACCTCACAACAAAAAAGCGATGCAATCCTTCCTTGTTCAGATCAATTTCATTAAAATATTTGTCCCTGACTTCTCAAGAATCGTGTCAACTCTCCAAGGCATGATAAAGAAAAGCTCTCTCTTCAAATGGGGTCAGGCACAGCATGAAGCGTTTAGCCTGATAAGACAAGAAATTATAAATACCCCATCTCTAGCGACTCCAAAAGTTTCTAATCCTTTCATTCTGTATACATTTTCCTCTGAGCAATCATACGCTACAATACTCACACAGGCCAATTAGAATAAAGCCGAAGCCCAATTTCCTTCTTCACTTCGAACTTGCAAGGAGATGAATTAAATTACTCTGATCTTGAGAAATAGGCTTATGCTGTATTCAAATCAATGAAACATTTTAGACCCTTCCTTCTGAAGACTCATACGAAAATAATAGTACCATTTCCAACAATAAGAAATCTTTTGGCTCAGAAATACGAGGGTGAAAAGAGGGAAAATTGGGTCACAGCCCTACAAGGATATGATGCTGAAATCAAACCAACAAATATTGTAAAAGGTCAAGGTTCTTGCAGGATGTTGGCTGGAGCTTCGCACATATCAGAAACACAGTCTCCAGAGAATGAGGTACAAATGTATGAGGTAAGCCTAAATTACACTGAATCAAGATATGCATATATCATGTTTTACTTAAAAAATGGATATGCTCCTTCACATTTGAATCATATAAAGAGAAGAGCCCTGAGGCTAAAAGCTAAAAAATATCAAATTGTAAATGATGTACTCTTTAGGATGAATTATGATTCTGTTCTCCTTAGATGCCTTAAGAAATCTGAAGCTGAAAAAGTATTGCAGGAACTTTATGACGGACCAGCGGGCGGACATTACGTAGGATATGCGACAACACACAAAATCTTGTGCACAGGTTACTACTAGCCAACGTTATTTAAGGATGCACATAGCTATGTAAGAAGATGTCAGATTTTCCAGACTACTGCCAGAAGACAAAAGAAACCATCATTGCCATTACAGTCGGTCAACATCGATCAACCATTTGAACAATGGGGATTAGATATAATAGGTGAGATCGTTCCTCACTCTTCTAAATAGTATAAATACATGCTTACTGCTATCGTTTACTTTACTAAATAGGTAGTAGTAGTTCCACTCAAGTCAGCCAACTCTGAGTGTATCATCAAATCTATAGATCAATTCATAATCACTAGGTTTGGCTTACCTTCTTCTTTAATGTTTGATAATGCATCATATTTCTCAGGTAATGGTATGACTGAATATACGCTAAAAAGAGGTTTTAAGCTTAAGCATTCTACCAATTATTATCTGCAAGGAAATGGGTTGGCTAAATCCATGAACGAAAACATTATTAGAATCATTAAACATACTATTGATCAAAATCATAGAAACTAGCACAAGTCTTTAATGTATGGCCTTTGGGTGGATCAAAGAACTAAGAAAAGTTCTATTGGCACTTCTCCTTTTAATTTAATTTATGGGAAAGAAGTGGTCCTCCCAACTAACCTAGCTATTCCTTCTTTAGCCTTAGTTCAATTCATTGAAGGAACTCCTTCCTCATCCTTGCAATTAAGAAAATTGCAGATCCTTAATCTTGAAGAGGAACGAGAAAAAGCCAGAATTACCCATGCACATCATCAACAATTAGTAAAATCTTCTTCTGATTCAAACTTGGTATCTAGAAAATATTTTCAGCTTGGAGACCTAGTATTGAAATGGGATAAAGCCCATGAAGAGAAAGGCAATCATACTAAATTCCAACGGATGTGGCTGGCGCCATTACAAATTGTCGAAATCATTGGTCCATCAACTTTCATGTTACAATATTTAGCAGGGAAACGAGAGTCTCTACCTGTTAATGGACAAATCCTTAAAAAATATTTCCCATAGAAGATGATCTCTTCTATTTTTTGTAGATTATTGTTTTTAGTTTAGTTTCCTTTTTGATATTGAAACAAGTTGAAAATGTTTACTTTTGGTTTCCATGAAAAGACTAGTGTCTCCTGTCAATTTTGTTTTTTCGCTTGTATAAGTGGAAGTGGTTAGGAAAATTAATCTCATTTTCGAAACATAGGGTCAAGTTTTATTATTATGAAAATTTTTACTTGTTCTTTTGTTTCAACTATACAAGTTTTGGGTAAAATCAACCTTATGAAGAATTTTTCCTCATATCAGTCATTAAAGGTATCAATAGCAAGACAAATATTCTCTACAGAAAAGCTATTTTTAAACTCTACAATTGTCGTCCCGAAGAATTCTTAAGTAACCAATGACTTCCTCCCCACTTTAGGAAATTGCGAGATTCAAAGAGTAATCCAACTATGCACTTTAAACTTAAAGAATAAGAGGTCTCATCAAGAGCTGGTGTATCATGATCATAAACATTATAACTAACTAACATTGCCAAACTGCATACTAAAACAGTGTAATGGCTTGAGATTGTTTCAATCAAAAGACAATGGGTCTCATCACGAGCTAGCTTGTTCAGTCAAGTTATAAATCAAGTGAATGGCACTGTCAATTTTGGCCACCAAACCAAGACATTGTTGTTTAATAATTAAAATAAAAATAGGAAAAGAAAAAGCAATAAGTGTATATGAGGATTTATATTTGAAACTTGCCTACTTCTTAAGTAGGATACTAGATCATTGCTGGGTAACAGGCAACCCTGTCGAGACTATGGACTGCTACTGGTAGTAGAGGCTCTACCTACGACAAATGAGTATACCTAAAATGATCTAAGGAGATGTCTTTGTTTTTATCGTTACAAACCAAGTAATGACTGATGTAAGTACAATGACTAACTTTGGGAAGAAGGTAATTTAGAATAAGAATAGTTGGAACAAGATTTTGTTGTTAGCAAATAGCACTGTTTACCTTATATTTATACAATAAAATTTGATTTTCAAAACCATTTCTATTTTAGAAGTTTTATAAAATCTAAAAAACCATAATAGATAACTGGTTCTTTTAAGTGAATCATCAATTGTTGTGACCGTCAACAACCCCCCTTTATTAGTGTTAGCAATAACATTAATAAATGGGGACCCTTCCAAAAAATCAAATCTTAGTATTTGATTTTGCCTTTTCTTTTTAGAATAAAACAAGATATCAAAGTGGAACTTGCTAAAATATGTAAATTTACCTTTTCATACTCAAAATGCGTAAAACATCAAAAGATATGAGTTTCCTTATAAAAAGCGCTACATGAACACAAAACCTAAGAAAAAAATTATAACAGAAAAGTCTCAAACATTAAGAGAAGCTTCAAAAAATTCGCTTTTAAACGATATTATCACATCACAAAAGGTCACATCGGGCATCTCTTATAAAAGTAACTCCTCGAATATGCGATCCCTGAGAATGCGAGATCACAAAGTCTCACAACCTCATCGGATCGCAAATTCCAAATTTCGCAGTGCTACTTAACGTAACACACCCAAATATCGCAAAATGTGATAACCTCTCACAAATTGCATATCGCAGCCACTCGAAGAAACAATGGTTTTTAACGATAATATGTTTTGTGATATTGCAAAGCAAATCACAAAATCACTTTTATCACCTATCTAAGGGCTTAGAGTTCTATGACACTACTTTGTGTCATTCAATGCCAAGTTATGAACTTTAAATTTTTATTAAATGGTCCATTAGTGGTCATTTATTAAAAAACGATTCAGAGCAGGGCAGAGGACCATTTGACGCAAGGTGATATCTTTGATATGATTTAATAATTAAATCTTTCCCGTCACCTTATTTTTGTCTTTCTATTGATGTTTCCTATACTCACTAGCATCTTGATCATATCCTTCCTCTCCTCTTTCAATTTTCAGGAAGAGTACGCAGAACACAATACACGACGAAATGGGGAAGAAAGGAAAGGCACCCACATCTGAGAAAACACAGATGACTCCATTATTCACAAACACCACTTGTACTAGGTATTATAGACATTTTTGTGCCTTATAGCACTAAGCATGAAATTTCCATAAATCAAGGGATCCTAAGACCCTAAAAGTGTTGTTCCAGCCCCTAAAGGAACAAGGTCAACAAATCACAGCTTCTCCCAGAAGTTCTCCACCAGAAACTGCTCAAAACTAGTCAAATTAGGATAATTTCAGTTGCTCCACTAGCTAGTTGCGTTGCAAAGCACCCAAATACACTAGCTAGGTGCATTGCAACGCACCTAAATGCACTACCAGGGTGCGTTGAGCGGGAAATGACATGTGGCAGAGTCATTCGACGACGTGGAGAGACAATGGAAGCTTCCAGAATCTTCCCCAATGACACTTGCCTCACTGAATTTGACCAGTGATGAGTAAGAGGCTCTCATTCTCCAAGTGAAAGCAAGAACTGACAGAGAGAAGCCACTAATAAATTCATGAGCTGACTCATCCTCTTTACATACATCTATATATGGATCCCTCACCAAGAGATCCAGAGGCTGGAATTTTGCACATTGCAGAGAATTGTTGTTGGTTTTGAGATAGATATCAGAGTATTGGGTGATTTATGCTTTGTTGGAGGTGAAGAGGGGATTCTACGCTGGGAGGTTGATGCTGGATAAGGAATCATCGGTTGTAACTCCTCCTGGATCTTCTTGTTTTATCAATAAAACTATTTGAGTTTCTCCTACATGCTTGTATATCATTGATGCTATTTACATTTGTATGTTTAGCTTAAATCTGATCCTAAGCTATTTATGAATATAAATCCATGTCTTGGTGTAGTTTCCTTCTTCTGTGATCTTACAGGAACTTGGTGAAGGTGGGCAAGTAAGGGAGCAGGTAGCTGGAAGCTATCAAAGAGGAGAGAGATTGGATCAAAGGACTAGCGCAAGACACAGGTTGGTTCATCCTATTCCTCTTCATTTATAGTTCATAAAGGAGAATACGAAAGTAGTTTTCCCTGTTTGTTTCTGAGGTCACTGTCACACTTCAGTGGGATAGGGTCATTCTGAATAGACAATTTTCCCGTCAAAAAAATGGCGACTCCACTGGGGACCGTGTCTAGTTAGTTTGTTTGTGTTTCTCTTGTTGTTTGTTTCATAAACTTAGAAGTAGTGAATCGAACTACATTTGCCATTAACAAATGCAAAGTAGAGATTTGCTACTTCAATCCATTCACTGGATCTGTTTATGATTTTAACAGCTGATTCAGAAATGATCTGATTACCCTTTGCGATAGCTCTTAAGCCTCTTTTAAATCTACCCTCTGATTGTGGATTACTGATTCCTTTTACTCCGCCAAAAACGATAGATTAAACTGCAAACCGTGACCCAGAACCCGGATAGAATTCTCGTTTCTACCCCAACGCAGGTGCTGTGAAGAGTTCCTATATTTCAGCACAGTTCTCGAGAGGGAAACCTGCATTGCAATCCAGTTTCTCTGTGTAGCAGGTGCGTTGATCAGCCTAGCCCGGTGCAGTTGAGGTTCTTTGCTCATTTTTTTCAGTTTTGTCTCTGATTTTTGCAGCCCGTGATCAGTGTGTGTGTGTCTGTTTAAAAGCCCCTTTTCTTTGCCTTAATTCCACCTCATTTGTAAAAAAGAAACTGTATGTGTTTTTGTGTGTTTGTTGCGTCATTTACAGTTTCCCATTATGAAAGTAGAATAGTCATACTGTCATCCTTTGATTTAGATCTGTCGTAAGTGTCGATTTTGATCTTAGGAGAAAGTTTATTTGCTGTTGACAGTTGATTATGCTTTTACTTTTGCCTGTGGCTTAAATTTGTGAATTTCTAGTGTCGAAACAAGTGTTTATTTCAAAATCATAAAGTGTCGTAATCGTCTCTACCTTTTGATTTCGAAAAGAAGCTTGTTTGTGTTTTTCACTTGAAAACGAATTCAAATTTGTACAACAACCTTCTTTTTAGGCATCAATATTAAGAAAGTGAAAAAAAAATACATGCACATGTGAATTTGCATATTGACAGTCTGTTTGGCATGATTTAGAAAAAGTGCATTTACAGTGTGCTCTTTGCTCTTTGAGAAAAGATTGTGTCTTTCTTTTCCCCTTGTAGCTAGGATTTTCATTGCTGAAAAGAGATAAAAACTTGCTTATCATCTTTAGATTGCATTTTAGGAATTACATCTACATCTCGTGGTGAACCCAAAAGGAAAACTTCATAAGAAAGATCAACTTAAAATAAATTCAATGAACTTAACAACGCTTTGTAACTTAACGCACAACATTTAGAGGTCTAGGCTAGAGATGTATTCCGGCGTCGTAAAGCCTGGTAACTGTTGTCCTCACTGATGGTTGGGTGATTCCTCCACTTTGAGACGATAAGTGTCAATACGGACTTGTGCTCCCACGCACCGTCAAGTATATATTGGGAGACCCCTATAGGCATAAAACCTTTATCCATAGGAAGCCGTGTCGGCCACCCTACTAATCGAAATGCACCGAACACAGCATTCGGGAAGATTTACTGTCGTACCGTAAAACGAATTCTGCAGTTTTGTGATTGGTTTGGTACTCCCTCTACCTAGACCTCCAGATCAGTCCCTTTCGTTCCTTTTCAGACTCCTTAATGGGAAAGGTCCATCTGAGCACTTGTCACTTCAGGCTCATTAAAAATCGAAGGAGACTAGAGTCATATTTTGTTTTTTCTCGACTCTTTAAAACTGAAAAAACAAGTTGTGTCAAAGCGTGTTAAAATTTATCTTAAACGGAATATTCATCCCCTTTTCCTACGTTTATCTTTGGGTTGAGAAAATGGAGCCTACCAACCAAGGAATTCGCCTTGGTGGAAATCCTAGTCCCTTCTCCTCTTGGGGAGATGTTGGTGCGCCGCATATGGCCACATTGTCACTTCCAGGACTGACAATTGGCTTGCCAGTATGGCTCTTCTCAATCAATGTCGTTCAGAACAACACTATTCTTGAACAATCGAATCAGCGATTAGACGAGTCCAGAGTTACCCACCAGCCTTCTACTTCCTCTAATTATTCCTCTCCTCCTTCCTCCTCACTTGACGGGACTGGTAAAGCTAAAATGCAAGTTCCTAAGGAAAAGAAGGAAAAGAAGAAGAAAGAGAAAAAGAAGAAGGAGCCAAAGGCGAATGGGGGAAAACGAGTGTCGTCTAACGAAAATCCACACACAGCACCGACCAGGCCTAAATCGCCATGTGTCATTTGCAGAGGAGACCACTTTCACAGAGATTGTCCTTGCATCCCCCGGATACTAAGGGACTGGTCTCCTCGTTTGCACAATCCGGTGTCATCAACCTCTGGAGATCATGTTGAAAGCACACCGTCAACTAGTGAAAGTGAAGCCCCAGGACGAAAATGGAAAGTTAGATTTCCTTGTAAACTGTGCGAAGGTCACCATGGCCTCCACCGTTGTCCCTTCTTAGACGAGGCTAAAATAGTTTTGGATGATCGTCCGGTTTCACCGTTACGACTTCCTCCTGGATATAAAAAACTCTTGCCGAGTCCGTCACTAGTTGAGAACCCAGCTGGCCCGCTCAGGTGGTCGGCTGAAGCGCCTGTCATTGAAGATAAACCAACTGAATCCATACCAAACGAAAGTCAAAAGGTCGACGTGGCAGTTGACCCAGTCTTGCCTTCAGAGGTTTTATCTTGGGATGATACAGTCACTGAAGAGAACAAGGATGACACCGTCCAAATTCTCTTCATCAACACAGACTCCGACGAACATGGGGGAAATCCACCCATTCCTTTACCGCAGGAAGGAAGTTCGTCAGAGCCATACCCGGCCGTCTACTCGGTCCCACCCCCAAGCAACCTAGTTGTATCCTTCGACTGGAACCAACTAGACAGACCTCGTTTGCCAGCAAGCATACCATTCCGAATTATAGTTCAAATATATAGAATGGTCATGGCTGGTACCATCATAGATGAGGGGGATTCTGTGAGTATCCTTTCCTCTATTGCTTGGAAAGCGCTTGGTTCGCCATCGCTGTTGCCTGAAATGAGAAATCTGACAGGCTTTGATAAAGGAACCAGTCGACCTTTAGGGATCCTTTCCGATGTGCCCATAACATTGAGAGGGAAGACAATTCGCATGAACGTCATGGTAGTTAAAGGATCCTTGGATTATAACCTACTCCTTGGACGAGACTATATTTATTGCATGGGAACCATCGTCTCCTCACTCTTTAGAGTAATGTGGTTTCCGCACGAAGGAATAGTGGTCAAGCTCATGGACCACCTTTCATTTCTCGGATCACGCATAGCAAATAGTCATATACCGTCCCTAAATGGTCTTTTCATGCAAGAAATGTCTCAATTCCCAGTCCGTCCTCCCGATGAGCGCGAGTAATTCGGAGGGATATGACTGAAACCCAGGGGGCATGCATCCTGGTCTGCTTCGGCAGGAAAACTTCGGGTATAGAGTAGGTTTCCGCGAGAGAATATGACTAGTCTATACCCCGTCCATGATTGGAAGAGGGGTTATTCTACAATAAGATTCTCTTGTCAAAGTTATGTGAGTTGGCGGGCATCTTCGCTCACCTTTGTTTATCTCGGTAGACATCACTGAAGAAGTGTTTTATTTGTTGTGCGAATAGAACAATCTTTGGGTAACCTGTAAGAGGTAGGCCTCTCCCGATGGAACAAATGTTTTGTCTGCAAATTGAGGGGTAACTTTGAAACTATGTTTTATACCTGGGGGCATGCAAACCTTTTGGCGTGCAAGCAAAGAGCGATTATTTATCCTTTTTTTGGATTAGTCGTTTCCTAACTTGCATTAAGAAAGGATGTGGGGCAAAAATCTAAAAGTTGTCGTTTTTATATGAGACATTCTTATCATATGACTGGATTAATCGAGCGTTTAGCAGATAGTTCAAGCTCCTTTAAAAATAAACATAAAACCGAGAAAATGTTTCCACCCGCGTTGAAGCTCATTAAAAAATGAACTATCCCCCGGTAAATAACCGCCGTGAATGAAGCATTTTCAACCATTAAAGCCTTGGTCGTGTTTGCACCGTCACCTCCACTTTTCCATTGGCCGATCATTCACCTCCATTTGATTGTTTACCCATTTTGAGGAACAGCAGCAAAGAGTGATTTCACTAGCCATCCTTGTGACACTGCCGTGATTGGAAAATTCCAAACCTTACCTGGAATCACCTGCTACCCATTTTATCACTCGTTCCTCAAAAGACGAGTCTTCTTTAAGCTCTTTTCAACTGACTCATAAAATATGAAAAGATTGCCGCCTTTTGGCCTTCTAGCTCATTAAAGCGACAGGAAGTGTTATCCCTCCTCTAGATTTTAATCTTTTTGGACCTGAGGGATTATTCCACAAAAATATCGAGCACTTGTTTTGTTCGGCTCGTTAAAACTATCGAAAATTCATCCCTTCTGTATTGTTTTATACTTTTTCGGACTTAAGGGATTAGATGACGAAAAAGGAACTTCGGAGTTATCTTTATGTACATTTTCAGACTCTCTAAAAATGAAAAGGACCGAGTTATCTTTGTCATTAGACTCATTAAAAAGATTAATAGCGACAAACTTGTCTTTAGGTGAGAACGAGTTTCACTATCGCTAGGCTCGTTAAAACATAGCGACGGGTTCGCCCGAAGGGAAAATTATAGAACAAGCATATGTTATCCTCCTCATGCTTGACAAAAATAAAGAGGTACTGGTCAACAATGGCTGGGGAAAAATTGGGAAGAAAACTCAAAGAAACTTTATTGGTAGCAAGTCGCTCTTGAACATGACACTTCCACTCCGTTCCTAAGTCGGGTTGGGTTGTTTCATTCACCGGTCACATCACCATGGTCACGCCATACCATCCACATTTGGGGTAAATGCTACCAATCCATCACATAAGTGTCACCGACATGTTCAAGAGAAGTCATCCAGAGAAGTCACCCATGTCCCATCCACTACCATATATTATACCTCATTCCTTCATGACCGCCACCCTGAACCATATATCATCAAATCGTTTTCACCTCCATCAAAATCATTTGCTCCGTTCCATGTCATTGATGTGGGATTCATTAAGGCCCTCCTTTGACGGATTGCTTCTTGTCGACATCAGCTCATTATCCAAGAAGTTGATCTAGGAACAACCCCTTCAGTACTTTGAAGCTTGCATGCCTCAATGGCAAGTTTCTCACTTCCAGCGACAGGTATACATCAATGACCTTCGACCAAAAGATTTTGCGTGGTGTTCGACGCCAAGTCCTTTATTCACACCACATGAATTGTACTGCAGTACCTTGAGGGTCATTATCATTATCGGTGATTCCTCTCGTGCTTGTTAACAGTTTACATCATTGACTGGTAATCAAGCGATGTCTTTCCATGTTCAACTTCAAAACATTTCTCACATGGATCGACTTGTACCTCGAGTGAAGATCGGATGAGATTGAAGACCCCGAATCTAGTTTCATCCATCTGGGCTGCGATATATATTCAGGAAAAATAAATACATTGAAATGTACAACATTGCAGCACAGATAATCATCCTATCAAAAGGATGATGACTCCACCAGAATCATCAGTCTACCATCAGACGATTGTCTGTCCTATGTACATGAAAATGAATTTATAAAGCTGAGCATGGAAGTGCCCGCCTCAGCTCGATCATGAAAACAGTATGAAGATAATGTATTGTATTGTATCTTATTACAGGTCTCCTCCCAGCATTGAAAGAACTTCGGATCCTCCTAATAAAGCATTTCACCCTATAAACGGCCTCATACTTTAGGGGGGCAATTGTTATAGACATTTTTGTGCCTTACATCTCTAAGCATAAAATTTCCATAAATCCAGTGATCCTAAGTCCCTAAAAGTGTTGTTCCAGCTCCTAAAGGAACAAGGTCAACAAATCACAGCTTCTCCCAGAAGTTCTCCACTAGAAACTACTCAGAACTAGTCAAATCAGGATCATTTCAGCTGCTCCACTAGCTAGCTGCGTTGCAAAGCACCCAAATACACTAGCTAGGTGCGTTGCAATGCACCTAAATGCACTACCAGGGTGCCTTGAGCGGGAAATGACAATTGGCATAGTCATTCCACGAGGTGGAGAGACAATGGAAGCTTCCAGAATCTTCCCCAATGACACTTGCCTCACTAAATTCGACCAGTGATGAGTAAGAGGCTCTCAGTATCCAAGTCGAAGCAAGAACTGACAGAGAGAAGCCACTAATAAATTCATGAGCTGACTCATCCTCTTTGCATACATCTATATATGGATCCCTCACCAAGAGATCCAGAGGCTGGAATTTTGCACATTGCAGAGAATTGTTGTTGGTTTTGAGATAGATATCAGAGTATTGGGTGATTTATGCTTTGTTGGAGGTGAAGAGGGGATTCTATGCTGGGAGGTTGATGCTGGATCAGGAATCATCGGTTGTAACTCCTCGTGGATCTTCTTATTTTATCAATAAAACTATTTGAGTTTCTCCTACATGCTTGTATATCATTGATGTTATTTACATTTGTATGTTTAGCTTAAATATGATCCTAAGCTATTTATGAATATAAGTCCATGTCTTTGTGTAGTTTCCTTCTTCTGTGATCTTACAGGAACTTGGTGAAGCTAGGAAAGTAAGGGAGCAGGTAGCTGGAAGCTGTCAAAGACGAGAGATATTGGATCAAAGGACTAGCGCAAGACACAGGTTGGTTCATCCTATTCCTCTTCGTTTATAGTTCATAAAGAAGAATACGAAAGTAGTTTTCCCTGTTTGTCTCTGAGGTGACTGTCACACTTCAGTGGGATAGGGTTGTTCTGAATAGACACTTTTCTCATTAACACTAGGGACGCAGGGAAATCTACCTAGAAAGCGATGTACCAATTGCTAGAAGAGGAAAACCCGAGAATTATGAAAGTTACAGTTACAACAGATGGATGCGACTCTTCTGAAGCATCCCTAACTGAGCTTGCACGCTCATTTCTACATCGTATTGCTCCAAAGCCAAAGATACTCCCCTACACGGATATGGTGAAATGGATTATAGATCATACAGATATATCTAATAGAGATTTCAAGACGGCCAGTTAGCAAGTCATGGGGTTGTTTGCCCCAAATAATTTGATACATATGTACCACTTGCGAGAACCCCAGGCTAGCTCCAACAAGCAGCTTGTAGAAACGTATGCCAAGGAGAACGAAGACCTGGAAGAACACACAAAGTACTGGTCAAACAACGAGAAAAGGTTGAAGAAGGATAGAAATGGTATGTACGCTACTAGCTCTCTTTCTTCTTCGTATTGTTTTGCTGCTGCAATGTTATGTAGATTGTTTGCGAGACCATACATCAACAAGTTTTCATCAGAGTGGTTACCTCTATTGGATGCAGCTACCAATTCCACCATAATGGATTGGGTCCAAATTTTATCAGATAATTTAGCCTCTACAATTTTAGGATATAGAACTAAAAGAAGTTTTACTTCAAGGGTTTACCCTCCATTCTTTTTGAGTGCTTATGTCATGGACGCCATTTGTTTTGTCTCCAATTTTCCTATTATTGGATGGAAGTGGGTGGTTCAAAATCCTCTTCCCATTCGGGTTTATCACAAAGTATTGTGGGAATCCAATTTCATCCCACATTTATATAAGATTTTTCATGGAGTTATGCTCCGTATTCATAAAGTGCTTTACAATAAAGACGCCCGAAGATTTTCCCCAAAAGCTGAAGTTGACATTCTCCCTATGGGAAGGTGGTTTGGAGAGGAGTTTTTCACATACATCAGGGTGGTTGGCAGCATTGCTTCACCACATGTGCTTCCTTTTTGTGTCCTCAACAAACTAGTGGCCAGGGAAATAGCCTACCAGACTTGTGGTGTTTGGGGAATGAGTGAAGTACTAAAAGATTATAAGAAGGCCATTTGGCCTCAATTTCCTATAGCGTGCAGAGCTTTTACATTAATTTACTTAGGTCATGCTTTTAAAGAGGTTGATAATATGTTATGTTTACAACTACCAAAGTTCCCAGGGAGGCAATATGATCCCTTTGGTGTTGTAAGTAATTTTACTACAATGGTTAAAATAAAAGTGTTTACCAATGAGTAAGATCCATTTGACGATGTCTTTTTGTAGAAGAACACTTTCAGAGAGGTTCTACATATGGCATGGATTCGGTTTGACCAAGAAAAACTCCAAAATTTTGACAATTATAGAAAGAAGAGGTTAACAAATGTCCCGGTGGACCAATTTCTCATTGAACCAATAAGGGAGCCTACTCCCAGTATTAGCATAAGTGGTAGCTCAAAAGAGGAGAAGTCTAAATCAAATTCCGAAAAACAATCAGCTGAAAAGTCTGGTGATTAGTCCAAGAGTGAACACACCAGAAGTGAGGGGTCAATTAAAGACACAGCTCAATCTACAAAAAAGCCCGACCAACAAGTTTTGTCCCAGAAACGAACGGAAATTCCCACTCCCCTTACAAAGCCAGCAAAGCCACTTGTAGTGGATCTAGAATGGGAATGGGAGAATTTTAATAAGTTAATAAACACTGAGGAATAGAACATAGAGCCACTGACAAACCCAAGAGAGACAACCATAGAAATGGTGGTAGAAGGGACTATCAATACTTAGGAAACGGAGCATATTCCTATTGCTCTGTCATCTAAAATTTTACTAAAGATAGAGGGATTCCTCCTCTAGATGTATTTTATAGCCTTTAACATAAGGCTATCATCAGAAGGCAAAGGAAGAAAAGAAAAATAGATGCAGTGCTCGCTCTAGAGGATGAACCTCTAGATGTTCTTTGGAAGGACCCAACTACAGACCCATTGGAAAATCTAACTAGGCTCTCTTAGATTGCAGGAGCATACACTTCGGAAACAATTGATAAAGCAACAGAAGTTAAAATGCTACTAAAAGAGAAATAGGATAGGATTTTGTCTTTAGAACAACAACTACATCAAGTCAGCATCACTTAAGAAGCAGAGATACAGTTGGAAAAACTCCAGCAGGAATTCTAGCAGATGCAATTGGATCATCAAAGCAGTTTGGCCAATAAAGAAGAACAATTACAAGCTATGATAGAACAACATAAGAATGATCCTAAGATTAGGGAGTTTATCAGAGAAGCACTCGCTCTTAATTCCAAGCTCTTTCAATAGGAAGAATTACTCTGTCATTGTGAAATAAGTGACAATATTACAAATCAAGTCGTAGATTTACGACTTGATTATGATTGAATTTTTAAGAAGATTCCAGACTTCTTGAACTAGAAAAAATCAAAAGAAGGGAAAAGATAAGAATTTCCCATAATTGACGAATCGCCTAAAGAAATGTTAATTGCAAAATGAGATTCCCATCTTAAAGAACCAGAACAGACGATGGAAGAGGCAGCGACAGCAGCGAACAATGTCATTGAGTGCATAAATGAAAATCTGCACAAGGCCAATTTGATATGAGAGACTACCCCGGTTTTCCTTCCAAAGGCACAAAAACTTCAAACAAAGTGGAAACAAACAGCAGAAGAAAAGGTATAGTTGATTAAATAGGTAAACAGGTTAAACTGGGACACATACTGGCAGTACCTGGTAAGCCACATAGCCAATGGATGACCATGAAATGCCTCATAACCTCTGCCGAGAAGGTAGTGCGAGCTCTTGCCAACACCGTATTTATAGGATAGTTAAAAGCTGAAGTCACCCAACTGACGCTCTTGAAACCAATGTTGGATATTTGCAATCTAAAGGATCAGACACAAGATTTATCATAGATACAATTTAGTTTTATTTTAGTTCATTTTTTATTAAAATGAGGCAGGTCATTTAAAACTCCTCATCTATTTTTGTAATATTTATTTTTAGATTTCATAGAGTAGTATTTAACCCCTCTCATTGCATTTGGAGAGGGGTCCAGAGTTTTATCAGAAGCAATTCTTGAGAACATGCAGTTTGCCCCCCACTGAGGAGGTTTTGATAAAATGAATGGAACGAGATTTATTTTTATATAAGTTTGATGTCAGCTACTGAAATTCACTTTTGTACTCTTAGTGGATTTTGAGTGATTTGAAGATAAATCTATATTGTTGCAGCTCATGACTAGAACTTATTACCAATGGTATTTTTATCTCCTAATACTTTTGACTTATGTGTCAATTGATAAATTATTTTCAATTATTTATATATGAAAGTCTGAATGTTTCTTATTGCACTTCTGTATAGTGATAACTTATCTTTTATGCTGAGTATATGAATAACTCTTATGTGATATGTTTCTCATAATTGTATTGGCTAACTTTTTATACGAAACAATCATTTTTAATGGATTCTTTTCTCGTAGTGATTGAATGATTTTCATTATCAATTGTTGTTAGAAATTATTTTAGATCACATAAGTGAAACGTTACTCCAGGGATAGTTTAAAGTTAGATGTTTTCTTTCATTAGAATAGATTGCATATGGTCGTTAAAAGATAGATTATATTTAGCATAAGCATTCACCCCATAAATTGAAAAAATAAAAACATCATCCCGTTAGTACACCCATCATAAACAAATTGGGAAATTGGTCCCATCATCCCTAGTCAGAGCCACTACTCCAAACAGAAAAAGAGATGCTTTAAGGTCTGGACTGGGTGGTTATCCCCCTTGTTGTAGACCCGATTTTTCGAGCATTCAATAGAGTGTTAAATGATGAGTGATGATTGAATTGGAATTCAGTATAATTATGTGTACATGCAGAGTTAAGGCGAATACACAGAGGAAAAGAAGAGACAGAGTCTCTTAATGGGCATTGAACGATCACAGAACCAAGTAATGGTTGAATCATAGGTGAGTAAAGAACTCATAGAGTTAAGCCAGTAGGAGTGTGCAGCGGAATATCGAAGGATGAGAAACCTCGAAGAAACTCAAAACACATATGAAGCATTGAAGAATGGTGGGAAAAAACCCAAGTGAAGAGAAGGGCGAAAGAATAAAATATCGGTTCACAGGATCAGTTGGATCTTTAGGATCAACGGACAAGATTAGATCGAAAGAGAAATGAACTAGCCTTGAAGTGTTGCGAACTGCGATCACTCTGATATATCGCATTGGAGGAAAGAAACAGGTGCAGTGAACGAGGGCGTGAAGCAATCCCCGATTGCGATCAAGCGATATCAATCATGGAACATGAGATTAGGAAGAAGAACAATGACGAAGGTTCAATCTAAGTACTGGTGGAGAGAGAAGACGGGTATTGATCTAGACTATAGGATCTAAAGACCTCGTCATCCAATAGATATTGGGCAGTAAGTTGATCGAGCGTTAACCATAAGGGGCAGACCCGAACTTTTATATGTTGGGAGTTTATAATACCCATCAGATTCGAAAAGGCGTTAACCCTCCCGTAACTTGTTCACCCGAAATCACTGTAAGGCCTCAGATCAAGCGGATCTTGATCAATGGTTGTAAAGCATCGGGCAAGTCTATTGATCGGGAAGGAGTACATTTTCCGGATCGAGGATAAGATCGATGATGGAGAAGGGTCGTGACAAAGGCATTGAGATTGCGGACCCGATATAATTATATGGCGCAGTTTGTAGTATTTCAAATCTGGCAGTGTAATCACATATCGGAAGCGAAAGGTTCATGTATAGTGTGACTGTAGAGAGCCGATGCCTGATTGCGATAAAGGCATGCATCAGAAAATGTGCAAGGGTTTTAAAAAGGCGAAAAGGTATGGTTAATGCATGTTTATTGTAATTTCTATTATATAAACATTATAATAGAATATAGCGCGATATGAAGGATTTCTTGTGTAAGTCCAAAGAATTAGTGAGATTTAGTTTAATGTGTGGATATATATGTATTTGGGTTAACAAAAGGTTAACGAATGTTTAGAGGGGTGATTAAGTCCAGATACATGGAGAATGAGTTTCGATATAAAGGAAAGGGTGGACTAATGGTAAACTTTGTTAGTCTATAGATCATTTCACAGAGTTTAAGAAAGGGGCGTTAAACCTTAAGAATTGAAGATTTGACTCCTTACTGAGTTAAAATTCCTGGGACAGATTTGACATATGCATAAGACATGCATACTATGGGTGAAAGCAGGGGTAACCCTGCGTCATGAGTTGGAATTAGAGAACATTTGGGACAATGTGTGTGTACATCTATTAGATGAAATTAGAAAAAAGCCAATTGTGAATGGCGTACTATCAGGAAGAATATCCATGATGAAATGGCTAAGAATTCCAATATTGTTTTGCTGCGAACTATCTTTGATTGGATTTGCCTCGACCGAAATGTGTGGAGCCAACAAATTGTATGGAGTGGCAATTTCGCAGATTGTCACTGGGTACTGCAACTCTTTGAACACAAAATTAATTCCACTAATTCTATTCAATTGAGAGGTGAACGTTTTGATCTTCATCCTCCTTTGCGAGAGCAATACATTGCTCACCATCACAGTCATCCCTTAGCTGTTGTGGCAGCTATTGCCTCTTCCCCGATAGTTATGGTCACAGATGAACTCCTCGGCACAGATGATGGTGAAGGCAACAACTTGTTGTGAGCCATTCTCCAGGAGACACTATCTATTGGAGAAGATAATGCAAAAAAATTTCCTTCCAATCACCCTTTTCATTGGAACTATATTTTAAAGTGGTTTTATCTTAAACTTGAATGCCCCCTGTGTAGGAATGAATTTTAGTGGCATTGTAGTGATAAGTAAGTTCGTGTAAATATGGGTTCTATAACAAACACAAATTCTTGTTAATGCATTGATGCGAACTGGGACATTCTTAAAACCAATGATATCCACTTGTATTGTGATTTAAATCATAAAAGCGCATTGTGGGTACGTAAATAAATTTTCCATCGAGTATACTCATATCAAACTCTTGGGGTTGTCTAATGATTATTATATTTTTTTTTGAGTTTTGGTAGAAAATTGTATTTCTTTTTTATATAGTTGATTAAATTACATATTCAGATTTAACACCATTGGCACCCTTACTAACTCTTGGGATGTTAGTATTAGAGTATACAGATTTAACACTTTTAATAATATAGTTTTTGAATTTTTTTTTGGACATTCTAATTGTGGAGATTTTAGAACTCAAAGTTTTGATTTCAATAAATTCATCTTAGGGAAATTAAACTAAAAAGTATCTCGAAAACCTGATTGAGTGAATCTCTCAACCCTACACAAAAATAGAAAGTTATTTAGTTGGATAATATCTATCGATTTAATTAATGTGAACAACTTCCTAAAGACTATAAATAGACTCATTTACTAAGAAAGAATCACACCTTTAGTCTTGAGTTTATTCCACAAAACCCACACAACTTTTAGCATTAATTTCCCACCATCATTTAACTTCCAATACTTCCATCTTTCATTACTACATTGAGGATGAGAACTATATCTTCACATTCAATTTCTTAACAATTAGCTTACGTTTCTTTCATTTTTCACCCCGTTACATGTGATTTTTCCGCATTAGGAAAATTACCACCAGTTTGGATCTTTCACTATCGATCAATGTGTTCCAAAGCATCTCCCTACAATGATAGAATCCAAATTATCTCGAAGAGAATGCAATTCCTAGATCTCAAGGCTCAAAATACTATTTTTGACTTTCTGTGCATTTCCCTAGTCTGTTTTTGTGCTATTGCTACAAAAATAAGGCTATGAGGATTTTCATTCAGGTAGAGAGTTGGAGATTATCAGAAGAGACTTATAACATCAAGATATTGAGGTTATAAGTTTGTTCTCAATTTTACTTAATAAAAAGTAACATTTCTTTCCTAATTATGTCTTTTATATCATTTCTGGGATTCTTTGATCACCCACATAGGTTATGATTGGTTATTTCTTCAATTTCTGATATACATTGTGTTAAGTAGTTTAATTATCTTTCATTCTATATATTAGATGGTTTGATCCCTTATTGTTACAGAGCCATTTGGGAAAACCAATCCCATCATTCAGATCAGTGTTTTAGGGCTCATCGAACCCTAATTTTAGTTGCTACATGCCCTAAACAAGTCACCCCTTTGAATGCCTCCTTCCGAGACAATTTCATGACTTGAGGACATCCAAAAATATTCTCTAGAGGGACTAGCGTAGGTAGGCCCATGTAAGGGAGCGCTGCAGAGAAATTAAGTCCACGCGAGGGTGCTCTGCAGGGCACTTAGGCTTCCTTTCACCTGCGTTGGATGAGTTTGAGCGAAATTCACATAGGGTTTAGGGAATATTCTTATCTTTTGGAGTCATTTAGAAGGTTCCCTCACTTATCAACTCCTATGAGCTCGAAAATGGATGAGGAATGAGTTAATATGCATCTTATCCTCTCATCCCTTCCTCCATGGAAATAATTCTAAGTATGGAAGGCCATTCAATGCCACCATTTATGACAAAACCTCCTTCATCTTCCTATAAATTGACCACTCATCTAAGTGAGCAGGGGCTGGATTCTATTGAATTTTAAAGAGATAATGTTGGTATGAGAATTGGCTTTGAAGCAGGTATTGTAATGCTACAAGTTTTCCATGCTTTTGATGTGACGTGGATGGGATCCAAGCTGGAGGAATGACTTTGAATCAGACACAATGGATGGAATTACTTCTTCTATTCAATAAAGTATTTGATCCTTTCTCCCATATGTTTGTATTGTCGTATATTGCTTATATGTGTGAAATGTATCTAATTCCATTCACTTATATTCAATAAATATTTTTCTCTGATTGATTCTTTGTTTTCTGTTGTGTTTACAGGTACTTCTCAAGTGTACTAAGTATGAGAAGGAGTGACAGGATCAAAACGAAGGAGATGAGAAGAAAGCGGAACTACAAGTAGGTATTCTCATCTTCTCATATTATCTATTTCTTATTGGAAAAGACTAAAATACTTTAAATTGTTGGTCTAGATATGGCTACTTTTCTAGGGAGTTAGTATTTATTTGTAGATATCAAATTCTCCAAAACAAATTGGCAACTCCACTCAAGAAGATCCTCTTTCCTTGTAGCTTATCCACCTCCTAGGACATCCTTGCAGACCTTACTTGTGTTCATAGATTGTAATTCAGCTCTTTGCATTGAAAATTTGGTCAACATTGTGTCAAATTGCTCTTGAAATGGCTCATTGTCACTAGCGCAAGCTTGTGAGGGACATAGTGCACTGCAGAGCACCCCTGGCTTAGGGACAGTGCTTTGAACCACACTGTCTCCCATTGAGGGCTACACTGATCCTCTTAGGGTAAATTTCCCACCTTTGGAAACTATTTTTTCCCACTTTTCTTTGTTTGTTTGCTTGTTGATTGATCAGTGAATGTTATGTCTTAGAGAAAAAGTTTCTATCTCCTTGTCTAGCCCTACTTTGAGTAGATTGATTAATGTTTCTTTAAATATTTTCTTTGTCATTATCAATCTATAGTCAAAGTTAGAATCTAGTTGATTAATCTTCGTTCGAAAGAAAATGTCGTAAAGTCTTCTTTTCCTTCGAAATAGAATTGTCATAAAAGTCTTCATTCTTATGAAAGATCGATTGATTATATGTGCATAATTTCCTTTTTGTTCATATTCACATTAAGGAAATTGAAAAGAAAAACATGCATCATGCATATTAAATTTTTTTAATGCTTAATAGGAATAGCTAGGGAAATTGCGTTAGGTGTGCTCTTTGCTCTTTGTCAAAGATCTGATTGCTCTATACCTACTAGCTGACGTTTTCATTGTTCAATTGAATGAAAATAATGCTTATCATATTAGTTGCATTTTAGGAATTTCGAACATACATCGAGTGGTGAACCTTGAAGGGGAAACTCTAAAGAGGATCAAATTAAAATTTATCTGAATTTACATAATGCAGCATTGTCACCTAACAAAAAACATTTAGAGGTCTAGGCTAGAGACATGTTCTAGCGTCGTAAAACAAAGCAATTGTCTCTAACTTGTTTGCAATACATCTCGAGTGTGATACCTCATTCCACGTACGTGAGTATATCGTAGCTTGTCCACGTACCTTCAGGTATATATGGCAGTGTTACAGTACATAAAGTATATGGGAATGTTCTCACTATGCGGTTTTGCATCATATGATGCTTATACGGATTGGGCCTCCATGTACTTTCGGGTATATATAGGAGGAAAACACTAGGTTTCTATCCATCCTTAGGTAACCGAGTGTTGGAAATAATACTGAGAGGGGGGGTGAATCAGTATTATCAAGTCACTTATTTTCTTTTTCAAACCCATATCATATACGCTACTTCAGTTAGATAAAATTGTGTATATACACAACTACAGAGAAGGAAACCCGTGTATGCAATGCGAAATTATAATTTAATTTATCTTAATATGTGTATTAGGATCAAATAAACAGTAACTAGAAAAATTAAAATAGGTCTCAATACAATCACACACATAAGAACATAAGATATAAGGTGGAAACCCAATGTGGGCGAAAACCACCTGCTAAAATTCGTCTCTACCTTCTTTCAATTAGAAACTTCTTTTTACAATGTACCGGTGCAGTCCTTTACTAGTACGCAGGCTGCAACCTGCAGAGAGCTACAACCCTCTCTTGTTCTATAGCTTTTCCTGGAAGGGAGCTACAAACCCCTTAGCTCTTGCACTAGCCAAGATACTAGTGCGTAGGTGCTAGCCTACAGAAGGCTACAATCTTCTCTTTCTTCCAGGGACCACGTTTCATAAATTTTTAGACTGGATCCATGAACATCAATCAATCATAAAAAATTTCTGCATCAAACAATCCCCTTTTCACCAATTAGGACTGAATCAAGTAGATGCTTCTCTGACGGTTGTACCCAAAACACAGTAACAGTAACCACACACTAGATTATGAGCCCAGAACACTGCAGCAATAAACAGAAGTAGCTAGATCACAAATCAAAAGATATACACTACTTTAATAACCTGAAAACTGCGTGCATATGCTTCTGTGTTTGGAGAAACCTGCGTATACGTTGTTTTTATTCACTAAACTAGCGTGTATATGCGCCTTCGATTCACTGAACCTACATAAATATCTATAAGAGATAATTCACTCTTTCAAATATTCAGAAACTAATTAACCCAGATTATCAGACTTACAGATCAAGAATGCGCCACATATAATGATCAAAATCATGCAAAGATATTATCATTCAAGCCTAAAGATTATGACCCATCAATAGAACTTATCCTTCGCGCTAAGGTTTCTCCTTCATTCAGATCTAGATCTGTACCATAACCTCAATCACCAATATTTCAGATCTAGCACTTATTAGATATTCTATTAATTCAGATTATCCTTTGCCAAATGATCTCCTTCCTCTTTTATAGCCTTAGGCCTTTCAAAATACCACGGTCCAAAACCATAATAAAACAATACCATGGAAACAATACTTGGGATCAACACTTATGACAAGATACCATGGTCCAAAACCATAGGTTCAAATACCAAGGACTCAGACCAAAAGTAAGTTCTCGAAGATATACGCACTTTTCCTTCCGTGAAAGTGCGTGTATATGCATACGCACCTTTGTAACATCTAACCCGCGTGTATATGTGCCTTCGTCTAGGTGAACCTGCATATATATGTTTTTTCTTCATTCTGAGCCTATACTGAGATCTGTCACCAAAGAGAGTTGCCATCAAGGAAAACACCTGTGCCATAGATCTAAACATGTGCCATAATGCCAACAATTTCCCCCTTGGGACTTGATGGAAACCCCAAGATCCTCAAAGTAGTTCTCCCCCTTTGTCATCAAGGGCAAAGGGTTGTGCTCCCCCTGAGTACATGCTGAAATCTCTGCCCTGTTGTGCTGACCATGCTCCCCCTGACTGTAGGCAAGATCTGCAAAAAGATGTTCTTTAAGAAGAACCATGACTTATACATCATAAACACACTCAATACATACATCCATCACACAACCGAATGGGGATACATCATAAATTTACATATGAAAACCAAGTACATTACATCTTCATCCGAGGCATAGTGGGGAAACCAAAATAGGCCGTTACATGACCTTGACACCATAAAAGAGATACATGACATAGAGACGAAATATCTAGAGCAAGAATTATGAAAGTCACCAGCAACATCTATGAATCATCATTCAGATCAGCAACTATGTTTTCCTTCTGTTCTCCCTCTGCATTTGTTCCACCTAAACCCAACAACAGCTATGAATTAGAACCAAAAGCTTCTAAGATAATGCCAACAATGCATCATTAGAAGTTTATTTGCTCCCCCTGAACCTGTGCCAGATGGTCTCCGTTAGACCCATATCAGACTATCTTCAACCAGAGCCTATCCCTACTGATATCCATCAAGCCACCATATACATGACTGTCTCTGCACAAACCGATGTATGTACACGAATCCTCCTCAGGCAACTCACATGCACCCATTTTCTCTGAAACAGACAAGTTTTAATAGCAAGATGATGCATCAACTACTCCTAGCTTCTCTCTGAGGTATTCAAAAATTTCCCTGGGCAGTGGTTTGGTGAGTATATCAGCAACTTGTTCCTTAGAGGGAACATACTCCTATTTGACCTTTTGTTCCAACACTTGTTCCCGGAGAAAATGATACTTGATCGGTATGTGCTTAGTCTTTGAATGCATGACAAGATTCTTTGAGATACTGATAGCACTTGTATTATCACATAAGGTGGAGATAGGTGGAGTACAAGTGATTTGAAAATCCTGCAAAGTTTGCATCATCCAAAGGAATTGTGTGCAACAAGATGCAGCAGCCACATATTCTGCTTCAGCTATAGATAGAGCAATCGAACTCTGTTTCTTGTTGAACCAAGATACTAATCTGGAAACCATAAAGAATGCACCACCACTTGTGCTCTTTCTATCATCCATGCTTCCAGCCCAATCTGCATCTGTATAAGCATGAAGAGTGAGATCTGTATCTCTAGGATACCATAAGCCATAGTTTTGAGTTCCTTGAAGATACTTAAAAATTCTCTTCACTGCCTGAAGATGAGTTTCCTTTGGTTTTTCCTGAAATCTTCCAACTTTGCCCACTGCATGCATGATGTCTGGTCGGGTACCTGTCAAATAAAGTAGACTTCCATTCGTAGATCTATAGGTTGGTTGATGCACTACTGCTGATTGATCATTTGTACTTAGGCTGCATCCTGTAACCATAGGGGTACATACTGGTTTTGCATCTTCCATGCCATATTTCTTCAAGATCTGCTTCAGATACTTGGTTTGAGACCAAAATATACTGCCTTCATTTTGTTGAATTTGCAATATGAGAAAATATGTTCGTTCTCCAAGCAAAGACATTTCGAATTCTTTCTGCATCACCAAGGCAAAGCTTTGACTCATAGCTTCTTCATTGCTGCCAAAGATAATATCATCTACATACACAACAAGTATTAGCAATTTGTCATTTTCAATTTTGATATAAAGATTGCTATCTGCTGATCCTTTTGAAAAACCTTGTTGACAAAGATATTTTTCCAAACGGTAGTACCAAGCCCTTGGATCCTGTTTAAGACCATAGAAAGACTTTTTTAGTCTACATAAAAGATTTGGATCATTCCCAAGAATGAAACCATCTGGTTGCTCAATGTACACTTCTTCTTCTAAGTCTCCATTCAGAAAGTCTGATTTCACGTCCATTTGAAATAGTTTGAACTTCTGAAAGCTAGGGAGAGCAAGGAACATTGTAATGGCCTCAAGTCTAGCAACTGGAGAAAAAGTTTCTTCAAAGTCTATTCCTTCTTGTTGAGCATAACCTTTACAGACAAGTCTGGCCTTGTTTCTAATCACTTCCCCATTTTCATTCAACTTGTTCTTGAAGATCCCTTTTGTCCCTATGACATTCTTATCTTTTGGTCTAGGAACCAACTCCCAAGTGTTATTCTTTTCGATCTGCTCAAGTTCTTCATCCATTGCCTAGACCCAACATTCATCTTTGCATGCCTCTTTTACATTTGGTGGTTTAGTGGAGGAGAGAAAGGCCAAATAGCTTGAGGCTTCTGCAATTGTTCTTCTTGTTTGTATACCTGCCTCTTTCTGCCCCAAAATTTGAGATTCTGGATGATTTTTCTGAACGTACCTGGATGGAGTCTTCTCTTCTATTCTTATCTGTTCTTCTTGTGCCTCTTGAGCTTCTTCTTCATCATAGTTATGATATGATGTTGATGGATAGTCCTCATCATCTTCGAAATATTCAGAATTCACTTGCCTAGGAATGTTTGCTTCTTCATCAACCACTACACCAATGTTGACAACAATTTTTCCAAGTCTTTTGTTGTAACACTTATGTGCTTTGCTGTGAGGAGAATAACCAAGGAGAATGACTTCATCTACTCTAGGTTCAAACTTGCCAAGATTTTCATCATTATTTTTAATATAGCATTTGCTTCCAAAAATTTTGAAACATTTTACCGAAGGATTCTCACCATACCAGAGCTCATGAGGAGTTTGAGTGCTGTTCACCCGGACATTTGTCTTGTTGAGAATAACAACTGCAGCAAATGCAGCTTCACCCCAGAAAGTTGCGGGAGTTCCAGACTCATCAAGCATTGCACGAGCCATTTGTTGAACTGTTTTGTTCATCCTTTCCACTACTCCATTTTGCTGAGGAGTCCTAGCTGTAGAGAATTCCCTTCTTATTCCATCATCTTCACAAAAATCAAAAAATTCATTCGAGGTAAATTCTCCTCCTCGATCAGACCTGAGGCATTTGATTCTGAGATCTGATTTGTTCTCCACCAAGGCTTTGAATGATTTGAATTTTTCAAAGGCTTCATCATTGTGCTTCATAAGTCCTATCCAACACATCCTGGAATAGTCATCAATGAATAATATAAAGTATTCTTATCCTCGAGGTGACCTTTTCCTAGTTGGTCCACATACATCAGTATGGACAAGTTCATGCGGCCTGCTGGTTGATCCTTCCTTCTTAGGGAAGCTAGTTATGGTTTTCTTACCAAACTGACATGATTTTCATATTGTATTGTTTGAGATTCTGATGTCTGGAAGACCACAAACTGCCTGGTATTTGCATGCTTTCCTTATCTGCGAGAAACTAAGATTCCCCAATCTTCTGTGCCATAGCCAGTTTTCATCTTTCTTGCTCAGATAGCTTTGATGTTGTCCTTCTTTGAATATGTATAAATTATTTGGAGTCCTTACGCCTTTGATCACTGTTTTTCCTGTATCAAGATCACGAACACTACATCTATTTGATCGAAATATTACCTCAGTTCCTTGATCACACATCTGGCTGACACTTAATAGATTATGCTTCAAGCCATCAACATACATGACATTTCTAGCTTTGACCCTTTCTTTAATCTGAACAGAACCTTTACCTTTTATAAGAGCATGGGTGTCATTTCCAAAAGAAACCTCCTTCTCCTTCTCAAAGGTACTATATGACTGAAGTTTTTCTTTATCACCTGTCAGATGTTTCAAACATCCACTGTCAATGTAGCATTGATTTTCTTTCCCTTCCGCATATAAGGCTATACCACATCTTTCTGGTTGGGGTTCTTTTATTCTCCATGATTTGGAACTTGAGGATTACTCTTTTTGAGTTCTCTGCAGAAACCTGCTCCTGCATTGAGAATCTTCATGATCGAAATTGTTACAAATAGAACATTCTACTTCATTTTCAAGAGCAGAGAAGTTGTTGTAGGTCCTTTTCATGATCCCAGTCATACTCATCTGTTTATGAGCTTCTCTAGTCATGATTCTCTTATAGGCAACACATTGAGCTCCTTTGTGACCAAAGTTATGACAAGAAAAACATTGACCATTGAAGAAAATCATGTGATTATCAAATCTACCAGCCAAATGATTGTAGTTCCTATTGACATCCATTCTTGAGGCAAATTCAGAAGGTTTTATCTGTGGCTGGTTGTAGCTTCTGTTTGTCCTTAAAGTAGATTGCCCTCGATTTACCTGGTAGTCTTTGTTCATTCTTAAGGTAAATTGTCCTTGATTTACCTGGTGATTTGCATTGGGTCTTTGTTCACTTCTCCTTGCAGCGTCAAGATAACTCTTGGAGGTAGACGATTTTTGCGCTTGAGTTGTTTCTTCATTATATCCCAGACCTGTCTTGATTAGTGGAGAGCGTTGCACTTCTATAATCTCATTTAACGTGTCAGATCCTTTAACAAATCTAAGATTAAGATCTTTTGTTTTCTCAATCTCTTTTCTTAGTCCCACAATTTCACATTATAACTTTTCATGATGTTTTTCCTTTTCAGCAAGTTTGAATTGTAGAGTATGTATGATCACATTCTTCTCTTCTAAGCAAAGTTTGAGTCTAGAAATCTCTTCATAAAGGCTTTCTTCATCTATCACATCCACGAAATCATCATCTTCAAAAGCCATTAAAAGTTTATATTTGTTACCTTGTTCATCTTCGTCACTATTTGAAAGTACATCACTATCTTCATGAGTGTAATAACTTTTCTTATTTACATTCTGTTTCTTGTTCCATCTAACAGGTTCCTTTCCCTTGTCAATCTTATCCTTATGAGGACATTTGGCAGCATAGTGACTGACTCTTCCACAAGCAAATCATTTGAAAGGTAACTTACCTCAGAATCTTCCAGCACCCAGTTGGAGGTTCTTGACAAAATTTGATTCTTCTCCTTCTTCCGACACGTGTCCTGACTCATAGTAATCTCCTTTGCCTGAAGCCTTGAAGGAAGCTTCTCTCTTGTCTGATGGTCCTCCTTTCCTCATTTCATAAGTAGTTAGAATTCCGTGCAACTTTGACATGGTAAGGTTTCGTAGATTTTCCTTTTCTTCTATTGCAAAGACTTTAGATTCAAACCTAGGGGACAAAGATCTTAGAACCTTTTCAACCACAACAACCTCTTTTATTTCTTCACCCAAGTTTTTCATATAATTAACAATCTCATCTACAGGACGAAAATAGTTAGCCACACTTTCATCATTATACATTCTGAGATTTTCATACTGAATTCTAAGGGTTTGAAGGTTTGCTCGTTTTACTTGTTCATCTCCTTCATAGCTCAGAACAATCTTGTCCCATATTTCTTTTGCAGATTTATATTGTATAAACTTGACAAATTCTGATTGAGATAGACATCCTAATAGAGTATTGACCACCTTTGCATTTTTTCACATTGCTTCTTACCAGCCGGATCTGTAGGAGTTGTTGAAGGAAAAGTGTACCCTGTATCTATGATATCTCGGACTTCAGTACCACGAGATTGAAGATAGGTTGTAACTCTTACCTTCCAATAGACAAAGTTGGTCCCATAAAAAATTGGTGGCCTGATTGATGCTTCTCTCTCGTAGTTGCTCATGATGATGGGTCTTCCTTCAACCGATCAAGCTTCTTCAGAAGGACCTGCTCTGATACCAATTGTTGGAAATAATACTGAGACGGGGGGTGAATCAGTATTGTCAAGTCACTTCTTTTATTTTTCAAACCCAGATCATATACGCTACTTCAGTTAGATAAAACCACGTATATACGCAACTACAGAGAAGAAAACCTGTGTATGCAATGTAGACTTATAATTTAATTTATCTTAATATGTGTATTAGGATCAAATAAACAGTAACCAGAAACAGTAAAACAGATCTGAAGACAATCACACACACAAGAACACAAGATATAAGGTGGAAACCCAATGTGGGTGAAAACCACCTGCTGTAATTCGTCTCTATCTTCTTTCAATTAGAAACTTCTTTTTACAATGTACTGGTGCAATCCTTCACTAGTACACAGGATGCAACCTGCAGAGAGATACAACCCTCTCTCATTCTCCAACTTCTCCTAGAAGGGAGCTACAATCCCTTTAGCTCTTGCACTAGCCAAGATACTAGTATGTAGGTGCTGGCCTACAGAAGGATGCAACCTTCTCTTTGTTCCAGGGACCATGTTTCATAAATTTTTAGACTGGATCCATGAACATCAATCAATCATCAAAAATTCCTGCATCAAACAATCCCCTTTTCACCAATTAGAACTGAATCAAGTAGATACTTATCTGACGGCTGTACCGAAAACACAGTAACAGTAACCACACACCAAATTATGAACCCAGAACACTGCAACAATAAACAGAAGCAACTAGATCACAACTCAAAATATATACGCTACTTCAATAACCTGAACCCTACATGCATACGCTTTTGTCTTTGGAGAAACCTACGTATACGTTGTTTTTATTCACTGAACCAGCGTGTATACGCGCCTTCGCTTCACTGAACCTGCGTATAAATCTATAAAAGATAATTCACTCTTTCAAATATTCAGACACTAATTAACCCAGATTATCAGACTTATAGATCAAACATGCGCCACATATAAGAGATCAAAATCATGGAAAAATATTATCACTCAAGCCTAAAGATTATGACCCATCAATAGAACTTATCCTTTGCGCTAAGGTTCCTCCCTCATTCAAATCCAGATCTGCACCATAACCTCAATCACCAATATTTTAGATCTAGCACTTATTGGATATTCAATTAATTCAGATTATCCTTTGACAAATGATCTCCTTCATCTTTTATAGTCTTAGGCCTTTCACAATACCACGGTCCAAAACCATAATAAAACAATACCATGGACCCAATACTTCGGATCAACACTTCTAACGAGATGCCATTGTCTAAAACCATAGGTTCAAATAACAAGGACTCGGACCAAAAGTAAGTTCTCCAACATATACGTGCTTTTCCTTGCGTGAAACTGCGTGTATATGCATGTGCGCCTTTGTAACATCTAACCCGCGTGTATATGCACCTTCGTCTAGGTGAACCTGTGTATATATCGTTTTTCATCATTCTGAGCCTGTATTGAGATCTGTCACCAAAGAGAGTTGCCATCAAGGACAACACCTGTGCCATAGATGCAAACCTGTGCCATAATGCCAACACCGAGTTGGCCACCTTCTACAATGTGATACACCAAACACAACATTTGGGGAGATTGCCTCCCCGTACATCTCGGTTCGTTGGGGAGGTATTCTCTCATTCATAGTTGCTTGGTAAACCCTTTGCCTAGACTATGCCTCTTTTGTTTTGGTATGTTACTTTGACTAAAATAAAATTAATTGACAGCGGATAACATCCTCGACGCTCACTCCTTAGTTGATCTTAGGTTGAGACATATGGCGACAAATCTGGATTCCACTGATCAGGGAATTCATTTTGATGGGAATCCTAGTCCTTTTCCTCCTTTTGGAAATATTGGTGCTCCCTGTATGGCTACATTGTCCCTTCTAGGACTTACCATTGGCTTGCCAGTATGGTTGTTTTCAACCTCCTTGGTTCAAAATGTCATGATTTCTCCACAATCGAGTACACCTCCAACTGGACAAAATCAACATCCAGTTGTTCCTAAAGTTGACCCTTGCCTTCTTCCTCGGTTGTTTCTTCCTCCCCTTCTTCATCTTCACCTGGTGAAAGTATTGGTACTAGTAAGCAGGTCGCTAAGAAGAAGAAGAAAGGGAAGAAGAAGAAGAAGAGGAAGCAAATTCAGCAAAGGGGAAACCAAGCAATCATTGCTTTGAGTGAAACATCTGATGAGAAATCATCCATAAATCCTCACAAAGTTTGGTATCCATGCAAACTTTGTGCGAGAGACCATCTTCTTCGAAATTGTCTTGATATTCCTTAGATCTTAGAAGAATGGTCTTCTTGTTCACATCATCCTATGTCATCAACTTCTGGAGATCATGTTGGTGACACACCATCAAGCAGTGGTAGTAAAGTTCATGGGAAGAAGGGTAAAATTAAGTTTCCATGTAGGTTATGTGAAGGGAATCAACCCATTCACCTTTGTCCCTACTTGGATGAAGACAAAAAAGTGTTGGATAACCATCCTATTTCTCCGCAGCGACTTTCATCTGGTTACGAGAGACTCTACCTTTATCCTTAACTAGTTGATGAATTAACTGACCAAAATCAACAGTCGGTCAAACCCACTCTCTCTGAAAGTGAATCCTATGAGTCTATACCTGACCCAAATCAATAGGTCAAGGAAATAGTTGACCCAATTTTACCATGAATTAATCGTACCTTTCTCATATAGAGTGAGTTTGATACCACTCAGGTTCTTTTTGTTTCTTCAGATTCCAAAGAGCGTGGGAGAAATACTCCTGTTCCATCAAGACAGGAGGAAAATCCTCTCATTATCATAACTGAAGGGGTTAATTCTCCCATTTCTACAGTACCCCCTCCAAATAATTTAGTCACTTCCTTTGATTGGAATCGACTGACAATATTTCATCTTACTTCTTATGTGCCTTTCCAGATCATAGTACATGTTTGTAATATGATTGTATCTGACACTATTATAGATGAAGGTGCATTTGTGAGTATCATTTCCTCCACTGCTTGGAAAGCGCTCGGTTTGCCGCCACTTGTGGATGTTACCCAGAATCCGTTGGCTTTTAACACAGGAATGAGTCAACCATTAGGGATCCTTCCTCAGTTGCCTATTACTTTGGGAGGAAAAATCATTTATCTGAATTTGATGGTACTCCCAAGCCCTTTAGATTAGAATTTACATCTTGGCCACGACTATGTTTATGACATGGGAGTTATTGTTTCAACACTCTTTCGAGTAATGCATTTCCCGCATGAAGGCAGAATTGTCACCATTGACCAGCTTTCATTTATCAGTCCAAATATGGCTTCCAGTCAACCATCTTCCCTAAATGGTCCTTCTAACCAATGGTATCATCCCCGTCATGGGTTAAATATGTGGCAAAATATCCCATGCCTACATAAACTAACAATCAATTCAGTGATGTTGTACATCATGTACTAGTGGCATTCGAAACAGATATCTCCTTCCAGAGCATTGTTCTCCCATCTAATGAGAACCTCTTGGAAGTCATGACCTCTTATGGCTCCTGAAGAAAGGAGTATGAGGATAGATCTTTTACTGTGTCAACCTCGTTAAAAAATGAAAGAATTCCCATGATGATAGTTCCTTGTATTGTGCCAACCTCATTAAAAAATGAAACCAAGGATATGAGGATAGTGCCTTGTCTTGTGTCAACCTTGTTAAAAAATGAAACCAAGGATGTGAGGATATTTCCTTGTCTTGTGCAACCTCGTTAAAAAATGAAACCAAGGATATGACGATAGTTCCTGGTCTTTTTTCAACCTCTTTAAAAATGAAACAAGGTCCCCTGGAGAAAAGTTCCAAGTTGAGTCTTTGATTAGATCTCGTAAAATCTGAGTCGAGTCTTTCACTTGATCTTGTAGACAAACCTTCTTTCCATCCACCTGATAGCCACGAGTAGTCTAATTAGGGGAATGTAATGAAGCTTGAGGGGCATGCACCTAGTGGTAAAGTTAAGTTTCGCTATAGGTTATGTGAAGGGAATCACCCCATTCACCTTTGTCCTTATCCAGACGAAGCCAAAAAGGTGTTGGATAACTGTCTTCCTTCACCGCAGTGACTTCCATCTGGTCACAAGAGACACTCCCTTTCATCATGCTGGGGGCATGTAAACTGAATTCAAGCATAGTTTTTTGTTTCGAGCTTGTGTAAAAATGAAATTGAATCCAAGCATAGTTTTTCCTTTCAAGCTTGTGTAAAAATGAAACTGAATACAAGCATAGCTTTTCGTTTCAAGCTTGTGTAAACATGAAATTGAATCCAAGCATAGTTTTTCATTTCAAGCTTGTGTAAACATGAAACTAAATCGAAGCATAGTTTTTCATTTCAACCTTGTGTAAACATGAAACTGAATCCAAGCATAGTTCCCTATGGTTCAATCTTGTGTAAAAATGAGCCCATTTCCATTTTTAACCCTCATGATTGCCATTTTATTAGCCTCTTTTGTCATATGAGCATTGGTTGTTTTCATCCCATCGCCACCATCCCTTTGGCTGATCATATGCTTTCACTTGGTTGTTTTACCCTTTTTTGAGGAATAGTTGAAATGAGTGGTCTCATAAGCTAGCCTCTTCACACATATCAAAATGTCTTGAGAAGTTCCAACATCACAGGAACTAGTCGCTACCCTAGACACCACTCATTCCTAAAAATGGAGTCCTCTTTAAGATATTTTCAAGATCTCGAAATACAAAAAGACTGTTGAGCACTTGTCCTTTCCAGCTCGTTAACGAATTGGAAACAATTTTCCGACCTTGAGAGATTAATTTACGAAAAATAACTTGTGGAGTTTTATTTTTGTCCCTTTTCAAACTCTCTAAGCATGAAAAGGACTGAGTTATCTTTATCGTTAAACTTGTTACAACATCAAATAGTGACTAACTTGTCCATCTAGACAAGACCGAGTTTCACCTTCGCTAGACTCGTTAAAACATCAAATAGCGATGGATTCACCCGAAGGGTGGAATTATACCACAATCATATGTTATCCTCCTCAAGCTTGATAAAAATAGGTACTGGTCAACATTGACTGGGGAAAATGGAACACGGGGAGAACCACTTTATGGTAGCAAGTCGCTCTTGAACATGACACTTTCACTTCATCTTCATGACTATTTAGGTTGGGTTATCTTCTTGATGGTTATCATACCTATGGTCTATCACACGATCCATCACTTTGTTTTGGGTCAATGCTGCAAATTCATTTCAACTATTTGGGTTGGGTTATCTGCTTGATGGTTATCATACCTATGGTCTATCACACCATCCATTACCTTGGTTTTGGGTAAATGTTGCCAATTCAATCAGCGTTGCCGATATGTTCAAGAGAATTCATTCAGTCAAAATTCATCCTTTGCAATACCATAAACCTTAATTTTCATGACCTCCATTACAAAACCTTGTGTTTTCAGTCAAATTCCATCTCCAAAATCACTACACTCATTTCATGTCATTGATGTGGGATACATCAAGGCCCTCCTGCGATGAGTCGCTTCTTGTCGACATCAGCTCATTATCCAAGAAGTTGACTTAGAAACACCCTTCCAGTACCTTGAGGCTTGCATACATCAATGGCAGGTTTCTCTCTTCCAAAGATAGGTTAACATCAATGGCCTTCGACCGAAAGACTTCGTATGGTGCTCAACATCAAGTCATCCATTGACACCATGCAGAATGTACTGCAGTACCTTGAGGATCATTATCATTATTGGTGATTTCTCTCGCATATGTTAACATCTTACATCATTGGCTGGTAATCAAATGGCGTCTTCCCATATTCGAATTCAGATCACATATTCACATGGTTAGACTCGTACTTGAGGGAACGATTGAATGAGATAGAAGACCCCAGATCTAGTTTCACCCATCTAGGCTATGATTTCACGAGTACTAAATCATATGTACAATGGCTTTACATTGATTGTCATTGCGATAAAGGGTCTATATCTGTAGACGACTGTTTATCTACATGTAATGAAAGTTTATAAGTTGAGCATGGGTATGCCTTCCCTCGGCAGTTCATGTAAAATCAAATACCATGATATATGTATTGTAATTGATGCAAGTCACCTTCTACATTGATACCTCCTCATCACATCGTAAATCATTTCATTTGACATTGGCATTTTTCTCACTTCATTCCTTAGGGGGCAGCTGTTACATATCCATTTGGGCACATCAATCCCATCATTTAGATTAGTGTTTTAGGGCTCCTCAAACCCTAATTTCAGTTTCTATATGCCCTAAACAAGTCACCCCTTTGAATGCCTCCTTCCCAGATAGTTTCATGACTTGAAGACATCCAGAAATAGACTCTAGAGGGACCAACGCAGGTAGGCCGATGTAAGGGTGTGCTACAAAGTAGTTAAGTGCATGCCAGGGTGCTCTGTAGAGCACTTAGGATACTTTCGCCCATATTGGGTGAGCTTTAGTCAAATTCACATAGGGTTTGGGGAATATTCTTATCTTTTGGAGTTATCTAGAAGGTTACCTCACTTATCAACTCCTATGAGATCGAAAATGGATGAGGAATGAGTTAAGTTGCATCCTATCCTCTCATCCCTTCCTCCGTGGAACTAATTATAAGTATGGAAGGTCATTCAATGCCACCATTTATGACAAAACCAACTTCATATTCCTATAAATTGACCACTCATCTAAGTGATCAAGGGCTGGATTAGGTTGAATTCTAAGGAGATAATTGGCTTTGAAGCAAGTATTGTAATGCTACAAGTTTGTCATGCTTTTGATGTGATGTGGATTGGATCCAAGCTGGAGGAATGACTTTGAATCAGACACAATGGTTGTAATTACTTCTTTTATTCAATAAAGTATTTGAACCTTTCTGCCATATGTTTGTATTGTCTTATATTGATTATATGTGTGAAATGTATCTCATTCCATTCACTTATATTCAATAGATATTTCTCTTTGATCAAGTCTTTGTTTATGTTGTGTTTACAGGTACTTCTCAAGCGTATTAGATAAGGGAAACTATTAGACGAGAGGAAAGCGAAACTACAAGTAGGTCTTCTCATCTTCTATATTGCTTATAGGAAAAGACTAAAATACTTTAAACTGTTGTTCTAGATATGGCTACTTATCGAGGGAAATAGTATTTATTTGTAGATACCAAATTCTCCAAAACAATTATGTATTTCTGTCTATGCAGATCTACATCAAGACATCATGGAGAAGTTGTAGAAAGCGCTGGAATGACCTCTAATTCATCACGGGGAAGTTAACTATCGAAGGCACTAAAAAGGACT
Source organism: Pinus tabuliformis (assembly GCA_031772625.1). Lineage (NCBI taxonomy): Eukaryota > Viridiplantae > Streptophyta > Pinopsida > Pinales > Pinaceae > Pinus > Pinus tabuliformis. Next base: position 472,631,192 of record CM062814.1, read on the forward strand.
TCAACATGCATTTTGATAAACGATAAGTAATATCGCTCATATTGTTCATTTCAATCAATCATATGCTGAGGAAAGGTAGCAGTTCTTTCTTGTTTGTTACTAGATTTCGTTTTAGATTTAGGTAGACATGTCTTACCTGCAAGATGGATTAGTCTACCTAAAACATTAGCAAGCCCACTAGGGATTGTCTCACTCTCCATCATTCTCTTTGTTTCGACCTTCGATCCTTTTGTTGTAGCCCTCTAAGTGTGGAAATATTGAAAAATATGGATTTTACGACTTATTTAACTTGTTTTAATTTTTCTAAAAATTTCCCACCATGCACACTTTATCTTTAGGAACAGAGTGCATTTCTATTCTTTGCAACAATGGATATCCACATTCGATTATTCTATGGCTAGCACATATACATGGAAATTTTGAAAATTTTAGTTTTCTCTTCACCAAGTCAAGAAATTCTCCTTTTTCGTATCTAATTACACTTGTTTTTACCTTCATTCCATCTCTGTGAGTCTGGTTCGGTTTTGTGGAAGAGTTTGCTTGGAATTTTCTTATTTTCACAAATTAGGGTAAAAGATTCATTCGATTTGTGGTCGATCTATAAAAATAAAGATCAATTGGTCTTGCTTTGTTGTGTTCCTATTTTTCTTCTTTGAACAAATAAGGTCTTGTGTTTATTTTTTCTCTTTTGTGTAAGATTTTTTCGTGATTGAAAAATAATACATGAATTAGTATTGTTTATGAAAAGTTCTTCTTATGCTGGTGTTGAAATGAAAATTCATTTTTCTTCGAGTGTTGAAGTGTTTCTGAACTATACTCTTGGCTACATTGAATTCAAGGCATTTAATAGGAAAAGTTCATTTTACTGTTGATTAGTTTCTTCATACATTTTGGAAATTTTTTGAGTGATCGTATGTGAAAAGGAAAGTTTCTTGACTTTTTGAGTTATTGGGAAAAGTAAATTTAAAAAATTTAATTTAATTTTTTGGGTAATTAAAAATTGAATATCTACATTTAGGAAAATGGTTGTAGTGGGAATTTAAGGGTTTTTGCATTTCTGTTGACAAATTGAAAACCTCTCTCCTTACTTCAGTTAGAAATTCATTGAAAAGAAAAAATTACATTTCATATTCAATTTCATTAAATATTTTGCGTCAAGTCATAATATCATCAGTTTCATGTCCATTACCTATGAGTAAATAAAAACTCTTAAAATAAATGCTAATAAAATCAATCTATAATTTTTTATCATTTTAGGGCTCTTTTCCACCTACATTAGATCAGGTTGTAGGGCCTTCGAATAGGGAAGTGAGTTAACTTTCCAAAAAATGCAAGCAAACATTAGCATCTTCCAGTAAGGAGTAAATCCATTTACTGTGATCTCACTTTTAGAAGCTCTACTTTCAAAGGAGGTAAGCACGAGATCATGTCGAACTCAATGGAGATTTCTACCACACTTCATTGGTTACGGTAGAGTGATTTACACATATTTAAAATGATGTTGAAAGGTATTTGAGAGTGGCTTGGAAGTAAACCTTAGATTAACCATGTTGAGGAACTTTCAAGGGGATTAAGCTTTGTTACTCCACTTTTGTGTGTACGTCTGATCTGCCACTGTCCCCCCAGGTTAAATTGTTTTACATGGTAACCTTACAGACCATAACTGTAGGATGACAGCAAAGATGAAAATAAACATTGCCTAGACTCACTTGGAACTTTTTGTATGGTATTATTCATTTGAGATGGCATAAATCAAGCTTACTTGCACCAAGTCATGTACATTAAGCATGTTTTCCTTGTATCTGGTTCCACTTGCTCTATCTTTAGCCACTTTTCAATTTGATCTCTGTGACATTGAGTTTCATCACCGACTAGCGATTTCACTATGAAAAGCTTGTTTGCATGACTTGATACCTTATATTTACAAGTGCATGTTATTTTCTTGTTTCTACCTTTTATAGACCTTAGGTTTTCATTCTCAATATTATTTAGTTTCTTGATTAAACTTCATTGTGGCTGAGTCACCAAGGAAGTCACGTAGAATATAGGGTTTACCCCCTGAATTTACACCTAGTGAATTGGAAAATATTAAAACTGAAAGGTCAAAATCGACAGAATCTGGAACCTCAGAACAAATCGAAATATCTACAGTTTTAGAATATGAGATAGTAGAAACTAAAGTGAATCCAACGCAAAAAGTAGAATCAAGCTTAGTTCCTTATAGCCTAGAAGTTACTGAAGTTTTTCAAAGTGAATCTAATGCTGGTGAAGTTTTAGACACAAAAATAACCAAACCATAAGTACAAGAACCTGAGTCTGATATTTATAAACTTGAATCACCTTTGGCAATTATATCTTGTACCCCTGCTCCACCTTCACCTGTAAGGAAGCTTATAATTACAAATGGATTATCTGTTGATTTAATTAGCATTGAAGGTATTACTAGGAACGAGTAGGAAGAATCACCTCATATTCTAGTTACCACTGGTGAACCTTTTGATCCAAGAGTTTTTCCAAGGGTTCCTTTTGATCCTTTCTGACCCGATCCTTGGTATTCTACCCCTTTGAACTTTTCAGGCCTTAGTTTTCCACCTCATCGTATTTATTTTTATTCACCGAGATGAACCATGTCACTAATTCCTCCTTAGAGACAACCTCCTCATTCACATATGCCTACCATCTCTCTAGAGTCACTATTGTATAGTGGTCCTTCAGTTCCTCCTGGATACTAGTCACTTACTAGGACATTTTTTGGAGCTACTCCTTCTCTTCAACCTTCTACTTGGTCATCTGTTTTATCTACATCTATTATTTAGAGCATGAAATCCATGCTTGAAACACCTTTGGCATTAGGAAAATATGTTCACATGGTATCTGGTAACTTCGGTAATACTCAAGTAACACCAACTAGTGTTTATTACCTGCCTAAGGGGCAGCCACCTTATCCTCCACCTATAGGACAACTTGTTGTCAGATCTTATGCTATGGTTGGAGGAAAAGCTTTTACTGGAATTATGGCCAGATACCCCAACTCAGCCTAGGTCAAATTATTGTGCCTCAACCTTTGATTGGTACTCCTTACCCTAGAATGAATACTATTTTGAATCATGCTTTTCCTCAAAAACCTGGTTTAGTTGCTCCATAAGTGCCAGTTTATCAACCTGTTCAGCCTGCTAGACAATTTATTTGTGAAATAACTATTCCAAGTATTGCTATACCTATCTAGTAGCATGCTAAGGGAATTCTACAAACACCCATGCAACAACTTGTCCAAGGAATTACGCAAACACTTGTTCAACAACCTGTTTAGCAACAAATTCAATAACTTGTTCTGAGTGGAACTCAAACCCCTTTTCAGACACCTGTTCAGCAACCGGTTCTATGTTCACATCAGAAACCTGTCTTAGGAGTATCCCAAACAATTGTTCAAGTTACCCCTCAAATACCTGTTCCACAAACAACACATGCCATCTCTTGGGCTTATGCTTATAAAACTGGTACTACTGGCCATCCTACAACATATATTCCTAGCAGACAACCCGGTATGGCAAAAATGCAAACACATTTTCAAGGCCAGCTTTTCAAAGCCCACCTTTTGAAGGTCAAGCCTTTTAGGTTCTACCTTTTGAAGGTCAAGTTATTCAAACTCCACCTTTCGAAGGCCAAGCTTCCCAAAGCCAACACTTTCAAGGTTAATTTATGTTATGAAACCAGCTCACAAAAAGATAGAAAAGAGAGATCCATGCCTTAGAATTCAGCCTCTTCGAGGGGGAAACCTCCTTTACATTACATAAATGAACAATTCTTGGATGATACAAATGACAAAACCTCCTTTCTATATATAGGAGTCTAAGGAGTCACAATATAATCTAGCCGACCTAACAATAATAATATAAAGCCACACAAATAATAATAGGGGGCTTCTATGGGGCACAAAAATAACAATATGGGGGGTAATAGGGGCACAACAATATAAATAAGGGGTATAACTACAATATTAATGGGGAAATCACTAGTATTATAGGGACCCTACATGCCCCTCTCCTTCAAAAAGTGTTGTCCTCAACGCTTGAGTAGTTCTGGATACTTCTGCATAAAATTCTCATCCTCCCATGTGGAATCTTCAGCGGATAAGTTCTTCCACTTGATAAGATACTCTGAAATTGATCGATTTCGTAGCTGTCGAGTTCTTGTTTCTATGACTGCTTCCGGTTCCAATATAATTTTTCCTTCCTCATCAAGTTTTGGCAATATTGTTTGAATTGGGAGCTTGTCACCTATAACCTTCTTTAAACATGAAACATGGAAAACTGGGTGCAATCGAGAAGCTGCAGGAAGCTCCAATTTGTATGCCATAGTACCAATCTTTTGCAACACCTTGTACAGACCATAATACTTTGGTGATAATTTATTATCCTTCTTAGCTTGCTTTAGGGACATTTTCTTATATGGTTGTAGCCGTAGGAATACCCAATCACCTACATCAAAACTTCTTTCACTGCGATGTTGATCTGCCTGTTGTTTCATTCTATTTTGTGCCAACACGAGGTTATCCTTTAAGAGTTGGAGGACTTGTTGTTGATGTTCGATGTGATGTTCCACTGCCTGAACCTTAGAATTTTCTCTTAAATATGATGTGATGGATGGTGGTTGATACCCATAAAGTGCCATAAATGGGGTCATTTTTGTTGCTGTATGGAAGGAAGTGTTATACCACCATTCAGCCAGAGGCAACCATTTGACCCATTGTGTCTGTTTATCAGATACAAAGCAACGAAGATATCCTTCCAAACATTTGTTTACTATCTCAGTTTTCCCATCAGATTGAGGATGATAAGATGAGCTATGAGCTAACTGAGTACCAAGACAAGAAAATAATTCTGTCCAAAAATTTCCAGTGAAAATGGGATCTCTGTCACTTACAATAATCTTTGGGTTTCCATGTAGCTTTTGAACTGTTTCCATAAATGCAGTAGAAACTGTACTGGCTTTAAATGGATGTGATAATGCACAAAAGTGTGCATACTTGGTAAGTCTGTCAACTACCACCATGATGACACTCTTTCCCTCAGACTTGGGTAAACCTGTGATAAAATCCATTGAAACCTCCTCCCAACGTTGGCTTGGAATGGATAAAGGTTGTAATAGACCCGGTGTCTTAATTGTTTCAACTTTATTTTGCTGGCAAACCAAACATTCCGCCACAAACTTTTGAATATCTGATTTAAGGCCATCCCAAAAAAATTCCTTCTTAACCCTGTGGTAAGTTTTTAAAAATCCTGAGTGCCCTCCTAAGGGAGAAGTGTGCAATTCCATAAGAATCTTTTGTTTTAGCTGGGAATTCTTACAGAGGTATAAGCGATCTTTGTACCATAACGAATCATTTTTCCAGCTAAATGTATCAGAAGTACTGGAATCTTGTTGTAGCTTTCGAATAAGTGCCCACACTTCTTCGTCATTCTTCCATTCCTCCCTTGCTTCGTTTATCCAATCTGGTTGGATAATAGAAATGGCACACAACAATGCTTCCACATCCTCATCCTTTCTTGAGAGTGCATCTGCCACCACATTTTGCTTCCCTTTTTTGTAGATGATTTCAAAGTCATAACCCAACATCTTTGTGACCCACTTTTGTTGCTCTTCAGAGGATAATCTTTGTTCTAAAAAGTATTTAAGGCTATCATGATCCGTTTTTACCTTGAAGTGTCTTCCCATTAGGTAGGGTCGCCATTTCTTAAGTGCATGGAGTATTGCCAACATTTCCTTCTCATAAATAGCTTTGCTTAAAAACTTTCCCTTGATTGGACGACTTTCAAAAGCAATGGGTCTTTCATCTTGCATTAGAACAGCACCAATTCCATTTCCTGAAGCATCACATTCCACAATAAAGGTTTTTGTGAAGTCCGGTGTAGCTAAGACCGGTGCTTGGCACATTGCCTCTTTAAGATGTTCAAAGGCCTTTGTTGCTTCCGGAGTCCATGAAAATGAATCTTTCTTCAATAATGTTGTTAGAGGTGCTGCTATTCTCCCATAATTCTTAACAAACTTGCGATAATACCCTGTCAACCCAAGAAATCCTCGCAGATGCTTTATGGATGTGGGGATTTTCCATTCCTTAATGGCTTTAATTTTGCTAGGGTCTACCTTAACTCCTTCATGAGATACAATATGACCCAAATATTCCACCTCCTGGACTCCAAAGAAACATTTGGATCTTTTTGCATATAATTGTTTCTCCTCCAATAGTTGTAGCACCCTGTCAACATGTTCAACATGATCCTTCCAAGACTTGTTGTAGATTAGTATATCATCAAAAAATACTAACACAAATTTTCTAAGGAATGGTTTGAAAATTGAATTCATCAAACCTTGAAATGTTGAAGGTGCATTGGTAAGGCCAAAAGGCATGACCAAAAATTCATAATGACCCTCATGAGTTCTAAATGCCATTTTTGGAATGTCTTCAATCTTCATTCTGATTTGATGATATCCCGAACGAAGATCCAACTTGGTGAAGTAAATTGATCCATGCAATTCATCCAGTAATTCATCAATAACAGGAATGGGGAACTTATCTTTAATAGTGAGCTTGTTGAGCTCCCTATAATCTGGACACATGCGCCATGATCCATCCTTCTTGTGCACCAATACTACTGGAGCTGAGAAAGAACTTTGACTTGGTTGAATTATACCAGCCTCTAGCATTTCTGCAACCATACGTTCAATTTCACTTTTTTGGACATAGGGATATCTGTACGGCCTGATGTTTGGAGGAACACTTCCTGGAATCAGATGAATAGCATGATCATGATCACGCATAGGTGGGAGACCTTTGGGAGTCTCAAATACCTTGGAATGATTGTCCAAGACTTTTTGGAGATCTGGAGAAATAGATGATTCCAATGTGGAAACATCTAGCGAACATAATTGTGCAATTACACCTCTTTGCTCCTTTTTTAGAAGCTTTGTCATACCATTAGAGCTGATTATCTTTCCTGGTTTCCCTGCAATACCCCTTAATTCAACTTCCTTTCCTTCCAAGAAAATTTGATGAAAAGTTCTTGAAAATTAAAAGCTATTGTACCCAAGGATTGTAGCCATTGGACTCCTAGTACAACATCACACCTCCCATTGGAATGGAAAGCATTGGGCTAGTCAATACATATTCTCCCATGGATAGCTTGATATTATGGCACTTTCCAGAGCAATTTATTGTTCCTCCATTTGCAATCATCACTTGACACTCTGGTGCTGGATATAGGAAGCAATTCAATTCTTTTGCTACCCTACAATGAATAAAATTGTGGGTGCTTCCTGAATCAATCAACACTATTACCTTTTTTTTCTTGATTTGTCCTTCTATCTTGATGGTTTGAGGAGTGGTAATTCCCGCCAATGCATTACAAGATATGGTCGGATTTATTTGTTCTTCATCTAGGCTTTGTTCCTGGAATATATCCTCTTCTTTTGACCTTTCTTGCTCCTTTTCTTCTTCCTCTTCACAATCTATGTAGAATAATTTCTTCTCAGCACACTTATGACCTTTTGTGTATTTGCTATCACAATTGTAACAAAGCCCTTTTGCTCTTTTTTCTTCCAATTGTTGTGGTGTCAACCTTGTAGGTTGTGGAAGACTATGGGCAACAACACTTCCATCTTTATAGTTGTGAGTGGTATGCTTCCTAGTTGCCATAATTTTGCTTTCCATTTTTCTTGCTAACCTGAATGCCTTCTCTAATGAATCAGGTTCCCAAAGGCGCACATCATGTTGGATATTATCCTTTAAAGACCCTATGAACACATCAATCCTATGCTCCTCTGGAATATCTTTTACCCTTATGTTCAATTTTTGGAACTCCTCAATGTGCTCCATTATTGAACCCTTTTGTTTGAGACTTATCAATTGGCTAAAAAAAGTGTTGCTTTTTGTATCCTCATAATGTGCTATCAATTTTTCCGTAAAAATTGCCCAAGTGATAAATTGTTTACGAGAACAAAGCCATTGATACCATACAAACTGATTTGGTTCCAAATATAAAGTTGTCATACGTACCTTTTGTGTGTTTTGCACATTATTGAGATCAAAGAATTGCTCCATCTGTAATATCCATGTGGCGGGATCCTTGCCATCAAACTTCCTCATATCGATTTTTGGAACATGGTGAGTCTTCGATCCAACATTAGAGTCTATGGAATCATGATTAACATTTTTTTTGTTCTCATCATGAGTTTCCTTTACTACCTTTTCACCATTAGTGACCCTTTCTTGTAGCAAGTTCTTCAATTCTTCCATGTTTGTCTTCAAATCTATCTTCAAATTTACCATCGAATCCTCCACCTTAGTTTCCATGCCCTTTATCTTAGATTCCACGCCATTTATCTTAGATTCCACACCACTTATCTTAGCTTCTGTTAGCTTTTGTGAGCGTGACATTTGTTGCACTTGTTCTTGTAATTTTGATATATCATGTAGCATTTCTTCCTCTTCTTCATGAGTCATGCTAGAGCTTTCAGGTTCCTTACTAGGTGTTTGCATTTTCTTTCCTTGGGGCATTAGTTACCGATAATAATGCTTTACTATGCCCTTTGAATTCCGTTAAACCAAGCTTACATAAAAATTTAAAAAAAAAACTACACACCTTTTTTCACTTTATAGAAGCCTGATATTGAATCTGATGTATCTCTGTAATTTCGGATCATCCAGTTCTGAAATTGCTACCTGTAGTAGCCTTCTGCGTCCTCTTTCCAATGCCACAAGTCTGAGCCAAATTGGATTCTCCAAGTAAGAGTTATGTAAAATCTCCCACAGTGACTTGCTTTTAGACTGGTTCAGTAGAGTGAACTTGTACGACGTGCCACGAGTCACTGTTTCAACCTTTGAATCTGAAACACACATAAAAGAAACTACCATTTGTCCTCTTTCTGTACCTTTTTACGAAATTTTAATCCGATCCTCAGAGAGAGAGTTATGACGATTTTTCCAAGGTCACCTGTTTTGAATGTAATTCAGGAGTCTGCCGAAAGGCCAACTTCCTTAGATCATATCTCCGAAACTGTCACGCGGCAATCTCTAAAATTCGGACCCAAGGTTCAGCGCCCATTCTTCTCAAATGGGTTTTTTTTGTGACTTCTGAAACGTCACAGAAAAAACGTTATAGCGAAAATGCCACGATGACCTGCTTGGAGCAGCGAAACCCTAGAATCCAAAGCTCTGATACCAAATGTTATGAAACCAGCTCACAAAAAGATAGAAAAGAGAGATCCACGCCTTAGAATTCAGCCTCTTCGAGCGGGAAACCTCCTTTATATTACATAAATGAACAATTCTTGGATGATACAAGTGACAAAACCTCCTTTCTATATATAGGAGTCTAAGGAGTCATAATATAATCCAGCCGACCTAACAATAATAATATAAAGCCACACAAATAACAATAGGGGGCTTCTATGGGGCACAGAAATAACAATATGGGGGGTAATAGGGGCACAAAAATATAAATAAGGGGTATAACTACAATATTAATGGGGTAATCACTAGTATTATAGGGACCCAACAATTTATCCAAATTCTAACTACATAGGCTATTACTGGAAATCCTCGGTATAGTCCTCCAAGAGTTGGACTTAATGCTCAAGGTAATCAAACTCTATAATAAGTCCCAAACTGGTAGTAACTGTTAATTGCAACCCTACATTTACGTTATTTATGCTCGATAAAAAATGATCCTATTTATTATTATCTTCTTGGTCAATGATTCATGTTAAGTTACTGAGTGGTATACCGATGTTTGAAGGAAAATCAAGAGAGGACCCATCAAATCACGGGATGACATATCATATTTGGTGTGTATCAAATTCACTAATCAGTGATTCTATCATACATCACCTTTTCCAGCAAACTTTAACCAGTTTGACAACCAAGTAGTACATTGAGTTACCTTGCACTTCTTTCCATAATTTCAACTCTCTAGAAAGATTTTTTCGACACACTTCCAGCTATTGATTCTATATGAAACTGGTAATGAATTGTTGAATTCTCTAAAAACTTCAAAATCCACTTACATTTCTCATCATATACCTGAATGGAGATGTCTTTTTCGATTAGTCAATGTTTTTATTCCAGATCAGATTTTAGCTAAATGGTTTACAAAATCATTTCTTCCCGATATTACCAATGATGCTTCTAAGGGAGGTGTTATGATAGAAGAGCATGTAATTGCTAGTGCCCGGTATTTATACTTAGTCAATACCCAATATGGCACATTGTACAAGGGATTCCCAAATCTATATCACCCAACAATTTTAAATCATCAAATATATTCAACTCCTACAGGATCTAACATTGTTGATGATGTAATAGATTTTTCCAGCCAAAATTCAAAGGGTAAAAATAAAAATTATAAAATCACTCAGACTTTGGCTATACAATATTTGCTCACCGAAATCCTTTCTCCAGAAACTCTTTCTGAAATTAATGTTGTATAATCATCTACTGATAAAAATCAATTGCCGAAGGGTAAAAATAAAGGGAAAGATAAAACAAAACAAAATGTTTCTCAGAATGAAACACCTGTTAAAAATTAACCTATTGACAAGAAAAGGAGACCTCATTATGTGAAGGAATGCTCGCATCGGGCAGAGGTTACTAAATTCATAAAAGGTTGTCCAACTCCTATTGTTTTAAATGATCCCTTTCCTTCTCACGAAAGAAAAATGGTTTCACATAACCCATCTTCATCTTCCACATAAGATGATATCATGATAATGTCTTCACAACAAGTTATGGTAGAAATAAGATAAAAATATAACGGATCTGAGGGTCATGTTGTCAATGGGAATGAGTCCAATCCATCTAGTCAACCTTCTAGTTCAATTCCTCCTCCTCAATCTGAACCATTATATATTGAGAAACCAAACCATGACATCATTATTTGACCACCTCACAAAGGTGTTCATCGAAAATCATCTTTCAACCCACATGTTAGAGCTTCTCAAAAAATTAAAATTATTGAAGACTTAACTATGTCTCCTTCAACAATGTCAACTCTTAAAGTGCTGCAAACATGTCCGACACAAAGAAAGTTATTATTTTCAACTATTAGAGAAATTTATCCTTAATATTCAAATCTTATTATATTTGATCTTGAAATTCATATAGCTACACTCTTACATCAACTCACATTAGAAATTCCAGCTTTTGTCAAAACCAAAGGAGTGTTTCATGCAGTTACTGATGAAGGAGCTTCTACGTGTATCATGTTTATTTCCATTGGAAAGCTTTAGGTTCTCCAGCTATCAATTGGTCACCTACCACTCTGAAAGCCTTAGATGGAAGAGGTTTTCATCCTTATGGAATCCTAAATGATCTACCCATATAGTTACAACGTAAGAGGGTCGCAATCAAAGTTGAAGTTGTTGATGCCCAACTTGATTTCAACCTCTTTCTTGGTTGAAGTTGGACTTATGCTATGACTGCAGTGGTGTCATTGCTTTTTCACATGATACATTTTCCCCATCAAGGAAGAATAGTAAAAGTAGAATACCTGTCTTATTATGCTTTCGATCATAACTCCACCGGTAGCATACCTTCCATCTGAAAAAAGATTACTCCTTATGAGGATATTGGTGTTGTTTTGCTTAAGGATTCATTAGTTATGGGAAATTTTTCCCTCCTTCCACTGAACTTTCCTTTTAATGTTTCCCTGGTTAACATGATCACATCAAGCACTATGGAATCTTCTAATTTGTGAATAGTGCCTTTAGAATCTGAATTCACCTCCTATGGAAATGAGATACCTTTGATCCTGCTTGAGTTGGCTTACCACGCAGTTCAATAATTTTCCAATCCACCATATTTTAAAATTGATCAAATGAATGTGATCAATAACGATTATTTGTGATTACCTTGGTTGGAACCAATTTCACTTCCTGATCCTTTTGACAAAACATTTCCAACTGATGAGAGTATTATGGAAGTCATGGCTTCAGATGAAATTCCATGGGGTCAATTATCATCATCATTCATATTTTCTCCCTAACATTGATAAAATCGTGAGTAATTTTTCAACTATATTTTTGACTCAGATCGTAGATAATCCAGAATGGCCCACGTCGGTTCTTCCAGATGAATATGAAAAGAATATGGGGGATATATATATGAAAATTTCCACTCATATCCCAGTTAAAATAGGAATATCGAGAAAATTCACATAGGTGCTTCATGCTCCCTTAAAGAAATTCAAACATACAAAGCCCTATTTCAAGAATTTCATGACATTTTTTCCTAGTCCTATGAAGAAATTCTAGGAATTGATCCTAGTATTGTTGCTCACGAGATTAAGGGTTGCCTGAACACAAAAGCTATCAGACAATGATTATGTATAGTGCATCCATGAAAGGTTTCTTTGATTAAAGCTAAGGTCGAAAAATTGCTTAAAGTAGGTTTTATTTATAGGTTCCCTTGACTGATTGGGTTTCCAATATTGTATCTATTAACAAACAGGTGGGAACCATCAAACTATGCGTAGATTATAGGAACATTAACAAGGTTTTTCCGAAAGGAAACTATTCTACACCCTATATCGATCAAATCATTGTCGATTGTGCTGACAGTGAAATATTTTCATTCATGGATGAATTTTCTAGCTAGAACCAAATCAAACTACTCCCAAGTGATTAGCATAAAACTATGTTCAATTTTCCATGGGAGACGTTTTCTTATCAAAAACTAACATCCAGATTCAAGGATGTCGGTGTAACCTTCCAATGTGCTATGTATTGTGCATTTCATGATATCAAGCATATTGTACAACCTTAATTGGATGACTTACATACTCATTTGCTGAAACGGGAGGATTATCCAACGCATTTCAGAGCTATATTTATTAGGTTTCGACAATACAATATACGCTTGAACCCTCACAAATGTGTTTTTTGAGTGAAATCTAGTCAAGTAGTGGTATTTTTCGTTTCAAAGGAAGGGATTCATGTTGATCTGATCAAGGTAGAAGCTATTCTGAAATTTCATGCTCCTTCTAACCTCTTTGAATTCCAAATTTTGCAAGGTAAAGGAAACTTTCTACGTTCATTCATCCAAAACTACTCTAAGATAACTAAAGATTTTACTTGAGTATTGAAAAGGGGCATCTCATTTATATGGGATGAAGTTTCTCAAGAAGTATTTGATGCACTTAAAAATGCATTGACCCATACACCATTATTTCATCCTCCTGATTATCAGTGAGACTACTTTTTCTATTGAGCTACATTCAATGTCACCATTGGTATGGTTTTAGTTCAAGAAGATGAATTTCATGAAGAGCATGTGAAATATTACTTGAGTAGAAATCCTACAAAAACTGAAGTCAAATATATCCATATGGAGAAATTTTCCTTGGTATTCATTCAAGTTGTTCAAGGATCTCATCACTACATCCTATTGCATAAAAAAATAGTGATTTCTTATTGCAAACCCATCGTTTACATTACTATGAGACAATTGATAGGGGGAAGTATTTTAAATGGATAGTTACCCTGCAAGAATTTGATTTGGAATTCATAAATTCTAAATCTAAGAAATCATTAGTATTCATTGAATTATTAGGTGACTTTCCCTATATTGAGACGAAAATTGTGGAAAATGATTTTTTCCCGGATGAATCCCTCTTTCTTATCAATACCTTAGACCCCTATTATAGATATATAATCATGTATCTTCAAACGCAAAATTTTCGGCCAGAATTGAGTCGAACCAATCGTCGTCATATTCAATCCCAACAATACACTATTGTTGGTGATACACTTATTTTTGACGATACACTTTATCATCATGGTGTTGATTCCATCTTCAAACAATGTTTGAATCATGAGGAGGTCGAAAATGCACTGAATGACTTCCATTTTGGAGCTTGTGGCAGTTATATGTCAGGATTTGCCACTGCCCAATATATCCTACATGTTAGATATTTCTAGCCTTCGATGTTCAAATATTGTATAATCGTAGTCAAAAAATGCCACAATTTCCAAACCTATGATTACAAAGTGTGTGCACCTCCATCTCCTCTTCACCCAATCATTGCTATTGGTCATTTTGCTAAATGGGGCATCGATTTCCTTACAGGTAACCCTCACTCAACCGAGGGGCATGGGTACATTATCCTAGCGGTAGATTATTTTATGAAATGGGTCAAGGAGATGCATAATATAAGGATGATGGAAAAAAAATAGCCATTTTCATATTCAATCTTGTGCTTTCTAGGTTTCAGGTTCCACAAGCCATCGTCATGGACTATGGTAGCAATTTTTTAAAATTTATTATGATTGACTTACTGCGAAGCTAGGCATGCATCATGATAGTTCCACTACATAATAACCACAAGAAAATGGCCAAGTAGAAATTGTTAACAAGCTCTTGATCACCATTATTAAACAATTTTTCATAGCTAATAAACGAAATTGGCATCTAATTCTTTTTTTAGCCTTGTGGGCATATCATGCCTCAATAAAAACTTGGACTAGTTTTGCTTCCTTCAAGTTAGTTTAGGGTCTCGATGCAACATTACCAATTGAATGTGAAATACCATCTTTGAAACTGGAAATTGAATTATTACCAATGAATTATGCAGAAGAGGAATTTTTTATGTACTTAACACGACTAGATGAAACTCACTCTGAGTTTGCATTAGCTAGCAAGACTCAAAAGAAACAAGTTAGGCCATAGTATGATCAAAATGTAAAACCTCATTCATATTCAGAAGGGGATATAATCTTGGTCTATGATCATCAACACGATAAATTACGTAATGGTAAATGTGATCCGATGTGGCATGGCCCTTATTTTGTAAACCATGTACTAGAAAATGGGGCTTATGCGCTTGTTGAATATGAAAACATTTCTTTAGGAAAGCCCATAAATGGTCTCTACCTAAAAAATATTATGCCTAAATCGGTCAGTGGAGAATATTCATATTGTGATATCATATTTTATGTGTGGATATTTTCAGTAGCTTTTTATGATTTTCTACTACTTCTCCTACTTATCTTTTGGTACACTTTATTTGCAAAACTCAATGCTCCCTCAAACTTAATTGCCTTTGCTGATGGAGCTAGTCATATTACTCATAATTTCTCTTCCATATCCCGACTCCTTTATTCATGCAACTATGAGATAGATTCTATTCAATGGATATGCTTGGTTAAACAATGAATAACATCGTAGAGTATAATGTAGTGATTGAAATAATATCTGATTCCTTTTCATTTGGCATTCATCGATTGATCATTTGGTTAGATTCTCAACTCATAGTATTACATTAAAACAATTCCTATCCAATAAGAAGTGCTCCAATGTTAACAGTGTTTTTGTGTGTTCGTCTCTTGGAGAGAGACTTTGTTTACATCAAATATTAACACATTCTGAGACGTTTAAACAAATTAATTGATGCATTGGATTATTATTTGTTAAATTGGCATTTATAAAACATCTCTAAGAAATCAAAAGAAATATTCATCCATATATTATACAAAATAAAATGAAATAGAAGTAGTTTTCATTAGTCAAATGTCTATAAAAAGTGTGTTTTTTAGAAAAATGCCATCCAAAGACATGAGGCCCTATCGCCTTTATTATCCAAACATGTCACTACATCATCAAAACAAAAAAAAGTATAGCCCTAATACTAGTAGCTACGCATGATGATCATGGTAAAAGACAATAGCGTGAGCTACTCCTCATAGCAAGCGATTAATCGGTCTAGTAACCCCCACCGTCTGCCTATGATAGCAGAGAAGTAGGTCATCAATCCCAACTTCTAGGATGTCTAAGGTCAACCTCTCCAGGTTGTGCTCCAACTCAGTCAATTCCTTTGTTTCATTGGGATTATATATTGCGGGAGGTACTAGCTTCTCACCGTGCCTGTCAAATCTGCATAGTCCTCCTAGTCTCACCAGGATGACATCTGCATGATCATTTCAGATAATTATTTTTTATGTCAAAAAATAAAAATAAAAATTGAAAAATTCGAAAACAACCAAGGTGTGAAGTTTTTTTTACCTAGGTCACCCACTACATCCTAACTAGTAGTGGCATATCTAGATCACCACTGCAATCCATTCCTTCATATCGAAAGTCTTCAATCATGATGATTTGACGTTCCAAGCATCCAAAGAAACTAGGAGTATATCAAATTTTTTTCCCTTTGCCACCTCTGTGTTGTACCATCAGTGTGACCCACTTCAACATCTAAAGATATCATGGTCCTCCTCCATCTATGGCTACCTATGGAGCGAGAAGCAGGATCCTCTCTAGAGAAAACGAGATTACAAAGGAACCATACCAAAAATTCTTGAGTTTGTCGATTTTCACTCTATTTAGTTTCCCTTTCAGGTTGGCAACTACTCCTTCACACTAGTTGAATATTTTAGGTTGTAAGGACTCTATGGAGATTTGGATATGAGCCTTAGTAAGAAATTGAAGAACTACACTTCCACATAGTCATGCAGCAATGACGTCGATACCTCTCAAAGGAATCATGTCAATGGATTTTATATAAACTCCTTGAAAGAAATGGTGCAATAGATAGGTGGCAGTTGTTACACCACCTCATCTATGTCCATACAGATAAATGTCCACACAACAACGTGAAAGCCTAGAAAATAAATAAATGTCATCAACATTGATAGTGAGTCTATGGTCTCCAATCACGAAGCATTCTCCCTGTACATTCCACTTTCTCAAAATCCACTCCAATAAGTCTAGGTGGACCTTCATACATGGAATTGTGAAAAAAATATACAGGCGATGGTTTCTCAATGCATGTATTTTTTTGGATGGTTCAACGTAGCTATATCTTCTTCTTCATGTGAACACTCTCTCCATTCCATTTTGTAGCTCAAAACCATGGAAATAAATGTGGAGGATCATTATAAGAATTTGTGGTAATTTGTTGTCAAACATTTGGGTGTTTCTAATTAATGTTTCAAATCCTGCAGTGCTCTTTGCATCCACTGATGGAAACTAGTATGAATTTTCACAGTTCTAGTGCTAGAAGCTACGCACATCCCATTTTTCTGTGTTACAAAATTAGAAGGTGTGTGCAAGCCTCATGAACAACACACACCAAGGGTGATTTTTAATTTGATAAACAACCCCAAAAATCAAAATACAAGCTAAAATGTGAAGTAAAAATAATGAAAATGAATATATGAAAGAGATGGTTTACTTGGAGAAAATAGCTCATGATTTGGTCCAATAGTTTTCCTAGAATCTGCCTCTGAAGTTCTTGGTGAAACTGCACTCTATCATTCTCATATGGTAAAAAACACAAATGGTAATTTTTTTTTTAACTTTTTGGATTTTAAAAGTTTTTGGGCCCATTATAATAATATTTTTTCATATTAGCCTCTGAAATCCAATATTTTAATTTTTTTTGCCATATTTTTGAGCGGTGATTATTTTTTATTTTAAGTGTGCAAATCATAGGTTATTTATGTAAATGAATCATCTTGGCATTGAGTATATTTTTATCACTTTTTTGAACTCGTTAAAAACTTACAAAAAGAAAAAACAAGGAGTTTTTTTTATGCCTTTTTCAGACTCCCTAAACATGAAAATATGGTCAAGTACTTGACTATTTGAACTCGTACAAGTAGATGAACAATCGACTATTCAATATAAGTTTACCCCTTTTATAGACTTAAGTAGAAAAATTATGAAAAAGGTATACGTTGAATAATCATGTCCAATAGAGTTATCTCATGCATTATTTTACCCTTTTTATGGGCTTGAGGGACTAAATGTATGAAAAAGGACATTTCATAGTCTACTTATGTTTTTCTCCGGAATCTCTAAAAATGGAAAACACCGAGCTTTACTTTCTCCAGGCTCATTAAAAATTTACCTCTAAAAAAATGAATGAGGCGTTTTTTCTGTCTTTTCAAATTCTTTAAACATGAAAATGACATCGAGTTACCCCTTCACTAGACTCCTAAAACTTAAACAGTGCAAGACTCATCAATCATGACAAGGCCAAACCACTCCTTCCTAGGGTTCGTTAAAAATACTTCGAAGGAATCATCTGAAGGATGTGCTTAAAGGACAAGTATATGTTATGCTCCTCAAGCTTGCCAAAAATAGAGAGGTACTTTCCAGTAATGGTGGGGAGAAATTTGGAAAGAACCTTTTTTTTGTATTGCAAAAGGATGTATTTCACTCTTGAACATGACACTCTATCAGTTTTGTGTCCAAGTTGGGAAATCCATTTTCCTCTCAGTTCACCATACCTCATTGAAAGTCTTCATTTCGTTTGGGTATCATTTTTGAGTCAAATGTTGTAAGCTAGTATGTCATGTCACCAATATGTTCAAGGGAATTCCAACCTGAGTAAAATTACTTTAACATTCATAAGTCTTCAATAACATTGATCATCCTTGAGTCAATCCTCGATTACTCAAAACTATTGTTCTTCAAAACTTGACATGAATTTCATGTCGTAGTCCCTCCTGCGATGGCTCGCTTCCTATCGAATTCAACTCATTATCTAGGAAGTTGATCTAGAAACCTTCAGTACCTTGGAGCCTGCATACCTTAATGGCATGTTTCTCACCTTCGACAATCGACTCTCATCATTTACCTTCAATTGAATGATTCTGTGAGTGTTCGACATTAAAAAATCTATTCACACTTCATAGATTATATTAGAAGTACCTTGAGAACCATTTTTATTATTGGTGGTTTCTCTTATGCTGATTAACAGTTGACATCATTGACCGGTAATCAAGTGGTTTATACCATGTTCGACTATTATACATTCACTCGCATGGTTAGATTCATACTACAGATGGAGAGATGTAGATCAAGACCTTGGATCTAGTTTCATCCATCGAGGCTGCATGAAGTTATTAAATATTGATAATTTAAAACATACATCCATTGATGGTTATGTCCATGTTATGTAGTTTATTAACATGGATCATATTTATTTCCATAATGTTTCTCTAAGACATTTATGATCTAAGTATGGTAATGCCTACCTCATTGATGATTGTATATTGCATTGTAGAATTTGACTGATTATTCAAGGTCTCTGACTATAGTCTCTAACTTGAACCTTAGCATGATAAAGTGCTTTAGTCATGAAACATATTTTATGACATTTCACTTTAGGGGGGAATTTTTTACACATCATTTTATCGTAATAGGTAAATAACCATCAGTTTGGATATTTTGATATCCATAAATGTGTTCCAAAGCATCCCCCTGTAAGGATATAACCCAAATTATCTCAAAGAGAATGAAATTCCTGGATCTCAAGGCTCAAAAAACTAGTTTTGGCTTCCTACAAAGTTCCGTGGTCCATTTTTTCACATACGCATAAGAGACCATTAGAAATTGTGTAAAACTTTTCTATGTTTGACACTATGGCCTGTGCACATGACTTAATGCAAGTAAAAATAAAATTTATAGTCTAGATACGTTGCTAGTCAGATATTTCCCAACTAACAAGCTTTGAATGGATGGCTATTCAACACTGATCCATCCCATCATGGAGCTACTTCCCTCTCTTTGTGGAACCCCTATCCCACCATTTTTTTCATCTCATCTCTTATGAAAAAGATCCCAAATCGCCTCCTCTTGGTCTATAAATCAAGCATAGGCCATAGGATTGAGGAGGACCATTCATGGTATGCTTATGATGTAGAAATAAGGCTAGGAGGTTTTTCATCAAAGTAGAGGGTTCGAGAGTGTGAGAAGAGGCTTGTAACATGAATGATGTGAGTTGTAATTTTGTTCTCCATTTTACTTAACAAAAATAATTTCTCCTTTCATAATCATGTCTTCTTTGATATCATTTGTGGGATTCCTTGATCACCCACATAGGTTATGATTGGTTATTGATTCAATTTATGATATATGTTGATTTAAGTAGTTCATTTATCTTTCATTCTATGTATTAGATGCTTTCATTCATTGTAAGTTTATGTCTATATAGATCTCCTTTGAGACATCATGGAGAAGTTATGGAAAGCAGTGGAATGACCTCTAAGGCATCAAGGGGAAGCTAACTATCGAGGGCACTAAAAGGGACTTCAACGTGCATTTCGATAAAATTGTAAGTGATCTTTCTAACATATTTCAATAAATCATAAGCTAAAGAAAGGTTGAAGTTCTTTGTTGTTTATTACTAGATTTCATTTGAGGTTTAGGCAGGTCCATCTTGTTTGCAAGAGGGATTAGTCTGCCTAACAAATATAATCCCCCTTTTGAACAAGACAGACCTCCCTAAATCTCAAACGAAATCTAGTAACAAACAAGAAAGAACTGCTACCTTTCCTTAGCTTATGATTGATTGAAACAAACAATGTGAGAGAGATCACTTACCATTTTATCTAAATTCCAGTTGAGATTTAGGGAGATTTGTTAGGCCCCTATACTACTAGTCTAAGCCCTTATTTTTATTACTAAAACCCCCTTATTATATTGTTGTTACTATGTAGTCCCAATATTGTTATTATTGTGCCCCATAGAATCCCACTATTATTATTATTGTGCCATTACATTATTATTGTTATGTCGGCTCTGATTGTATTATGACCCCTTAGACTCCTATATATAGAAAGGAGGTCTTTTCATTTGTATCATCCAAGAATTTTTCATTTGTGTAATGTAAAGGAGGTTTCCCCCTCGATGAGGTTGAATTATAAGGCATTCATCTTTATTTTCTATCTCTTTGTGAGCTGGTTTCATAACATTTGGTATCAGAGCTTTGGATTCTAGTGTTTCACTGCTCCAAATAGGTCATCATGGAATTTTCACTATAACGTTTTTGCTACGAAGTTTTAGAAGCTAAAAAAACCACCATTTGAGAAGAAATCAGTCTGAACCTTGGGTCTCGCTATATTTGCAGAGATATAATCCAAAGAAGTTGGGGTTTTTGTAGACTCATGAACTACATTCTAAACAGGTGGCCATAGGAAAATCATTATAACTTTCACTCTGAGCATCAGATTGAAATTTCGTAAGCAATTACAGAAAGAGGATGAACTGTAGTTTTCTGTGTATATGTTTCAGATCTGAAGGTAGAAATAATGACACGTGGCTTGTTGTACAAGTTCGCTCTACTGAACTAGTCTATAATTAGGTCATCGCAGCAGATTGGGCATACTATTTATTCAAGAATCCAATATAAATCAGACTAGTGGCATGGGAAAGAGGACAAAGAGGGGTAGATCAGGTCATAATTTCATACCTTGAAGATTCGAAATTTCAGAGATACAACAGATTCAAAATCAAGCTGCTAAAAGCAAGAAAAGGAATGACTCAAATAAAGAAAATAGAAGTACCTAGTAATCAAAATTGGATGGATGACTTGAGGAATGAGATTGAAGCTAAGATAAATAATTCTATCTATTCCATGGAAGCTGATATCGATGGTATGAAAGCATATTGGAAGAAATAAATGGAAGGTTTGAAGGAAGGTGGGACAAAGCTACTACAAGAAAGGCCTCCTAATGGAGAAAAGGTAGTAGAGGAGACTCATGATGAGAACAAAAGAAATTTTAATCATGATTTCATAGAATCTAATGTTGGATTGAAGGCCCAACATGTTCAAAAGATCTTTATGAGGAAGTTTGATGGAAAGGATCAAGAAACATCAAAAGAAGAGGATATACACTAGGAACCAACCCCAGAGAAAGAAGAAATGAATCCTACCATATATTTTAAAGCATTGGAAAGAACTACCACTCCTAAAACTCTCATGATAGAAGGAAATATCAAGAAGAAAAAGGTTCAAGAAGTGAAAAATCACATCGAGAAAGAAAAAATGAATTCGACCATATCTTGTAATGCATTGGTCGGAATTACCACTCCTCAAACTATCAAAATAGAAGGACATACGAAGAAGAAAAATGTTCAAGAAGTGAAAGATCACATCGAGCATCAAGAAATGAATCTGACCACATCTTGTAATGCATTGGAAGAAATTTCCACTCCTCAAACTCTCAAGATAGAAGGACATATCAAGAAGAAAAAGATTCAAGTAGTGATATTTCACATCAAGCATCAACAACAAGTTCTCCAACTTTTAAAGGATAACACCACTTTGGTGTAGAATCGAATGAAGGAATAGGTAGATCAACATCGGACTGAAAGAATTTTTTATGTAGGCGATTGGGTGTTTTTACGGCTACATCTCAAGCACGCTATTTATGAGAAGTAAATGTTGGTAATACTATGTGCACTTAAGAAATGGTGACCTTACCTAATGGAAGATACTTCAAGGTAAAAATGGATCATGATAGTCTTAAATACCTTTTAGAACAAAGATTATCTTTAGAATAACAAAAAAAATGGGACACAAATATGTTGGGTTATGACTTTGAAATCATCTACCAAAAAGGGAAGAAAAATGTTGTTGCAGATGCACTCTCAAGAAAGGATGAGGATGTGGAAGAATCATTTTGTGCTATTTATATTATCCAGCTAGGTTGGATAAACAAAGCAAGGGATGAATGGAAAAAGGATGAAGAAGTGTGGCCACTCATTCAAAGGTTGCAGAAGATCCCAGTTCAAACAATATTGCCAAAACTTGACGAGGAAGGAAAAATCAGATTGCAAATTGGAGCAGTCACAGAGAAAAGACCTTGGCAGCTATGAAATCGATCAATTTCAGAGTATCTCATCAAGTGGAAGAACTTATCCGCTGAATATTCCACATGGGAGGAAAGGAATTTTATACAGAAGCATCAAGAACTACTCAAGCGTTGAGGACAACACTTTTTGAAGGATAGGGTCATGTTAGGTCCCTATACTACTAGTGTAACCCCTTATCATTATTAGTAAAACCCCCTTATTATATTGTTGTGTCCATGTAGTTCCCATATTGTTATTATTGTGCCCCATAGAAGCCCACTATTGTTATTATTGTGCCCTTACATTATTATTATTATGTTTGCTTTGATTATATTATGACCCCTTAGACTTCTATATAGAAAGGAGGTCTTATCATGTGTACCATCCAATAATTGTTCATTTTTGTAATGTAAAGGAGGTTGACCCCTCGAAGAGGCTGAATTCTAAGGTGTTTACCTTTCTTTTCTATCTTTTTGTGAGATGGTTTTATCTTTCCTTAGCTTATGATTGATTGAAACAAACAAAATGAGAGAGATCACTTAGAATTTTGTTGAAATTCTAGTTGAGATTTAGGGAGATCCATTTTTTCCGCAAGAGGGGTTAGTCTTCCTAACACACCTGCACACAAAATCTTTCACCGCAAAAAAGTTATCATTGATGTCCATACAAATATAAATTTGTTTACTGAGATAGATAGGTACTATCCCTTATAGTCATTAATTCTTTGTGAATCCCTTTCTAATACACAGTTCATTAAAATGTTAAACTTTAACTAGGATGTTATTTTACATTGTAAGATTTTTCCATCTCACATTCCTCTCTTTATCAAAACAAAATTTCTCCAAGTACACTTAATCAAAGTTGCAATTTCTCTAATTGCACATCAAGCACATATATACGTCTAATTTCCATCTTCGTTTAATTCCACAAGTTAAAGTCACATCATCCATATGCTTATTTTTTCTTATAGTAGGAATTTATTTGTCTAATATGATAACTACATCCAATGATTTGAATTCTTAATTTGACTTATGTCATTTATATCAGTAAGTAATTTTACAAAGAAAAATCTCAACTATATTGCAATAAAACTAGGATCCTAAAGAAACAAAACAACACAATAAGGGACACAATATTACATTGGGAATAACCGAAATAAATTTCCTTCTAGTGATAATTCATTATTGATCAAAGTTTATTATATAATTTTTCTAGAAATTTGTGCCAATTTTCCAAACAGTGATTTGATTCAAACCTAGTCAAAATTCTTACTAGAAAATCAGTCCACCCAAAAGCTCGACCATCTTTAGAAACTCGACTTTTCATGTCAAAAACAATGCTTTTTTGGCTATTTCTGAAACTTGGCTTTTTGCAGCTTGTCTCTTTCACTTAAACGAGCAGAAGATATATTTCTTGCAAGATTCAAAATTGTGTCAAGTTTGGAGGTCAAATTTTCTTATATATAGTGGTCAAATGAGTGTGATTTTGAGAAAGGGTCACCTCTAATGGTGGGCTTGAGTTATGCTTCTTGGAGTATACATAAACAAATAATAAAACTGAATTTTCCTTTTAATATTTATAATTTCTTTTGTCGATTTTGAAGGATCCTAAGCATGCAAGATAACTTCTCAATGGTACAAAAGTCAACACTACCTCTTTGCGAGTGAGGTAATGTCTTGCAACAAATTCTTCTTTAACAAGAAATTCTCCTTCATAAGAAAATTTTAATGATCTTGTCATAATGACGGATGTATTTGAATATGACTCTTCATAAAAATATATAAAACTCTTTTGGTCATGACCTTAGCCTAGGCATTAAATATTTTTAACTTCTTAAGAGAATTTTCCTTTGGAATATTCACCTTTCTATGCAGATGAAGCATTTGAAATTTGATATGTCTTTCTTCTTTTTATTTGATCTATTTGGAGTTCTTTCATCAAATTTTACAATTTTCCGGTTGTCAAATTTTCCAAAGTTTCTCTTCTTAAATTTTCTATGGTTCCCCGCTTTCATTTTGTTAGCACCAAGGAATTGAGTCTCTTTTTTTTAGGTTCATTTTTATTTCGCAACCTAATTTCTTCTTGAATCAAAAAATCCCATAGATCATCAAATGATGGTAATTTTCCATGTGCATAAGCTCCTTGAATGAATGGTTTCCATGGCGAACGAAAGCCACATAGAGAAACTGTAACTAATTCTGAATATTCAATTTTCTGATGAGTGGCGATAGGTTCATCTTTGATTTGAGTTATTTAATTAAGATAAGATGTGATAGAATCTGATTTAGTCATTTTAATATTGCAAAGACAAAGCTTCAAGACTAATTTCCTATTATTATTGTTTCTCACATATAACTTTGTTAGGGAATTGTACATTTATTTGCCACTCTTTATTACTTTAACATCACGAATTATGTGGTATCTTATAGGGTATAAAATAATTGTCTTTTCTTATTCCTCTCTCTTTTTGAACTTTTCCTTTTACTCAAATCCCTTTGGTTGTGGAATATATTTTTCCACCTAACCTAGAAAGCCATTTTCCTCCAAGATGAAAAGTACTGGAGTTTTCCACGATAGTTGATTCCACCTTCCAATGTGTCTTCAATTATGAGGTTTGGTGGCATTATCTAAACCACAAGGAATCAAATGTTTGATAACTATATTTCTTTAGGACTAATTTAAAATTATCCAATGCTTTGATTCTTGTGGCTACTCCTTCACCTAGGTTTTGATACTATGTTGATTTTTTCTTATAGTAGAAACTGAATTTTCTAATCTCATAATTACTTCCAATGATTTTTATTCATAATTTGTTTTATGCCATTTATATCATTAAGTAATTATACATAGAAATATCACAACTATAACGTAATAACCATACGATCATAAAGAGACAACCCAAGACAATAAAAGACACGATTTGATTGGAAATACCCAACCTCTCGAAAAACCAAACCAACTTTTCTACCAAGAAAAATGCAATCTTCACCAAATTTTACAATATAATTTTCCTAGAAATATGTGCCAATTTTTCAATTACAAGTACGAGTCAAGCCTGAGAAAACTACCTACCCAGCAATTTGGCCTTCAGGTCTTCCCAAAAACTCATATTTTTGTGTCTTCTCTCCTTCACTTAAATGAACATAAAATATCTTGTCTTGTAAGATTCGAATTCATGCCAAGTGGGGAGGTCAAATTGTCATATATATATAGTGGTTAAATGAGTGCCCTTGTGACCAAGGGTAACTTCTAATGATGGGACCGACTTAGGCTTCGTGGAGCTTACACAAATAAATATAAAAATTGAATTTTCCTTTTAATATTGATAATTTATTTTTTTGATTTTGAAGGACCCTTAGCATGCGAGAATACCTCCCAATGCTACAAAAATGAACACCATATACACAGGAAGGATGCATTCTACATGATTACATATGCTATCACATTAATCCATGCAGGTTTGATTTAGGTAGGCTTAGAAAGAACTTTGGGAAATCAACTTGGACCAAAATATTGGGGTGTCGGGTGTAGCCAATCATGGACCCCTTACAATAACATTTCCATTCAAGTGCAACAAACATTCAAAATTCTTTTACAATTGCAAAGTTACTTTACCAAAAGTGCATTCATATCTTATCACAATGTACAACTTCTTTGATTGTCACATAAAGGGTCTCAAGTTACCCTTGGACAAAACCTACCAGTTTTATCCTTCACAACTTGGATCCTTTTCCTCTCACCTTGGACACACCAAGAGAACTGTCCATCTTTGCTCAATCACACCATTGTTTTCTCCCTTAACATATTTAACTAAATCTTTGACATCACTATCTAGTTTTTATGTCGGATTTTTGTGTTGGCATGCATTGAAACCATAATGAAAGCGTTGAGTCACAGTTCTTTGTCGCACATAGTGAAAGAGAGTTGAAACCATAATGAAAGAGTTGAGTCACAGTTCAGTGAAAGAGAGTTAGCAGCAAGTCTCTATGTCTTACCCAATGGTGTGTGATAAAATAATCGGTGTCCTCTCTTTTAACCATGGCGGTGCAACCTTCAAACGTGGTGGTGCAACCGTGGGAGAGCATATTACTATTTATGGCGGCGAATTTGCTATAGTGTTATGGAGAAGAAGCTCATAATAAAATGCTTATCAGCGTAATAAAACGTGAACAATGATCATATGCATCCTTCTTGAGACTTTTGAAAGTTGATGCATTTTACTTTGATTTACTCGCAAGTGAAACATATCTCTCGTTTTCTCTCTTTTTGAAAATATCTTCAAAACAAATGGAACCACAAAGTGTTTTAGTCTAGAGAATCATTCACTCAAACACACTCTCATTGTTTTTCTTGTGCCTCAGATAATTGGTTTGAGTGTAGGGCGTCATGGATAACAATAACCACTAGAGAAGTGAAGAATGTAGAGAGAGATAATAATAACCACTAGAGAAGTGAAGAACCTAGACAGAGTCGCTCGGTAGTTCATAGTACACTCTTAAGTATTCCAATAGGACTAGACCATTGACGAATGTAGAGAGAGATAATAATAACCACTAGAGAAGTGAAGAACCTAGACAGAGTCGCTCGGTAGTTCATAGTACACTCTTAAGTATTCCAATAGGACTAGACCATTGACGTGATGGTTTCTAAATGGGTCTACTTTGGCTTTGGATTTGGCTTTGAATCGTGCTAAGATGTACTCTTATATTGGATCTTGCCACCTGGGGATCTATAAATTAGTCGCATGATTTAAACTCCTCACAAGACCCTCCCGGTTTGTAGCCAATTTCTTTTGTGAAAATATCATCAAACTTATAATTAACTTTGTAAAACATAAAATATTTCTCTAAATATTTTTGTACGGTCTAAAATAAAATATTGCTCCAACAACGTCACTAAATATCACTCCTCAAAGATAAGTAACATAATAAACCACTTGAGTGGTTGAATCCGTGGGATGTCGATGCGGGAGCAGAAATGAAAAAAATTATTTTAGAACCCCAAACTTAATAGGCGCCAATGTAATGGTAAAAATGCATGGCATTCTTTCTGGTCGGCCTGCCAAATTTAACTTCCCCTTAAAATATATTAAGCTCCAAATGATATGGTAAGTATATTTATAACTATTACGGATCAATACCGTAGGGCGTCGGATCAAAGCCGCTTGAAGAAAGCTATTTTCTTCGCAGTAAATAAGAAAAACCCTCCAACATAGATCTTATTCTTTGCAGTAAATAAGCAAAACCCTCCAACATATATCTTAGAAAGCAACGAGATGGAGGAATCAAGAAATGGAAGCGAAAATGATAATATCAATTGTACAAGAGAAACGTTTCAGCAGGATGCAAGAGAAATGTTTCAGCGGCTTATTTGTCATGTAGGGAAGGAGACAAATAATGACCTGTTATGGAAAAGATTTGCAGCTTCCACAGCAACAAGTAGAACAGATGACTTTTCACAGGAAGAGTGTGAAAATCAGTGTGATGTTCAGCAACACTTCATCTCTAGCGTAGTGTTTAGATGGATTGAACGAGACAATGGAGATGAGTGGGAATTCGAGAACATTTGGGACAATGTGTATGTACGTCAATTAGATGACATTGGACAGAAACCCAACTTTGAATGGCATACTGTGAACTACGGTGGCAAAAGAAATATCCAAGCTGCAATGGCTGACAACGCCAATATTGTTTTGCTGCGAACTATCTTTGATTGGAGTCGCCTCGACGGAAATGTGTGCAGCCATCAAATTGTATGGAGTGGGAATCTCGCAGATTGTCATCGGGTACTGCAACTCTTGGAAGACAATAGTAATTCTATTCAATTGAGAATTGAACGTTTTGATCTTCATCCTCATTTGCGAGAGCAATACATTTCTCGCCATCGCAGTCATCCCTTAGCTGCTGCTGTGGCAGCTATTGGCTCTTCTCGGACAGTTATGGCTACAGATGAAGTCCTCGGCGCAGATGATGGTGAAGGCGACAGCTTGTTGTGTGCCATTTGCCAGGAGACGCTATCCATTGGAGAAGATAAAGCAAAACAATTGCCATGCAATCACGTTTTTCATTGGAACTGCATTTTAAAGTGGTTTTATCATAAACTTGAATGCCCCCTGTGCAGGAATGAATTTCAGCGGCATTGTGGCGGCGTGTAAGCTCTGTACCGAAGCCGAATTCTTGTGAATGCATTATGCGAACTGACACCCACGACACCTACTGGTGTCGTTATTTATACCATATAAGTGAAATGTGGGTAAGTAAATAAATTTTCCATTCAGCATATTTATATCAAAAGCTCAAGGAGGGATTGGAAATTGTTTTAAATTTGGACTTTAGTTTCGTCAATCAGATGAATTCAGGGCGAATTAAACTATGAATAGAAGAATATCTGGTTGAACATATTTATGTGAAAAGGTGAACCAAAATATTATTGCTTAAGTGAATGCTTAATACAAACCATCCATCCGATGATATCTTTTATAGTTCACTTTGTTTTGGTTCATTTGTGTAAAATACATAATTAATAAATAATTAACTGCATTTAATATCAATTAAAAATTAAATTCTCGCTTATTTGTTTGTCTATTAATGACTGCTCCTCTATTTTTCTTGTTGGTATGAGAGCATGAGCTTGTCTCCCTCACCGGAGGGCTGAAATATGATGCTTTTTTAGTTAGAGGGTTTCTTTTTAGATTATTGTATTGTTGATATTCCTTTTTTTTCTGTCTCACTGGGCCTGGTTGGAAGGAGAGGGAAAAAATATTTCAACTAAACAAGTCTGCATCTGATATCGAGTGAGTTGTTCGTATGGATTTTGTTAGCAGATTTGGATAGCACTAAAATTTAGTAAAGGGGAGAAGATTACAACTAGTTATATCATTGGAATTGTGCTCTTGATTGGCTCGACTTGGGGTCCACTCTCATGGTTGATGTGCACCATTATTTTCCCCATGGAAACCCATTTCTCTGGGCTGAGAATCGTGGTCTGTGTTAACCTATGCTTTACCACTGTAAAATCCAATTCATTCCTCGAACTTCTCTATCACATAGAAATAAGAGATTTTCCTGCTACTAGGGGCCCTAGTGCGCCCCCCTACTATGGGCCCTGGTACGCCCCCCAAGAGTCTCTTCATTTACTTTTTCATGCCAAAGAAAGAATATTCTAGATAAAATGTGAACATAATTGAAAAAGAAGGATATGTAGGTCACAGGTGAGGCCTGCACCTCGAGACTACACTAAGAACAAAGAGATCACTCTCATACACTCTATTATCCATCAATGAAAGATTACATCATTAAATACAATACTAGGAATTAGGAAGTTGCAACCAAACCCCTAAACTCTAGGAACTAATCCTAAACTAGTGAAAACGTTACAACTATGTAACCATTTTCTCCATTAATACAAAATAATATTAATTATTTTCAACTCCCCCCCTTAATGGAGAAAGGGTTCTCCTTGACTCCTAGCATCCTTCTAAACAATTCAAATTTCACACTTGCAAGTGGCTTTGTAAAAATATCAGCCAAATTGTCACAAGTTTTACAATATTCAACAATAATTTCTTTTGACTGTATCTTCTCTCTGAAAAAATGGAACTGAGTGTCTATATGTTTGGTGTTTTTGTGAAACACTCGACTGTATGCCAATTTAATGGTGCTCTGGTTGTCGCTTTTGATGGAAGTGGGATTCTTCTGTTATTTTCCTACATCTTTGAGAAGTCTTCTCAACCAGATCACGTCCCTGCACACAATGCTTGATACTCAGCTTCACATGATGACAAGGCTACAGTACTCTGCTTCTTGCTGCTCCATGTTATGACCCCGGATCCTATGCTGAATGCGTAACGTGTGATGGATCTTCGATCATCTGAATTTGAAAAACCTGCTAGAATAACATTAGATGCGTCAGTGTATAAAATGCCATAATTAACAGTACCACAAAGATACTTCAACACACCTTTTGCTACTATGTAGTGACTTTCAAGTGGTTTTGACATGAATTGGCTCAACACACTAACAGAGTATGCTAAGTCAGGTCTGGTTGTTGTAAAGATATATCAAGCTGCCAACCAACTATCTATACATTGTAGCATCAACTTCTTTAGTTCCATCGTCACTGCTCAACTTTAGATTCTCCTCCAAAGGTGTCGCTGCTGATCTACACTGATCCATACCAAACTTTTCTAACAGATTTCTAGCATACTTCCCTTGGGTAAGAAAAGTTTGCACAGTATCTCTGCATACTTCTAATCCCACACAGTAATGAAGTCTTCTGAGGTCTTTCATCTCAAAAACTTGTGCCATAAGCCTTTTGATTCCTCTCATTAAATCATCTGCATCTCCTGTTATAAGCATTTCATCTACATACAAATAAATCAGAATAATCTGCCCGTGCTTATTATACTTGGTATACAAACTTGGGTCGTTCAAACTTCTATGAAAGCCATACTCTAGAGAGAAAGAATCAACCTTTTCATACCAAGACCTGGGTGCTTGTTTTAAACCATATAAAGCCTTTTTCAATCTGCAAACAAGATGTTCCTGCCCCTGCTTTACAAACCCTTCTAGTTGTACTAAGTAAATTTCCTCTTTTAATTCACCATTTAAAAATGCGGTGTAGCTCCCAATTATATTTAGTAGCTAAAGCAATAAACATTTTGATTGTATTTAACTTTGCTACAGGTGCAAAAGTATCATCAACATCTATACCTTCCTGCTGTGAATATCCTTTTGCAACCAACCTAGCTTTTAATTTCTCTATACTTCCATCTGCATTCATTTTTGGTTTAAAAGCCATTTACATCCTATGGGTGTTTTATTCTTAGGAAGTTCAACTAAATCCCAAGTGTCATTTCTAAGAATTGATTCCATCTCTTCATTCATTGCAGCTCTCCACTCTTTAAATTGACTAGCTTCTTTGTAATTAGTGGGCTCTACAATGTTCAAAACATTTGACATCAAAGCATAGTCTCTCAATTTTAATGATAATTGAGTCTTCCTACAGATCTCCTTGGTAGGGGACTTACCTCAAATTTGTCAGCTCTAAATGGGCTTGCTTTTTCACCTTTTTCCTGTTCTTCTTTCTGCTTTTTCTCTCTTTCATCCTTGCTACTTTCATCCATCAACAAAGAAATTTGCCAATCATCAACAATGCATCTTTCACATCTTTGATTCATGCAACAAATGCAGTAGCAGTCTCATTTTCGTTCATCCTCATCCAAAATAGCTTGCTTTTAAGTGCCATAACTCGGCTTGTGTTCTGGGTCTGATACACAGTTTTGATCTTCGTCCAGATCTCCGCGGACGTTTTACAGTCTCTGATGTGTGGGATAACATTGTCCTACACAGACATTTTCAGCAAAACTTTCACCTTGTTCTCTCGCTTATCCCAATCTTTCTCGTGCGCCCCCCCATTCACCCTCTCCTCATCACCTATAACTATGGACCAAGCATTCGCACCTTCAAGCAAGGTTTGGATCTTAAACTTCCAGTTCGTGAAGTTAGATCCATCGAGTTTGCCAGACTCATGGAGGTAAGATTCCATCGTATTACTCATTCTGATTAGATTTAAGAAATGAATCTACCCAACAGTACCAAAAAATCAATACCTTTCAAATCGATCTGTCACTGATTCAGAACCGCCAATATCTGACAACTCAACAAAAATCAGTTGCGCTTCGATGAGAAAATTCGTTGCTTTTCAATACAGCCAAAAATCGATCTCATCAAAACTGATCCGACCTGCCTCTCTCGGATAGATCTACAACTTCTTCGATCTACTCCCTTTGCAAATCGCCAAACGAAGATGAGGCTTCCCGCAGATCTCCTTGAAGGTGGATTGGCGCGTCCCCGAGTGTATTGGCGCGTTCCCAAGCGAAAAATCCATGTTAATTGGGTATTTTGGTGCTCTGGCGCGATTAATAGACTAACAGTCGTGCCAATTCCGCTCCAGGTGTTCTGCAGTCCACCTGCTCAATTGAGCACAAAGCTCCTTGTGTACACGTGGCCACAGAGGCACCTCACACCACACAGGCAATTCTGCCACAAGGGCAAGCTCGCCACAAAGGCACTTCAGTCACAAGAGGTGATACAAGATCAGGCTCACCCAATCTGAGCTCTGATACCAAGATAAAATGTGAACAAAATTGAAAAAGAAGGAGATGTGGCTCACAGGTGAGGCCTGCACCTGGAGACTACACTCAAAACAGAGAGATCACTCTCGTACACTCTATTATCCATCAATGAAAGATTACATCATTAAATACAATACTAGGAATTAGGAAGTTGCAACCAAACCCCTAAACTCTAGGAACTAATCCTAAACTAGGAAGAACGTTACAACTATGTAACCATTTTCTCCATTAATTCAAAATAATATCAATTATTTTTAATTGTTCGCATCAAAGAGATAAGAGATGAGGGAGAATACACTTGATCCAACGTTGGTAGAAAAAAAAAATTGTCGTCATGTGCTAGAGATTGGCTTCATTGTTTTTTATTTGGTGTATGGATTTTGTGAGCTTGTATGCTACTTTATAAAACTGTCAGAACTAATTAAATGAACATAGTAGTATAATTAAATTATAATTAAATTAATGGTTATTCACATTTATATGTGCTGAGAGAATAAATTGCTAATTTAATTGTGAATATGTTATATGCTGATGGCCTTTGTTGTGCTTCGAGCTTCAAGAGAAATTATTACATGTTATGTTATGGGATCCATGTGTTTAAAAGACTGAGTTTCATAATTGACTGTTGGATATCAAGATTGTATTTCGGATAAGCATCAATTAAACAAAGTTAATTAAATATGGTTAGAGGCAATTATGTCTTAAATGAGTTGAATGGGAAGCTCGCGTTGTCCGGTTAACTTTAGAGTAGGGATAAGTGTCAAGGAAGACCATGCACATGTGAATTGTAATTTGAAATTTTTTGTAGTAGTGTTTGCATTAAAGGGGGAACTTAGAATAATGCTAAGTTTAGTAAATATTTAAGATTAGGTTGTTCGTTATTAGAGTTTTGTCTAGAAAATCTCTCAACAATATTCTCCTTGTTTGGAATCTGTTGGATCCATAGTTACACGGGTATCACTCCCAGGCATTGGGGAGTAAGTACTTGAAGATCCCCCACTCCTGTGAGCTTGGGAGCTGATAAAAAATGCTCCAAAACTGTCGGGAGCTTCAACAGGTACTCTGTAGCTTTTCAAGACCTTCACTGCAACAGATTTTTGATGCTTTGGGAGCTTCACTGCAATGAATAAGTGCAAACTTAGGTGTATTTGATGTTACCAACTTGGGTGTTGCTTGGAACTGTGCGAAGGGAAGGGTATGCCGTTGGGTTTAGATCTAGATATGGGTCTCGAACTAAGAGAAACAACTCATTTATGGAAAGCCCTTCTATCCAAATGAAGATGAGGCCTCTGGCCAATCCTGATCTTTGTCATTGGAAAGCTATTTATTGTACTCATATAAGTTGATGGCTATAAAAGAATTTAGGAATATTATTAGCCACTAGCAAAACCATCATTATCGCCGAAGCTAAATGGACACAAGATGGAATACTAAAGAAAATAAAAATAATTGAAATTATGAAATATAAATATCATTAAAAAAACCTTTTTTAAGTTAATTTTCATATTTATTCAAGTATAAAATATATATTAACTTGGAAATTTATAATTTTGTTATACAAACTCTTTTTAAAATAACATTGGATTTAAACTCTATTGTTTTAATTTTTTTAATTACTACTGTATATATTTTAATTTTTCTTGTCTCTATTATAATTAGATGTAATATATATAATATTGGTAACATTACATAAGGGCGAAGAATTGAACGACTGACTTAACAACAACCTAGTAATCAAGTAATAACAACCTTTTTCCGGTTTGGGAGTTCTGCATGTTTCTTTGTTGGGAAGGAATTTGATTGAGAAATTCTTGATGGATTAATATTTTTTATTTTTTTGGCAGTGTTTCAAAGTTCAACCTTTTACATATTTCTTTGTAAGATGGAATTTGATTGGCAAGTTTTCGATGGAAATAAATTAAAATTTTATTTAAATTTTTAATATATATTAAATTTTAATATATTATATTATTGCCGCTCACAACTTGACATTTCTTGTGAATTTGAACTCATTCCCTCGTATCGAAATTACTCGCTTACTGAAAACTTGTGCAACATAGGTTGGATCTCATGAGCACTATTTATGTGCCTTGTATTTGGAATTTGTGATTGAATAATACAAATTATTTTTTGTGTGTAATATGCTCCTCTGATTTTCAAAATAATGGTGTAATATTTGATGTTGAACGTTTACTATTTGAAAAGTGAATTAAACCTTTACTCAATTTAAGACTCAATGTCCTTTTCAAAAATTTTATTCCTTAAATTTGAAATTTCAAAATTCATAGTTTATTTTTTGAAGAAAAAATAAGATGAAAAAGAGAAGGCTTAGTTATGGGAAGAGAAAAACTTGTTAGTGTAACAATCAAAATTGCGTAAACACATTCATTTAATTCGATGATGCTATAGTCAACTTCGTGGAGTGAATGTCTCAATCATACATCAATATAGAAGGTTAGTTAGTTGGATAATATCTACCAATTTAATTAGTTTTAACAACTTCCTAAAGACTATAAATAGATTCATTTACTAAGAAAGAATCACACCTAAGAAAAGTAGCATTGATAACTCTGAAACACACTCTTAACAACTAATAGATTCATTTACTAAGAAAGAATCACACCTATGGAAACTAACATTTATTACTCTATATCACACCCTTAACAACTAATTTCCTAATATTGATCAAAAAAGTCTAGATATGGTCCAACCTAGGGTTTTAAATATTATCAGATACTCATTTCGATACAAAGAAACAGCCATCCATTGGAATGCATAAGTATGTGTAACTAGTTATTGTAATTACTTGTCTACTAGGATCTTATCTCTAAATATGGTCCATTTAACCATCATATCTTTATAGTTATACTTATATTTTTACCTTTAATTCCCCCTACATCACCACCATCATCATCTTGGTGTTTCTTGGATCACCTATAACCATGCTCTAATTTTGTTAGCTTACCCTCAACCATGTTTCTAGTTCATGGATTATTCTCAACCATTCTCTCGATTTTCTTGCTTTACCCTTAACACGCTCTCAATGTCCTCATATACTCGCCCAAGGAACGACGTCCTATTGTGGTTTCTACTTACACAAAGAACACATCGATATGACTACATACCATAAAACGAATTGGTTTAAGCTTACCATAAATCTGTACTTACAAGTTCGTTTGTATATTATCATGAACTACATAGGGGTACACAATAAGAGACAACAGATTACATGGGGAAAAAACCAACTAACGTTTCTACCAAGGAGAATTCAATATTTAGCAATGTTTATAATAGAAATTATATAGAAATTTGTGCCAATTTTCCAAATATTGATATGAGTCAAACATAGTCAAACTTCTTGCTAGAAATTCAATCGAACCATAAACTTGACCTTCTTTAGAAACTCAGCTTTCCATGTCTAAAACTAGGCTTTTGTGGTTGCTTCTAAAACTCGACTTTCTACATCTTATCTCTTTCGCTTTAACAAACAAAAGATATCTTGTTAATTTTGGAAACCGTAGTAAAATTCCTCCTTGGACAACTCAAATGACTGAGATAATGATTGCATTAGATTCCTCCTTTTGAGAGGACCAAAATTGAACTATAGATGACCCAATTTGGTTAAGAGGAAGTTGAATTATGAATTATTTTATTCATACATTTATTATCGAATGGGTCGACTCTAATCCCAGGTGAACCCTCAAGAAAGCCTATAAATAGAAGAGAACTAAAGGTAATTTGGATACATCTTCTCCTCTCTTTTGTCTTGATCCACAT
This sequence comes from Pinus tabuliformis, assembly GCA_031772625.1. Classification (NCBI taxonomy): domain Eukaryota; kingdom Viridiplantae; phylum Streptophyta; class Pinopsida; order Pinales; family Pinaceae; genus Pinus; species Pinus tabuliformis. Next base: position 472,667,734 of record CM062814.1, read on the forward strand.
AGGTTCAACGTAAGGAGTTCACCCAAGGTTAGGGTCTTCTACATGTTGGTCGTTAGCACAGAACATGGTATTTTGATCCTTCGACATTGAAACATAAGCCTATGAGACTGAATATAGACCCTTGGATGCTGGCACAGAGGCTTATGGGAGTGACTAGAGCTTTAGAGGAAGATTGGAAGGTTCAGGTTCCTGGTCAATCGCATATTGTTGTGTTGACAATGATGAAGACATCTTAGTCTCTCACATATTAACTGTAAGGGAGCAATTTTGGAATTTAGGTTTATTGCACCATAGTCGCACACATAAAGGATTCTTGAGAGTGACCCACAATCATAGTCACCCACATACAATGGCCGAGAGAGCGACCAAGGCATTTCGGTCACACACAGATAATTTTGATAAGATAAACTTCAGTTCAGATCTAGGATTTGACATCTTGACTTTAGTTGATTTCAGTGATCCAATAGATCTGGATTTCTGTAGATATGATTTGATATTATCCTCTACAATGATATGTATTGGGATCATTGACAGTGACAACAGTGCTCAACAGTGCTCGACATACTAACAACAATATACAAGAGTTGACATCAGTTTGTGACAACACATTACAAGCATCAGTATGAGGATTTTGATTCCTAGCATGATTAGATATGTTTCATGAATATCATTATTGTTTTGTTTCATAGATAAAGCTATGGATCATTTTACTCTCTTTTTCTGCATCATTTTACGATGATCTAAGAAGAATAAGATTTTCAAGGGTTTCCCCATACTGGGTATTGCCCTTGTCTCAGACCAATCCTGGTCTCTCTATGTGTGCATGATTATATCTATTGTTACCTTTATGTTCTGTTGCATTGATAATGATGGTGTTGTTGTTTCTTTCTATGTTATTGCATATGTTGATCTATAATGGTGTAGATCTATATAATGTAATGATGATATGGGGTGAACTTAACGTATTAATGATGGAAAGCAACTATCATAGAAAAGAACAATGTCACCTACGAAAAATTAACATGGTATTAGAGTTGGGATGAAGAAAATTCATGGAGATGACCTCGATGATGACACCTTTGATGGAAGCAAGAAGAAGATGGTGGAGATCTAAAAGAATTATCTTTTATAGGGTTTGGTGATAACACTAGGCATCTTGATGATTAGGGTTTGATGGTTTATATGAGGTGACGGTTGGAGAGAAAACCCTGGTTTATGGCAAACGCTTGACATTAGATGTATGAAACACTAGCATGGTCTATGTAAATATGCTCAAGCACTTGACGAAGGTTTGATGAAGTCGTAGATGGGATAATCCCTACCAGAGCTCGTTGGATACTTGAAGACAACATTGGTATATGTATTGTGGACATTGATAGCTCTTAAATATTGGTTCAAGAGGGAGAGGATCACCTCTCATTGAAGATACATAATCCTTGACTTATGATGTTTTACTCTTGCTTAGACTTATGGATCTAATTATTTCTTTTATCATTTCTTATACTTCCTACATGTATATTTGAGTATATGGATGTATCTATCCTCCTTCATGATATATAGATCCCTCTTAATGATCATTTGATATTCTAGGAAGAAAACATATATCTGAAAAGAGGTAAAGAGGAACTTTATGAAAAAGTGACAAGCACTACAAGCTGCCTAAGAGAAGGTGCACATGTATTTGAAGACTAAAAGGTATAGAAGGTATATTGCTTCAATGTTATGTTTTAGCTAGAACATTGGATGACTAGGTAAGCCCTAAGGTATGATGATAATGTCTATTTATTTAATGGCTCATACATGTATATGAAAGTGTCTTGGGTCGATGTCTCCTCTAATGAAATTTTACTACTAGTTTTGAATTCTATGAGGCTATCTAATATTGATACATTGATAGACTTGATGTTTTTCTAAGATATATGATCTATCCGTTTGACATATTGATCCTATAAAGAAGGCTAGAACCTTGACTCTAGTAAATGATATTCATGATACTTGTCACGATGGATTTCATATAGAAGGATGGTTCATTAACTCCTATATAGGATTGACACTCTTGTTGTTTTGATAAATATTTATTGAATGGTCTAACCTGATTTCATTCATCATGAAGACCATGGTAACCTTTATGTAGGAAGTATAAGCATAAGATTGATAAGTAGATCTCTTACTAACTATGGGTGTGGTTAAACTTAATATCCTAAATTGATTAAGTGACTTAATAGAATAATGTTATTGTGCTCATAATGGTTGAGATATGATGTTGCATCTATCTACTGATTTGAGTCTAAACAGTTGATGAAGGATTGATGTGATGATGTTGATGGCCATATCTGTTATTGCATGACTTAAGTTGAGACAAGTTCCTTACATGGATAAAGATGAATGATGTAGATCGCTAGTGAGAGGGAGAATCTCTTCTCAAGATTATTTAGCCTTATTACTATTTGTATTCTATGTTGATGAAGTATGATTTATGTTCATATGAAAGTATTGATCTACAGTAGAGCCTTAGATCTGAACCTCATACAAAAATTATGGTTTCTACACCAGACGCAGTCACGGATCTAGGAGATCTCGTCCTTGGACAGTCGCATGCTAAGGCCTAGACAATGTCTAGGCAACTAAACTCGCTCTCATGCTAAAATGAAGGGAGAGACCAGATGTTTAGTTTTTATTGACCAGCATCTAAAGCTTTCTGAATTTTCTTGAATTTCGAATCAAAGTGTCTATGACATATTCTGCCACTCTAACTGGTTTATGAAATTGTTGAGTTAAATTTTTGATCATATAATGAAGTATTGTGCATGAAATCGTATGGTCACATGGAAGATGCCACTACCATAGATGTACTGCAGATAACATCGAGAGATGATAGAAAGAAAATCTTAAATAATTTCCATAACATGAACATAAAGACGGAACTTACGTTTAGAGGTGACCAAGACATACATATAGATATGTCACTATGTTTGTGCTACAAGAGGTTGGCATGATTTGGAATTATTGGTATATATGAAAAGTGTTTTGACATGATTCTTGACAATAACTTTGAAATGATTATTGGTATGTGCTTTGACTATAGATCTCTCTACAATAGTAATTTGGACTTGACCTAATGTCTACTGATATGATTTTACAATTGTTGATTTTTCGCGATATCGATGCGATGTGGGCATGATGACTTATGTGGATATTCAGATATTGGCCTCCTTATTCTTAGCACAATGGTTGAAAGCATGATAGTTGTGATTATGAGAATAACTTGATGAAGCCTATGACTTATATTGCATAATCGAATTCAAACTTTATATGAGCTCTACGTGTCTCCTGGATGGATATATTAATACTACGATAATGATGACTTTGATTATGGTCATAATATGGCCTATAAATGCTAATGAGATGATTTTTATGATATTATGACACAAAAATGATTTATGTAAGGATGATTATGATGCCTTAGAATGGCATTATTCCTAGAATCCAGATATGTCTATATTTACAGTTATTTGATGAATTCAGGATGATGAGTTACAAGATATGGATTTGATATCAGGATGATGAGTTATAATATATGGATTTGATATTGATTATAGTTTTGATTTTATATCTTGACGATGTACATATGATAGGTGATGAGCCTGTGATGGTAAAAGTAAGAGGGATATGGAATTTGAAGACCAAAATGATGTCTCATGGCATGATGAATTGATGTCTGGAATTTGGGAAAGAAATTCCATATTGCAGAGCTACTAAAAAATGTTTTTGTAAATCCTTGATACTTTCATTTGAGGTTGTTGAAGTCGGAATGACATCTGACAGTTGATTGAAATATTTTTTATTATGTTTTTGAACAACCATCTGTATATATATTATGTGCATAGAACCTTAATAGATTCATGATTGAGCTATTATATTTTGAGAATGAGATATCCATCATGATATCTTGGATGGTAAGTCCATAGCATGACTGAGGTTGATAATGATGCTGCTAGCATGACTAGTTTTGAGGAAGGATACAAAAGCTCCTTAGAGAGTTGTCTGAGCATGATCTGGATATGACATGGTTACATCTTGGACCATGATACTCTCACATATTGAGGCAGTCCAGTTTTTCGAAACAAGGTCAAGCTTATGGTTGGCACCTCCTTGAGAGGGAGGATGATTATGGTATCCTTTTGTGATTTATATGATCATATATAATCCGACATGGTATTTGATTTGTTGTTGTGTATGAATAGGAAACAAATACTATTGAGACAATAAGATTGAATATATTACCATAAAGGGACTACCAAAGAGAAATTTCTTGGTTTTCAGAGAGAATCCCCTCCAGATGAGGGGTAGCACTCATCGAGGACACTAAGCCAACTGCTCCTACCTTGTTTGAGCTCTGAGGGTGAGAAATTGAGATGAAGGGCTCCTGGGGTTGAGGGAACTCTGGACAATAGGGTTTTACCCCTATCTGTTACCCATATAGTTGGAGTAGTATCTCACCCTATCTCAATATCTATAGAGTATACCCCATTTGTCATCATACCCATAAGCTAGGTTTGTTGGGAGTACCGCTCCTCGTCTGGCCAATGAGTTGAGAGTGTACTTGGGGGTGTACAACCCAAGTTAATTATGATGAAGGTGTTCTACCACATGAATGGATCATCGATGGAAATATTAGTAAGCAATAGGATGGGTTGAAATGACGTGATATGAATCCATGTTGAGGGTAAAGCTCTGCGATGAAATTCCAGGGTTGAACGTTTACTCCCCTATGTGATGATTTATCCTTTTTCTCGATATGGGTGGAAGCTATTTCTCTCCAATGTGATTCCATAATATGTTATCCTTGATTATATGCTCTTCGATGAAAACATTCTAGGTATCCACCCGATGACAGAGATTCCAAATAGCATCGTAATGGATAAAGGGTGGTAGCTTGAGCTCGCCGCTAGTAACATATTTTTCTTCTTCTAGATCCGAGAATGTTCATGCTTATGAACACGAACAATCAAGAGATAAACATGAATAAGAAAGGGATATATCAAGATGTAATATGATGATTTTTGTTGGAAATTTCATGATGACTAAATGAAAAATATCATCCATGATGATATATTGTTCGATGGACAGATATTGGTAGGTGGAATTCTCCCTAGTTGAGAGGGAGTGTTAATTTTTGCAAGTGTGGTAAAATTCCACCTTGGACAACTCAAATGACCAAAATAATGATTCCATTGGTTCCTCTTTTTGATAGGACCTAAATCAACCTAAATATCACCCAATTTGGTTAAGCGGAGGTTGAATTAGGAATTATTTTATTCATACATATATTTTACAATGGGTCGGCTATAATCACATGAGTAACTACTTGGGTCAGTCTTAACCCCAAGTGAACCCTGAGGAAAGCCTATAAATAGAATATACCTCAAGATCATTTGGAAACATATTCTCTTCTCTTTTGTCTTGGTTCACATAGGTTCGATGAAAGGAGTTCTCTCAAGGATCCAAAATAATAGGGGAAAGATTCGCTCTGGGTTAGGGCTTTCTATATCTCAGTTGCTAGCACACAACATGGAATTTTGGTCCTTTTACGCTAGCACACAAGTCTATCATAGTAAATATAGACCCCTGGATGCTCGAAAAAAGATTATCGGAGTGACCATGGCTTTAGAGGTAGATTGAAAGGTTCAGGTCCCCGTTCGTTCACATAAGGTTGTCCTGAGAGTGACCAATATATCTTAGTCACTTGCACAATGACTGTAAGGGAGAAACTATGGGATTGAGGTGTATTTTACCACAGTCATATGCATAAATACATCCTAAGAGTGATTGCACAGTGACAGTCACCCGCATATAGTGGTAGAGAGAGAGAGCATAATGTTTCGGTCAAACACAGACAATTTTGATGACAACGACTCGAGTTTAGATTCAGGGTTTGACATCTTGACTTCAGTTGACTTCAATGATCTGGTAGATCTTGTAATCTGTAGATTTGATTTTTTAGTATTTGTTGCAAACATATTTATTAGGCTCATTGATAGTGATAATAGTTCTCAGTAATGTTCGACACAGTGAAAACAATGTACAACAATTGACGTCAGTTTGTGATAGCATAATACAACCATCGGTACGAGGATTCCAATCCCTAACATGATTAGATATGTTTCATGAATATCATTATTGATTTCCTCCATAGATAAAGTTATGGATTGTTGTACTCTCTTTCGTTGCATCATTTGATGACCATCTAAGAAGAAGAAGATTTGCAAGGTTTTTTCTCATAGTGGTTTTTGCCCTCACCTCAGACCAATCTTCGTGTCCCTATATGTGTTCCTGCTTTCTTTCAATTTTCATTTTATATTCCGCTACATTGATGATGATGGTGATGTTGTTTCTTTCCATGTTATTGCCCATGTTGATGTATAATGGTGTAGATATGAATAATGTAATGATGATAAGGGGTGAACTTAATGTATTAATGATGAAATTAAACTATCATAGAAAAGAACAATTTCGCCTATGAAAAAATAAAGTTCTTCAGAAAAATATATAAAACTTTTCTGGTCATGACCTTAGCCTAGAAATTAAATATTTTTAAATTCCTAAGAGAATTTTCCTTCGAAATATTAACCTTTCTGGTCAGAGTCCTTTATCACCTACCCAAGTCCATTTTTTATTTAAAGGTGAGTTTCATCTATCTCCCTTGGTTGACATAGTCAAGTCCTTGTGCCAGCTAATTCTGTCGGGATTTTATGGAGAAGATATATCTAATATTAGTTTCCATGGTACATTCACTTTTGGTCATCCTTACCCAGTCCATTTGGCTTCAAAAGTGAATGTATACATATTTTATTAGTCAAAATCCTTTATGACGCAACCAATATCGTTTTTGGATTCCTCATCATTCCTTTAAATGAGGGAGACTTCTAGCATCAAAATAAGCTAAAATGAATGCACAATTTATTCATTCATGAGTATGTAATAGAGCTCAATTAATACTTGTTTCATAATTATTGAATTTAGTGATATGGTCATTTATTTATGCAAAGCCTCACTTATTTCCTCAGATATATCATAGCTACCAATGTACCATATATGTATATTAATTTGAAATGTTCAATTTTGAGATATGTGGTCCATGAATATGGATTTGTAACTCAACAAAAAATTGTACAAAATCATTCATCTTCAGGTCTTCCATGTGGTAATATCACTTTCTCCCTCTTACTTGAGAGATCATATTAGAAATGGTCCGACAAACATTATTCAAGATATCATAAAAGAAACAATTATTATTTGAGTAAAGTGATACAAGAAAAAAATAAAGGAATGTAAGGAAAAAAAATAATAGTCAAGATGCAAGGATATAAATTACTTAGCTTTTGAGAGTTGTACGAACTTTTTTCTTTGGCCATGCGTCATTGTAGATATCCTTCAAATTCTTCTATGATTCTTATATAATATTCGAAACCTAATTCTAGAATTTACTTTCTAGAAGATTTCAATAGGTTGTTTGTTTCCTTTAGAGATTAGTTCTTGTTCATAATCTATGATCCTAAGTATTTATAGATCATTTTATTTTTCCTTTGTAAGAAATTCCTTCTCCCTACTACACTTCCCTATACTACAACATTCCTTAAAAATTTTCCTTTTATTATATCAATAATAAGAAGAAAGTACCAATGATTCAACTAATAGAATAATAAATAGCTAAGAAGTAAGGCTGTGAAGAACATAAATACTTATGTTTCAATTATCAAATTCTTCAAATGAATAATTTAGTTGACTTCTTTAGAGGTGGCTTCACATCATTATTTTATTCATTAACATTGGTCATAGAATCCTGTGCCTTTTCCTTCCTCTTTCTTTAAGGGAATCTTTATGCATTGTGACCAAGATTATGAGAAATGAATCATTTGAATTTTGATATGTCTTTCTTATTGTGAGAAACAATGACTTGAGTCTCTTTGTTTTGAGGTTCATTTTTAAATTGTGACCTAATTTATTCTTGAATACAATCATCCCACATATCATTAAATGATGGTAGTTTTCCACATGCATAACTCCTTGAATGAGTGATTTACATGGCGGAGGAAATCCACAAAGAGCAACTCTAACTAATTTGGAATCTTTAATTTTCTCATCAGTGGCTATAACTTGATCCTTAAATTGAGTTATTTAAATAAGATAAGATGCCATAGAATCTGATTTAGTCATTTTAATATTGCAAAGATAATTCTTCAATGTTAATTTGTTGTTATTATCATTTCTTTCATATAACGTTGTTCGGGAATTGTACATTTCTTTAGCACTTTTTATTCCTTTAACATGAATAATCACTTGGTATTTTATAGAGTATACAATAATCCCCTTTTCCTTTTCCTCACTCTGTTTGAAATTTTCCTTCTACTCAACTCCCTTTGGTTCTTGAATATATTTTTCCACGTGACCTAAAAAGTCATTTTCTTCCAAGATGAGAAGTACTTGAAGATTGATAGTTGATTGCACCTTCCAATGTGTCTTTACTTATGAGGTTTGGAGCCATTATTAAAACTTTGAGGAATCAAATGTCTGAGAAACCTATTTCTTTAGGACTAACTTAAAATTATTCATTTTTTTGCTTCTTGTGGCTGCCCCTTCACCTAGGTTTTGATACCATGTTGATTTCTTATCATAATATAAACTGAATTTTCTAATGTGATAATTAATGTAATAACCATAGGTTCATAAAGAGACCGACAAACACAATAAGAGACACAAAATTACATTGGAAAATTCCGACCTTTAGAAAAACCAGACCAGCTTTTATACTAGGGAGAATTCAATATTCAACAAATTTTACAATATAAATTGTCTAGAAATATGTGTCAACTTTTCAATCACAAATACGAGTCAAACTTGGTCAATCTACCTACGAAGAAATTTTTCCTTCCATAAAGTTCTGCCTAGAAACTCAGCTTTTTGGGTCTTGTCTCCTTCATGTAAATGAGCATAAAATATCTTGCCTTGTGAGATTTGAATTCATGCAAGTGGGGAGGTCAAATTGTCTTATATATAGTGGCCAAATGAGTGCGCTTGTGACCAAGGGTAACCTCTAATGGTGGTATTGACTTAGGCTTTGTGGAGACTACATAAATAAATAGAGAAATTGAATTTTCATTATAATGTTTATAATTTTTTTTTTTGAAGTATCCTTAGCATGCGATATTACCTCCAGTGCTACAAAAATGAACACCATAAACACAAGATGGATGCATGTTACATGATTACATGTGTTATCACATTAATATGTGCAGGTTTTATTTAGGAGTGCTTACAAAACACTTTAGGATACCAACTTGGACCAAAATATTGGGGTGTTGAGTGAAACCAATCGTGGACCCCTTACAACACCATTTCCATTCAAGTGCAACAAACATTCAAAATGCTTTCACAATTGCAAAGTTACTATATGAAAAGTGCATTTATATCTCATCTCAATGTACTACTTCTTTGATTGCCAAATAAAAGGTGTCAGGTTACCCTTGGACCAAACCTCCCAATTTTTATCCTTCACAACATGGATCATTTTCGTCTCATATTGGACACCCCAAGAAAATTGTTCATCTACGCTCAATCACACCATTGCTTTCTCACTTAACATGTTTAACTACATCTTTGACATCTTTGTCTAGTCTTTATGTTGGATTGTTTCACCAATTATCTTGAATATTCCCAACTTCTACTTATATTTGTTGGAGTAGTCCACGAGTAGTCAATTCAAATAAAAATACATTCACATATTAAGTTGATAGACCCCCTATATATCTTTTACAAATTCTATAAATTTTTAAAAATTCTACAAATTTTGGAAAAAAACAATTTACTTCACCATTGCCAAAAAAATTTCTACAATCATCATTAATGAAGTCTTCATTAACGTGACAAACATCGAGATTTTCTTATTATAAAACTTTCACTTCAAACTTCTCCAATTTTCAACCTACCCAATTCTATTAAAATAAATTTATAATGGAAGTCTTCATTAACATTAAACTCATGCAAATTTTCTTGTTATAAAACTTCGCTTCAAATTTCTTGAATTTCCTACATAAAAAAATAGACCAAATTCTATTAAAATAAATTTATAACGGAAAACATATTTCATAACATGTGAATGAAATATAAAACCAATTAATTATATCCTTCCTACATCGTAGGACCACTATTAACAAATTTACTATAAAGAAATAAAGAGGTTCTCATGAGGTTCTCATTGGTTGATATGCACGTAATCGTTGTGGCCACATATGAAAATCTCTTTATTCAATGCATCTTAAATCTTTTAATTTACTTACTTTTCCACGTTAACGTAATTAGTTAACGTTAACGTAATTATGAGAACTTTTAAGACTTTTTTTAAGACAAAAAAATATTTGGTCTTAAAAATCATTTTTTATCTTAAAATTAAATGTTAAGTGAATTATTTGAATTATTTTAAATATAAAATTTAAGACAAATGACAAAATTTTGTATTTAATAAAAAATAATTTGAGACAAATATTTTAAGACAAAATTTTATATTTAAGACAAAAATAGTTTGATACAAAAATATTTTAAAACAAAATTTTATATTTAAGACAATGGTCACTTAAGATAATGACACTTATGACTAAATGCATTTAATACAGTTAACAATTAAAATAAAACCATATCAATTTAAGACAATGTTATCTAACACTTCCAAAATATTGACTCTGATAGTGTGCCCTAAGTCCAACTTGTAGGCTAAAACTGTGTGGTTAGTATTTCAGTTACCATTCATGTTATCTTAAAGAAAGCTAAAGATTCGTTGGGCTCTTCATTTGTGAGGATAGTGGACTTTGAAGAACACCACAACGTTTCCTAGATATCCAGATTTCCTTACATCAATTCCTCTCCCTTCAATCTCTACTAATATGATTAGAGACAAGTTGTTTTCCATTGCACAGAGATTCCATGAGTGAATAGGGGATAATTTTTTTTTTTTTTTGAAAATAAATATTCAAACCACATGAAATTTAATAGTACTAATTAATTTTTTAATTAATTATAAAATTAAAATATAAGATTTTGAAAAGTTAAATTATTTAAAATAATTTTTAAGTATTTAATTTAATGTATATTTATTTGAAAATTATATTAAAAATGACATAAAAGTAATAAATAAAAAATAATTTGATTTCAAAATAATTAAATATACATACTACATCATTCTAAATATATAATAAATAAATAGTTAAAAAATATGTTTTTTTGGTTGGCCTAACATACAGGGATTTGAACTTATAATCTCATGAGTTTACATAATACTTCATAACAAGATGATTATCAAGTGAGTTACACTCCATGAGTTTAAATTATTTATTTTTTTAAATATGTGAAATTTTTTAAATTACTTCAACTAAAACTTTGATATAAATTAGTAAGAAATTAGATACAATATAACCATAAAAAAAAAAAACAAATCTCAATTGTTTCTATATATATATATATATATATATATATATATATATATATATATATATATATATATATATATATATATAGATAATTGTAATTTCAAAAATGCACATAAAGAAATTAAAAGACAAATTAATCAATAAATGCATTTCAAACCTTAATTTTTTCTTTCTAAATGAAAATTCAATTTTTGCATATGCCTTATACTCGCATCTCAATTTTCTTTTCACTATTGAACAAAGATATGATAGAGATAAATAATAATAATTTAATTATTTATTAGATAATATTTTAGTATTTAAATTCTTCCTTATCGTAAATTTTTTTCTACTAATATTGTAAAAAATAAATATATACAAAATGCAGTTTAGTAATTTTTTATATTAATTGACTTTTAGGTATTAATATTTTGGCAAATATTTTCATCTATTAATTAGAAAATCATGAATGCATTATCAAGATACCAAGTAATATTAGTAATTGATATCATTTTAAACTAACGACTATGTGAGTTCCCTCAATTAATAGAGATATATATAAATAAATTATGAAAGAAGTCGAAAGAGTACCTCTAGGATAAACTTTAATTTAACCTAAAAGGCCATTTCCATGTCCCTATAGTCACCCACATCGAAGGATGACATATTACACCGAGATGGCCCTCACTATAGGATTGTGATGCATCATGGCTCATTTCATCTCATCGATTTCTCAATCTGAAACTATGTGATTCCATACTAGACTTCACTATTTATATTTCATGATTATTAAAATTCATAATTTTAACACTTATTGAAGTATGTAGATAATCATTCCATATAATTATGTCCTTAACATAATCAATATGAAAATGATATGAGTGAAAGTAATCTTATTGAATCAATAACCCAACTCGCATAATTGTTGTCAAATATTCAAATGTGTTACAACAAATTGAACTCTCATCTCGTATAGAAATTTAAAAATTCTTAAAGCAAACAATAAATACAAACCTATCCCCAAATTTCCTATTTTATTTACTCCCATCGGTCATAGCTTTGTCATAGAAGAAAATTGTTTCACTCGATATAAATAGTAGGTACTCTCATATGCATGCAATGTATGAAGAGTTAAGTTAACTTAGGCGAAGAAAGTTAAGTCTAATATTAGATATCAAGTGAGTAAGAGCTAAACATTTAATGCCTTGTCAAGAAAAACTAGGCTAAGGAAAAGAGAAATGTTGATTTATGTTAAAGAGAAGTTAGAAAAGTTTAGATAAAGCATCAAATCATAGTTTGCATGAGGAAAAGAAAGTTAGAGTTCTAACGATTCCATATTTAGAAAGTTTAGTACTTAACAAGTCGATGGATGTATATGAGAGAATCATTAATGAATAGAACTTATTTATTCTGATAATTTATTTATTGAACAAAAAACGTGTGTACTTATTTCTGTTGTGTTTGCATGTTTATCTCTACCTCTAAATAAGAAGTGGTATCAAAACAAGGTTTAGTAAGGTTTCAAAGAACCAAAAGAGTTGAGAAGGTCATGATTTACTTCGACGAAGAGACTTGACTATTGTGAGCAGCCGACGAATCGATGTTTGCATCCATTGGTCCATAAGTAGAAACTATATCTCGTCAAGAGTTTGTAAACCCAACTACTAAACGATCAGGGTGAGTATCCTACAAAGGCATCATGATATCAAGAGGAAAGAGCCACTGTCGCTGACGAAAGAAGGAGTCTCCACCGTAAGTTGTAGCTGTGAGCATCCATAAGAGTCTGTGTAGAAGAACTCAATAAAGTTGCTAGTAGTTGTTGGGAGCCATCATTAAAGTGAAGGGTAAAATGTTTAGTTTTAAATATAATCAAGTGTATTCGACATTCATTTCTAGAATGCTAACACAGTAAGGAAAGAACACAAAATAAATACAATAATCATGGGTCACAAAGAAAGACTAAAGATAACTGAGAAAAGAAATCGAAAGGAAGAGCCAAATTATTTCAAAGGGATCATAAAGGTTCTAGCCACAGTTAGGGAATCTAAAATATTATATGAAGTAGGACAATTTGAGGATGAATGGATTAGGATAGATCTAGTAAGACTTCCAAAATTTACTAGTCAAAATCTTAATTTTTGGGAAATGTAAAAATCAAAACTTTTCTTCGATGCAAAGAGTTGATTGAGTATGAGTCTAATAACCCATATGATGAATTATTTGATGCCTTAGTATTTGATTTTATGAAACATACATTGGATGAGAAGTTCGTGTGCAAGGTAGCAAAAGCTACATATTCCTAGGAAGCATGGAAGACCCTGGAAGTATAATTTGGTATAAAGGAAACTGACATAAAGCCAAAATTTATGTTAAAATTTGTTGAAGAAATAATATGAAGGAAATTGTACGTCTGAGTTAAAATGATAAAGACTCTAGGAGGAAAACATATCTTGGAGAAATGCACTCAAATGTGGATGATGGTCATAAAGACTATAAAAGTGAAACCCCTCATGTAGACATGAATATAGATGAAGAAGACACAAAAGATATTGCAGAGTGAGAAGTTGAAGCCTCTACATGTGAAGTAGAGAAAGAATATATAGATGACTGAGAACCCCACTATAACATGGAACCCCTATTATCCCATTCATTATTCCTTAAATTAATCATGATATAGTTAATTATCATAAGTTTTGAAATGCTACTGCTACATTTATTCTTCCTTACTCTAAATTAAACATTTTAAATAAGTTCAACAGGAAAATGTATGCTTTTGATATTACATGTACCAAAATTTCCCAACTTTGTTAATTTTCTTTCTCTCCTCCTTTTTAGAATATTGTTACTCTTTTAGGTAATAGTCAATATCTTACATCTTTTTGAGTTAGTGTTAAAATCAAAATAAATAATTGAGGAGCCAAGTATGCAACCTTATTTTTCCTTTATGGTTTTTGTTTATAGTTATAGAAAATATCTATAGAGAAAGCCATGTTTAATGGTTTAAGCTCTAATATTTCTATTAAAAAATTGAAGTCTCTTATTTTTTTACCATTTCATTAAAAAAAAGTTAATGTTTTTGTTTATAGCAATTCATTTTTCATAATAACAAATATGTTTCCTCCTTGTGTAGGTATACCAAAGCCCTTTATTTCTAATGTGTAAACATACCTAAAATATATTTCAAAACTAAGAACGATGTTTTAAAATTCTTTGTTAATAGAGAAACAACATCTATTTAAAAGAATGTCAATTTGGATCAAGGAATAAGATAAAACAAAATCGTTATAATGTTACACTTTTCTAAAAAAAACGAGGGCCAATAAAGAGGATTGAGATAACAAAATTAGTATATTGAAGTGTGTTGGAAATAATACTGAGAGGGGGAGTGAATCAATATTAGTCAAATAAATAATCTTTTTTCTTTTCATACTCAAATTCATATACGCTACTTCAGTGAAGGTAACTCACGTGTATACGTAGCTGTGTTTAAGGCAACCAGTGTATATCAAGCAATCTTATGACTCAGTTAATTCATCATATGTTGATATTTAATCAATGCATCAGTACTTCATTAACCATATAAGCAGTAACCATGTGCAGTAATATCAGAACAAACGATCACACATAAGAAACACACATGAACACCAAGATATAAGGTGGAAACCCAATGGAGGACAAAAGCCACCTTCTGTTGTCTTCTTTTTAATATATGAAAAACTTGTTTACAATATTGTTCTGGTGAATACTCATACCAGTATACAGGAACCCACCTACAGAAGGCTAAAACCTTCTCTCATTCTCCAGCTTCTACTAGAAGGGAGCTACAACCGCTTAGCTCTTGTACTAGCTGATCTGTTTACTAGTACGTAGGCACCGACCTAATTAAGGCTGCAACCTTCACTCATTTTCTAGCTAATACTCGAAGGGAGCTCCAACCCCTGGCTCTTGTACTGGTCGATACATTTACCAGTATGTAGGCGCCGACCTACAGAAGGCTACGACCTTTTCTCTTCCTCCAGGGATGACGTTTCATAAATTTTCAGACTGGATACTCCTGGAACACAACACCATAATCTAAAGGCCATGTTTCATCCAATTTTCATATTGGACCCATAAATAACATTGAAGCTCAAAATAAATCACCAATGTAATACAACCATTGCATTAACCAATCATTGAATAGTCAATCATCAATCTCTGGATCACCCAACAACTGAATCATTAAAGCTCTGTCATCAAAACACAGTCATCTGAACACAGAGCAGAACCCAGAACTCTGCAACAACCACTAGAACCAACTACAAATTCATATATCATAATTCATAATGTATATGCTACTCTTATGAGCCGAACTTGCGTTTATACATGCTTTTACCAAAGATAACCCATGTACAAATATGAAAATATTAACTTAAAAGCTTCACAACTATTTCAGAATTCAGTCATACCCAGATCATAATATTTGCAGAATAAAACATGTGTGAGTATTCAGATATAGTCTATCCATGATCAAACCACATAATGATTATACATTCCAAGCCTTAAGATCTCGATCCATCATCCATCATCATCCACATAGGTGCGTCCTTGGTTCAAATCAAGAAAAGCATCACAAACCCATAACCTGCATACTGGATCTCACACTTCCGCAGATATTCAATACCTGCACACTTTGGCCTAATGATCTTCTCCTCCTTTTATATTTTTAGGCATTTCTCAATACCATGGACCAAAACCACTTAGGACCAATACCTTGGACCAAATACCTAGGACCAGATACCTTGGACCAATACCATGGATCAAAATACCATGGACCAAATGCTTCGGACCAAAAACTTAGTTTTCCAAGGTATACGCGCTTTTCCTCCCATGAAAGTGCGTGGATACGTATACGCGACTTGTATACAGTGAACCTGCGTGTATACACAACTTGGTCAATGGTGAACCTGCGTATACCTCTCTTTCTTCATTATGTGAAGACTGATATGTAATTCTTTGCTGTTTACCTGCTATACTTTGATTTTCCATTGGAGTGAGTTGCCATCAAGGACAATACTTGAATCATAATGCCAACAATCTCCCCCTTTGGACATGATGGCAACTACGTTGGTGTTGATTATCGCAAGCTGTAGAAACTGTTAGAGATAACAAGCAACACCAAAATAATCTCCCCCTTTGACATCAAGGGAAAATGGCTGACCAAAAAGAAGACTTTCATACCTGAACAACTGAATATAAACATTGACCATGCTCCCCCTAAGCACATGCTAAATTTTCTGATTAAACTCCCACTTTGTACATGCTAAGATGCACTATATCATCCATGCTCCCCCTGAGCACATGAAGTGTCTACAAATATTTTCCAAAAGAATAACATGACTCTATCACTTGACTATGCGAGTTTGACCTTCCTATCACCAAATACTAATACATACATCAATCTCCCAACCAAGTGGGGATATACCAAATTTGACTCATCCTCCCAACCAAGTGGGGATATACCAATTGTTTATACATGATATAAATTACATCATATGACCAAAAAGGACTCATCAAAAGACTATGATAGACAAAGACAAATTATTACATCATGGGTCTTTATATGCCCTTTACATCAAATGATATACTTAACATTTATAATAGAGACCAAATGTCTAAACAAGACCACAACTATCATACACCATGTATGATCTACACCATAAGCATCTGTCTACATCCAAACTAGCAACGTGTATATGTTCACTAAGATATGACAGTGTAAATATCATCAACCTGTGACAAAGTATGTCTGCATATAGATATCATCTCATCAACTTGCTTCATTTCCTTAGTAGAAAGAGCCTTATTGTGATGCAGGAAAGTGTTCCCTCTGCGAACAGAGGCAACCCCTCTAGCCCTAGAGTGGGTCTAATCACAAACAAGGACAAATCAACAATAGTTTTCCTTTAATAGTCATAGTTGGAGGCCTACCTCAACCAGTGTTTGATGGAGTTCCGTTGCGTTGCTTCAGCTTTTGCTTCCTTTTCCCAATGAGTGATGAACCTGAAACAATGCAAAGGAAATACAACAAAGCACGTAACCGGAAAACAACAATGATCTATTTACTCACAAAGTCAAGATGTCATGAGCTATAAAGTAAATTACATAAAAGACATAGGAAAACATCATTGATTGTATTAAAAATGAAATAAGAGTAAGCTTACAACCAAAGTCTTGATGTCACAAGCCTTCTCAGAGGGATCTAGCCAACATGTTCCTCAGGCATTCACTCTTTGAATATGGATGTCCCAATATACAAGTATCTCTCACCCACAAGTTTTACATAAAGCTAAGGCACTTCACAACCTTCTACAAGCCATTAACACTCTCACACTTGTCACACCCACACGAGCTATCTACAAACACTAACAACACTTGCTCAACCCAAGAATTTTCCAACTAGCTGATCATATCATAGGTGAGTGTTTAAATAGGACAAGGAGTCTCCATGAAAGGTGGAAGAGAGAGCTTATCATCAAAGAAGGTAGCACAAATGACGAAACAACCATGCCAAAGATGGGAGGGCGATACAAACTATGCCAACAACCAAGTCTAGAGGCATCTGGAAGGCTGACTATTGGAACAAATCGCCCAATCTGGATCATCGCGGGTACATAACTGGTATTTAGCGCTGACATCGCTAGTGAGCAATGCAACTAGTAAGATCATCACTAAAGATAACAAGTGACCTCACGCTGGATCATAAAACCGGGCCATCGTGGGAATCAGATGTACTTCCGCACTGGCAGCACTTCTGGACTATTTATGAGTGTCGTTCAGCGCAATTATTTAATACACAGATGCGATGAAGCAGATAAATTTATGAAAGTGGGTCATTTGGAAACATTAGAGAGCATTTTTTCAATATGAGCATGTTTGACTTGGACACATGACACAGTGGATGTACTGGGGGTGAAGGCAGTGAAAAATTAATGTGTAACACTTATCATAACCTTCCATGAATCAAATCAGCATATGTCATATCTCCAAGGGGTAGCACAAAATCATCTACATCATATCATATGTATGTGAAAACATCATAGACATCATCTATGATCATAACACCATTATGCAATATCTTTCGACAAGAGCCTTTATCATCACTAGGGAACATCCCACATCTGATAAGCATCAACATATGTGAGTATCAACCTATCATCATAAGGTAAGAACTCATCATCATTATGTGCTTAATTAAGCCATGTCTTTGAATATCCATGTCTTCAAATAGCGATGTCTTTCATGCGACTTGCAATAACACCATTCTCTTGGCCAACCAACAATATTCAACTTAAGTAATCAACCATGTATCCATCAAAGAGATATCAAAATGTATCTAGAAAACCATGAGCTCATGGTCATTTGTCAAGATTTCTTGATATCATCAACAACAACAATCCTCAACCATGTGAGAGCCAAGATCTATAGGAATCCTGCACCATATGAGCTTTATGCATCTTTGAAAGCATGATGACAGCAGTATAGAAGAAATGAGTGGCTCATCTTCAACTAATGAAGTTGTGTACTCAATATTTGTACTTCTCCTTGTCCTTATGAAGATCACCATGTAGGAAACATATATGTATTGTATGCATCATAAAAAATTCATCCACAATCATCCATAAATCTTATCTGAATAACAAACATGTAACCCCAATCAATACAAGTATCATCTAAGATTTCATCATGGGAAACCTATAACCATCACATAGAAATATGTATCAATTTAAACACTTTAGCCACATAAGAATAATCATCAGTGAAAAGACTTCAAAACATAATCCCAACAATGCTTTGTTAGAAGCATAGCATGTTCTCCCCCTAAACATGTTCCACCTATTCACTGTCAGATATGATCATTGCATATATCAATAAGAAGTATAAAGGCATCATCATCAATCAGATATACATCAAGTTATCAACAACTTGTTAGGATCAAAACACTTCTAAATAATATCCACAGACTATAGTCATCTACGATAGAAAAAATAACTAATAATTGTCTGAATAATATCACATCAGTTTTTCTGAGACGGTCCCACAAAATTTTTCTCAAACTACATATACACGACTGTGCAGCTTTGAACTCGCATATATATGCAACATGTCTTCATGAAAATTACGTATGAGATTTAGAACATTGAAGTTTCATACCTTCAGCTTCTCCGGAGTCTATCATGTCTGTACATTGTGCCCTCCAACATTTTTCTGACTGTACTTCCTTCTTGTTCCATATCCTCGAGTGTGATGATGTTTTCTCCTTTTCGTATGGTGCCCAATATTTTCTCCTGAATTCCTTTGCTATATTTCCAAGCTTGTTACATGCATAACATCTTACATGTTTCATATTTTTTCTATAGTAGTCAATGGCTTTGTGACCAAAGATGTTGCAAGAAAAACAATATCCCTTAAAGTACCTGCAAGCTGATGATCTTTCTTTGTGATGGTCTTGAAACATTCTACTTCCGCATCTTGATCCAACATGTCCAAGATTATGACATATAAAACATTCAACATTATTTATCTGAGGAAATAACCGACTATCATTTCCATGGCTAGGAGTAAAATATTTTCTTTGAAGAATTTCTTTCCTTGGTTGTTTATGGGGTTGTCCACTCATCTCGTTGTTGAGCATTTTAGATTTTGCATTAGAATTCCTTGCCTCACCTTGTGAGCTAGATTCACCTTCAACAGATTCATGAAAACCAAGACGAGTTTTGATGGTAGGAGACCTTTGACCACTAAGAATATTATCCAAATGCTTAGTACTGTCTTGAAATCATAACAATTTATCCTTTTCTTCTAATTTACATTTTAAGATATTTACCTCAACCTGATGTTGTTCTTCCTTTTCCAGATATTGCTTCTTCAATATTTCTTTAGTCTTTCTTCCTTCTTCCACTTGTTTCCTTAGTTTGAGAATCTCATTTTCTTGTTCTTCATTCTGCTTATTTTCAAGATCTTCTTTTAGAGAGAGGATCTTAGCTACATCGTAACTCTGATCATTTATTTCTTTTCTTAATGATATCACTTCATCTGACAGCTACTTCCTTACTTTCTTTCCTTCCTCCAACTGAGTTTTTAATCTGGTAACTTCTTTGTTGAAGTCACACTCCCTTTTGTTAAATAGATCTTGTTGATCTCTGATTTTGTGTGATGCTTCATTTACTTGTTCATTTTCAATCTGAGATGATTCAGAATCTGAATCATTGCTTCTCCTGTTGTCACTGTTCCTTTGAGTTGTGTTCTTCTTCTAAGTCGCTTTCTTCTTTAGCTTCTTTCCCATTGTTCTACGGATCTCCTTCAAGCGATCAACCTTCTACAAAAGTACCTCCTCTGATACCAATTGTTGGAAATAACACTGAGAGGGGGAGTGAATCAGTATTAGTCAAATCGATAATCTTTTTCTTTTCATACTCAAATTCATATACGCTACTTTAGTGAAGGTAACTCACGTGTATACACAACTGTGCTTAAGGCAACCAGTGTATACCTAGCAATCTTATGATTCAGTTAATTCATCACATGTTGACCTTTAATCAATGCATCAATACTTCATTAACCATATAAACAATAACCATGTCCAGTAATATTAGAAAAAACCATCACACATAATAAACACACATGAACACCAAGATATAAGGTGGAAACCCAATGCAGGACAAAAACCACCTGTTGTTGTCTTCATTTTAATATAAGAAAAACCTGTTTACAATCTTGTACTAGTGCAGACTCATACCAGTACGCAGGAACCCTACTACAGAAGGCGAAAACCTTCTCTCATTCTCCAACATCTACTGGAAGGGAGCTACAACCCCCTACCTCTTGTACTAGCCGACCAGTTTACTAGTACGTAGGCACTGGCCTACTGAAGGATGCAACCTTCACTCATTTTCTAGCTACTACTGGAAGGGAGATCCAACCCCCTGGATTTTTTACTGGCTGATACGTTTACCCGTACGTAGGCATGGGCCTACAAAAGGCTACAACCTTCTCTCTTCCTCCAGGGACCACGTTTCATAAATTTTCAGACTCGATACTCCTGGAACACAACACCATAATCTAAAGGCCACGTTTCATCCAATTTTCATACTAGACCCATCAACAACATTGAAGCTAAAAGTCAATCACCACTGCAATACAACCATTGCATTAACCAATCATTTAATACTCAATCATCAATCTTTGAATCACCCAACAACTGAATCACTGAAGCTCTGTCATCAAAACACAGTCACCAGAACATAGAGTAGAACCCAGAACTCTGCAACAACCACTAGAACCAACTACAAATTCAGATATCATATTTCATAATGTATACGCTACTCTGAAGAGTCGAACCAACATGTATATGCACTTTTACCAAAGCTAACCCGTGTACAGATCTGTAAATACTAACTTAAAAAAGTCACAGCTATTTCAGAATTCAGTTCTACCCAGATCATAACATTTGCAAAATAAAACATGTGTCAGTATTCAGATCTAGTCTATCCATGATCAAACCACATAATGATAATACATTCCAAGCCTTAAGATCCTGATCCATCATCCACCATCGTCCACATAGGTGCATCCTTGGTTCAGATCAAGAAAAGCATCACAAACCCATAACCTACATACTGGATCTCACACTTCATTAGATATTCAATACTTGCGCACTTTGGCCTAATGATCTTCTCCTCCTTTTATAGTTTTAGACCTTTCCCAATACCATGGACCCAAATCACTTAGGACCAATACCTTAGACCAAATACCTAGGGTCAATACCTTAGACCAAATACCTTGGACCAATACCATGGATCAAAATACCATGGACCAAATTCTTCGAACCAAAAACTTAGTTTTCTAAGGTATGCACACTTTTCCTTCTGTGAAATTGCATGTGTACATATAAGCAACTTGTATATTGTGAACCTGCATGTACATGCAGCTTGGTCAATGGTGAACCTACGTATACCTCTCTTTCTTCATTCTATGAAGATTGATCTATAATTTTTTGTTGTTTACATGCTATACTTTGATTTTTCATCTGAGTGAGTTGCCATCAAGGACAATATCTAAATCATAATGCCAACAAAGTGAAGTACCATTACAACAACAATTGAGAAGATTTGTTGAGGATAATATAAGTGTCTCATATGGTGATATTGATATACTAGGAACTAGTGACACTTGTAAGATCAAGTGATATCAAATATATAGTATCATCCAAATAGAAATGATGGCATGAATGTGGGGGATTTAATAGTTTCAAATAAGTCACAAGACTCAACCAAATGTACACTTATGGATGATAAGGGTTGGTTTTGGGTTTTTCATTGCTATGGTAATGGCGTCTCCATGTAAACGTTTGGTGGTTCTATAGATGAGTCCATATTATATCAATCTTCCATGTGTCAAATGATTACACCCAAGATCATGTTCTATTTGATATTGTTCAAGTTATTAATCCCACTTGCATCAATATAGAAATGTGCAAATGGGAGCTTGAATTTTGGAATAGGATGATTTACCTTCTACACGTGAACAACTCTAATAGTTGATTGGTATGGACGGACCTATAACTAAGGACTACCTACGCTATCTTTCATCTCTATGAAAGCTTAAAATTTAATGTGATTCTATTGGTTCTTTAATTATAACTCATAGCTTATAATTTACTATCTCGTAATTTGAATACACTACCTTTTCTCCTTTTACATTCACTCTAGATCGTATTTCAAATGCTCTTATTTTCTCTCCATCTACTTCAACTAGAATATTGATCTGTTTCCTTCATGTAGTTGTAATATAAATCCTTCATACAATTATGGTGAAACCTTTTATATGTATCTATGTTGGTGGAATATTTGCATTAGAAGTGGTAGATTAGCTTGAATTTAGATGTATAGAGATTTGAGCAATGTAATAATATTTTCGTAACATTTATAGCCTATTTAGGTTCTTTTCCTTTTTAGAGTATTTATTTCGAGATAAATTGAGTAGTTATTATTTTGAAAATACAACTTTTATTGTAAGGATTGTTGATCTGCCGGAAGGGAAACCTCCAACCAAGTCCACTTAGGTCTTCTCCACCTTTTGTTGAAACATACCATCCCATATTCCGAACCTCTACAACCACCGTGAGAAATTTTTCTTCAGTGGATCTGGCATCATGAAATGATAGTCTTGACTTGGGTGATGTTCATCTTGCCTACACCATCGACATCTATCATGCACCTATCCAACACTTCATCTCACCATTCTTCTTCTCCAAAAACTCTCAATGAACTTCCTGTAGTAGTACAAGACATCATGTAACAGTTCAGGACATCATGTAGCAAACCTGTAGCAGCATATTTTGACCCTGTTTTGACCTAAAATTATAGTATAGCCTAGTGTAGGAGTAGGTTAACCCCTCACATTAGACTCCATGACTAGAAGTGCCATGTAGACTAGAATTTTCATTCATTTCCCAGCTGCAAGATCAGATAGCATCAACTTTTATATTTTTGAATTTAGCAATTAAGAATTTTATCTATTCTGCAAGTGTGAATGAGATAATTCATGCATGTTTGGCTTTTGAAATTATAGAATAACCTCCTATTTTCAGGTAGTTCTAGTAGTTAGATGATCAAGTGAAAGGTTAGCATAGTTTCCTTAGTGCATACGATTTATGTCATTTCATAGCTAGATGATTTATGTCATATCATAGCATTGAAATGTTAGCAAGTTTCATTTGCTAAATTGATAAGAATTTACTTTTCTTGCACTAGAGCTATTTTTACATTCCACTGTCACTAGTGAGACTCCCTTTAGTCCAATAGACGAATGATCTCGAGCCCTAATGGTAAAATTCCCCAATTGAGAATTTACATGAGGCGAATGACGCATCTGCTATGTATATAGCATTGTCACCTCCAATTTTGTATGAAATCCTGGGTTAATAATGTAAAGCTGGTAGCCCTAAGAGTTACATCATTCTTGCTGAAATACTGAGGCTCATCACTTTTTTCTTATACTCACATCTCAATTATCTTTTGACTATTCAACAAATATATCAAAGACATAAATAATAATAATTTAATTATTTCTCAGATAATATTTTAGTATTTAAATTTTTTCTTATTGTAAAAAAACATTCTACTAATACTGTAATATATATATAGATATATATATATATATATATATATATATAGATATATAGATATAGAAAATATAATTTAGTATTTTTTAATATTAATTTATTGTCAGTATTAAGGTTTTGCTGAATATTTTCATCTAGTAATTAGAAAATTATGAATGCTTTATCAATAAACCAGGTAATATTAGCAATTGTTATAATTTAAAAAGTGGGAATAACTACTATGTGATTTATCTTCCTCACTTAATAAAGAGATATATAAAAAATATTATGAAGGAAGTTGAAAGAGTCCCTCTAGCATATAGTTTAATTTCACTTAAAAATCCTTTTTCATGCCCCTATAGTCCCTCACATCGGAGGATAACTTAGTGCACCCGAATGGCCCATCACTAAAGGTTTGTGGTGCATCGTGACTCATTGATCTCATCAATTTTATCAATTTGAAGCTATGTGATTCCATACTACACCTGACTTGTTATATTTCATGATTATTATAATTCATAATTTTAACACTTATTGAAGTATGTAGATAATCATTCCATATCATTATCCCTTAATGAAACCAATAAAAAAATTATATGAATGAAAGTAATCTGATAGAATCAACAACCCATCTGGCCTTTAGCAATTTTCAAATATTCAAATGTCTTACAACCAAGTGAACTTTAGTCTCGTGTAACAATTTAAAAATTATAAGAGCACACAATTCATACAAACCTATCCCCAAATTTCCTATTTGATTTACTGCCATTGACCGCAACTTTTCCATACATCAAAATCATTTCAATTGATAGAAATTGGTTGTACTATCGTATGCATGCAATGTATGAAGATTTAAGTTAAGTGAAGGAAATAGAGTTAAGTCTAATATTAGATGTCAAGTGAGTCAGAGCTAAAAATTTAATTCCCTATCAAGAAAAGCTAAGTTAAGGAAAAGAGAAATTTCAATTAATGTTAAATTGAAGTTAGAAAAAAATAGTTAAAGGGTCAAATCATAGTTCACGTGAGGAAAAGAAAGTTACAGTTTGCAATATTCTACATTTAGAAAATTGAGTTATAATATACTCATGGTTGGGTCATTATAATGTGAAGTAATAAGAGAGAATAGAAGCAAATGGGTGGATGTATATGACAAAAAAATTTTATGTTTTTCTGTCCCTCTAAATAACAAGTGGTATAAGAGTAAGGTTTAGTAAGGTTTCAACAAACCAAATGAGTGGAGATGGTGATGAGATACTTGCACTAAGAGACATGACTATTGTGAGTAGTCCACAAATTGAAGTTTACATCCATTGGTCCATAGGTAGAAACTAGAGCTCGTTGAGAGTTTGTAAACCCAACTACTAAAAGATTAAGATGAGTAGCCTATAGAGCCACCACTATATCAAGAGGAAATTGCCACTGCCACTGAGCAAAGAAAAGTTTCCACCATAAGATCTAGCCATGAGCCTCCATAATAGTTTGTGTAGAAAAGCTCGGAAAATTTGCTAGTAGTTGTTGGGAGCCACTGTTAAAGTGAAGGGTAAAATGTTTGATCTTAAAGATAATCAAGTGTATGTGACAATAATTTCTAGAAGGATGACAAAATAAGGAAAGAAGACAAAAGACAAAAGAAAGATGAAATTCATGGGTCACAAAGAAAGACCGAGGAAAAATGAGAAAAAAAATCAGAAGGAAGAGCCAAAGTATTTTGAAGACCTCATAGAGGTTATTGCCAAAGGTGAGGCATATAAAAGGCAAGTCTATGAAGTAGAACACTTTGAGAATGAATGGATCAAGATAGATATAGTAACACTTCCAAAATTTAGTGGTAAAATTTTTAATTTTCGGGAACTTTCCAAATTAAAACTTTTCTTCGATGTAAAGAGTTGATTGAGTATCATCCTATAACCCATATGATGAAGCACGTGATTCCTTAGTATTGGATCTTATAAAATATTTATTGGATTAGAAGTCGTTGTGCAAGGTAGGAAAAGCTACATCTTCCAAGGAAGCATGGGAGACCCTGGATGTAGAATGTTGTATAAAGGAAAGTGACATAAAACAACAAATTATGTTATAGCTTATTGAAGAATCAATAGAAGGTTAACCAGAAGTCTGAGAGTAAATGAGGAAGACTCTAAGAGGAAAACATAGCATAGAGAATCCCACTCAAATGGGGATGATGGTCATAAAGACTATAAAAGTGAAACCCATCATGCATACATGCATATGGATGAA
The DNA here is from genome assembly GCA_031772625.1 of Pinus tabuliformis. NCBI lineage: Eukaryota > Viridiplantae > Streptophyta > Pinopsida > Pinales > Pinaceae > Pinus > Pinus tabuliformis. Next base: position 472,694,575 of record CM062814.1, read on the forward strand.
TAAGACATAGAAAGTATTACAGAGTGAGAAGTTGAATCCTCTACATGTGAAGTAGATAGAGAGATTATACATGATCGAGAACCCAACTGTAACATGGAACCCCTATTGGTCGATTCATTATTCATGAAATTAATCATTATATAGTTAATTATCGTAAGTTTTGAAACCCTATTGCTCCATTCTATGTTCATTGGCCTAAATTATAGAGTTTCAATAAACTCAACGAGAAAATATATGCTTTTGATATTACATGTAAGCTCTAATATTTGTATTAAAAAAAGGAAATCCCTTATTTTGTTACCATTCCATCAATTTTTTTTTTTATATAACTATTTATTTTTCATAATAACAAATTTTTTTCATCCTTGTGTAAGTTTACTGAAGCCTTTTACTTCTAATGTGTAAACATACATAAAATATACTTCAAAAATAACAAAAATGTTTTATAGTATTTGTTAATAGAACAACAACATCTATTTAAAAAATGAAATTTTGGCTCAAGGAATAAGATAAAACAAAAATGGTTATAATGTGGCACTTTGCTAGAAAATTGGAGGGCCAATAAAGAGGACTGAGATACCAAAACCAGGACATTGAATTTAAGTACCAATACAACAACAATTGAGAAAATTTGTTGAAGTTCTTGTAATTGTCTGATATGGTGACATTGATATGCTAGGAACTAGACACACTTATAAGATCAAGGGATATCCAATATATGGTATCATCCAAATATAACCAAAGACATGAGTGTGGGACCTTTATTAGTTTCAAATACATCACAAGACTCAATCCGAAATACAATTATGGATGATAAGGGTTGCTTTAGGGTTATGCATTGTTATGGTAATGGCTACTCCATGTAAACATTTGGTGGTTCTATAGACGAGTCCATGTTATATCAATATTCCATGTGTCAAATGCTTAAGCCCAAGATCATGCTCTATTGGATATTTCTCAATATATTAATCCCACTAGCATAAATATAGAAATTTGCAAATGTGAGCTTCAATTTTGGAATATATTGATTTACCTTCTACGTGTGAACAACTCTAACAGTCCATAGGTAGGTATGGACCCATAACTAATGACTACTTATGTTATCTTGGATCTCTATGAAATCTTGAAATTTAAGGTGATTCTATTGGTACATTAATTATAACTCATAGCTTATAATTTACTTCTCATAATTTGAATACGCTACCTTTTCTCCTTTTACATTCACTCTAGATCCTATTTCAAATCCTCCTATTGTCTCTCCATCCACTACAACTAGATTATTGACCTCTTTTCTTCATATGGTTGTAATATCAATCCTCTGTACAATTATGATGAAACTTTTTATATGTATCTAAGGGGGTAGCCTCTTTTCATTAGGAGTGGTTGATTAACTTAAGTTTAGATGTATCGATATTTGAGAAATGTACTAATATTTTCTAAACATTGATACCCTATTTAGGTTCTTTTATTTTTGAAAGTATTTACGTTCTCTCATCAAATTTGTATGTTTTTTCTAGATAAATTGAGTACCTATGAGCAGAACAATTATTATTTTTTTGGGCTTATGACAATGATCATTTCCATAGCTATAGATTCAAGCTCCTTATGTCATTTGATATAGCTAGCATCATATTCTTTCTAATAAGAAATTGTAAAGATGCTTTTTTTTAAATCAACTCCTAATTATTTTGAATATTTAGAGTAGTATACTAATTTGAAGCTTGGGATAAGGCGAGGAAGTACCAAGTTCTAGTCCAATGCAAGTCATTAAATGAATCGTTATTAAAACTCCAAAGCGAGCTCGAGTGTACACTCTTGGCATGATGTTGAGTCTCTAATGACTCATTTTAAATCCTCCAATACAAACCTTCACTATAATGACAAAGAAATATGTTTGATAAAACCAATTGACATGGTAGTCTTCAGACAATATATATTAAAATATATGAGAATGTTTTAATAATTTTACAAATTATATATTTTATTGCTAATAAATAAAAATAATTTTCCATTTACAAAATGGGAAATTAAGTCCTATCCTATCATATGAAGCAATGAAATGTTAGATAAAAAAATATGAAAAATCAAAAAACTTATTTTAATCTTTTAAATGAATAATGGTAATTCGAACAATAAAACAAAACTTTTCGATCTCAAAATAATGTTGAATTAATGTTAATTCAAATAGTTTTTGGTTGTCAACAAAAATACTGTAATCTTATCTAACATAACATAGAGACTAAGAACCATGTTGCATGCTTTCATTAGCTTAAATTAATTACTATTCACATCAATTATATGGCATTGGACAATGTGTGTACATCAATTAGATGGCATTGGACAAAAAGCCAATTGTGAATGGTGTACCTTCATCTACGATGGCCCAAAGAATATCCAAGCTCCAATGGCTGAGAATGCCAATATTGTTTTGTTCCGAACTATCTTTGATTCGAGTCGCCTCGTTTGAATGTGTGGAGCCAACAAATTGTATGGAGTGGAAATTTCGTAGATTGCCATTGAGTACCTGCTTTTACTTTTTAAATACCTTAGGTTTTGATTGTGAATATTATTTGGTTTTGATTAAATTTCATTGTGGTTGATTCATGAAGGCATTCACTTAGAATGTAGGGTTTGTCCACTGAATTTACACCTCGTGAATTGGAAAATATTAAAACTGAAAGGTTCACAACAACTTGAAATATCTACAGTTTTAGAATATGAGATAGTACAAACTAAAGTGAATCCAATGCAAAAAGTAGAATCGGGCTTAGTTCCTTCTGGCTTAGAAGTTATTCAAGTTTTTCAAAGTGAATCTAATACTGGTGAAGTTTTAGACACAAAAATAACCAAACGGGAAGTAGAGGAACCAGAGTTTTATATTTATCAACATGAATAACGTTTAGCTATTATAGCTCCTACCCCTACTCCACTTTCACCTCGAAGGAAGTTTATAATTACTACTGGATTACCTCGTAATTTAATTAGCATTGAAGCTATTACTATGAAGGGGGAGGAAGAATCACCACATACTCTAGTTACCACTGGTGAACCTTTTAATCCCAGCGGTTTTCCAAGAGTTCCTATTGACCTTTTTTTACCAATCCTTGGTATTCTACCACTTTGAACCTTCTAGTTCTAAGTTTTTCACCTCATCGCATTCCTTTTTATGCACATAGACGAACCATGCCACAAATTCCTCATTGGAGACAACCTACTGATTCATCTATGTTTACCATCTCTCGAGAGTCACTATTGTATGGTGGTCCTTCAGTTCCTCCTAGATACTAGTCACTTATTGGGACATTTTCATGAGCTACTCCTTCTCCTCAACCTTCTCCTTGGTTATCTGTTTTATCTACATCTAATGTTTAGAGCATGACATCCATGCCTGAAGCAACTTTGTTATCATACAAATATGTTCACATGGTATCTGGTAACTTAGGTAATCCTCAAGTATCTCAAGCTAGTGTTTATTACCTTCCTACATGGAAACCACCTTATCCTCCACTTGAAGGAAAACCTATTGTTAGATCCTATCCTATGGTTAGAGGAAAATATTTTACTGGAACTTATGGTAAGATACCACAACTTAGCCCATGTCAACCTATTGTGCCTCAACCTTTGATTAGTACTCCTTACCCTGGGATGAATACAATTTTGAGCCATGATTTTCCTCAACAACTTGTTTTAGTTGCTCCATAAGTGCCACTTTTTCAACCATGTTCAACCTACTGGAAAATTTATTCCTGAAATACCTATTCCAAGTATTGTTGTACATATCTAGCACCGTACTAAGGAAATTCTACAGACACCTATCCAACAACCTGTCTAAGGAATTCCATAAACAATTGTTCAACGACTAACTCAACAACATGTTTAGCAACAAATTCAAAAACCTATTTAGAGTGGACCTCAACCCCCATTCAGACACCTATTCAACAACCGGTTTTGTGTTCACCTCATAAATCTATGTCAGGAGTATCAAAAACAATTATTCAAGTTACCCATGAAATACTTATTCCACAAACTACAGAAGCCATCCCTTAGTCTTCTACTTATCAAACTGGTCCTACCATCGAGTCTACAACATAGATTCATATCGGACAACCTTGTATGGGAACAAGGCAAACATCATTCAAGGCCATGCTATTCAAAGCCCACCTTTTCAAGGTCAGGCTTTTTAGGTTCCACCTTTTCAAGGTCAACTTATTCAAATTCCATCTTTCCAAGGCCAATTATTCGAAAGACAACCTTTTCAAGGTAAATTTATCCAATGTTGACCTGTAAAAAGTTAATTTTTTCAACGCCAACCATTACAAGCTAAACCTATATAGGGGAAATATTACTTGGTTCAAATCGGTCAAAGTGAACCTTTCTAGAGTCAACAATAGCATGTTCATACTTATCAAGTTACTTTTTAACTGTAACATGGTATGATTCACCCTGGTTCTTCTCGAGGAATGCAAATTCCAACTGCATGGCCTATTATAGCATATCCTAGGTACAATCCTCCAGGAGTTGGACTTATTGCTCAAGGTTATCAAAACATACAACAAGGCCCCAACTGGTAGTTACCATTCATCACAACCCTACATTTACCATATTTATGTCGTCTAATAAATTATCCTATTTATTATTATCCATTTTGGTTAGCAATTGTTACCAAGTTACTGAGTGATAAACCGAAGTTTGAAGGAAAATCAAGAGAGGACCCATCAAATCACGCGAAGACATACCATATTTGGTGTGCATCAAATTCACTAATTTGTGATTTTATCATACATCACCTTTTCCAACAAAAGTTAACCGATTCGACAACCAACTGGTACATTGAGTTACCTTGCACTTCTTTCCATAATTTCAACTCTCTAGAAACATTGTTTTTGACACACTTCCAGCTACTGATTCTATATAAAACTAGTACTGAATTGTTGACTTCTTTAAAACAATCAAAAGCCACTTACATTTCTGATCATATACATGAATGGAGACATCTTTTTTGATTAGTCAAGGTTTTTATTCCATATCATACTTTAGCTGAATGGTTTACAAAATCATTTCTTCCCGATATTACCAACGATGTTACTAAGGGAGGTGTTATGAAAAAAGAGTATGTAATTGCTAGTGCCTAGTATTTAGACTTACACAATACTCGATATGGCACCTTGTACAAGAAAATCTTGAATCTACGTCACCCAACAATGTTAAACGATCAAACAGATTCAACTCCTACAAGATCTAACATTTTTTATGATGTAATATGTTTTTTCAGCCAAAAGTGAAAGGGTAAAAATAAAAATTCTAAAATCTCTCAGACTTTGGTTATACAATATTTTCCCGCCAAAAGCCCTTCTCTGGAAACTATTTCCAAAATTAATCTCATATAATCATCTACAAACAAAAATAAACCATCTGAGGGTAAAAGGAAGGGGAAAGGTAAAACAAAACATAATGTTTCTTAGAAAGAAAAACCCACTAAAAATGAACCTACTGATGAGAGAAGTAAACTCACTATCCTTGCCTTATATGTAATGAAGATCATTATATGAAGGAATCACCGCATTGGGCAGAAGCTACTAAATTCATAAAAGGTTCTCCAACGCCATTTTTTTAAAGGATCCCTTTCCTTCTCAAGATAGAAAATGGTTTCACATAACCCATCTTCTCCTTCCACATAAAATGATATCATTATGGTGTATTCGCAGCAATTTATGGTAGCAAAAACATAAAAATATTACGGATGTAAGGGTTATGTTTTCAATGGGAACGAGTCTAGTCAATCTAGTCAACCTTCTAGTTCAATTCCTCCTCCTCCTTCTGAACCATTATAGATTGAGAAACCTAACCCTGACATAATGATTTGACCGCCTCCCAAAGCTATTCTTCGAAAATCATCTTTCAACCCACATGTTAGAGTTGCTCAGAACCATAACATTGTTGAAGACCTAACTATGTCTCCTTCAACAATGCCATCTCTTAAAGTGTTGCAAACATGTCCAACACAAAGAAAGTTATTATTGTCAAATATTAGAGAAATTGATCCTGAGGATTCAAATCTTATTATCTTTGATCTTGAAAACATATACCTAGACTCTTACGTCAATTGACATTCCAAATTCCAGTTTTTTTCAAAATAAAACAAGTGATTCACACAGTTATTAACGAAAGAGATTCTACGTGTATCATGTCTATTTCCTATTGGAAAGCTTTAGGTTCTCCAACTATGAATCAATTGCCTACCACTCTGAAATCCTTAGATGGAAGAGGTTTTCATCCTAATGATATCCTAAATGATCTACCCATAGAGTTAGAATGTATGATGGTCATGATTGAAGTCAAAGTTGTTGATGCCAAACTTGATTACAACCTATTTCTTGGTCAATGATGGAATTATGCTATGACTGTAGTGGTCTCATCACTCTTTTGCATGATACATTTTCCCAATCAAGGAAGAATAGTAAGAGTAGACTAGTTTTCTTACTATGCTTTCGACCATAATCCCACCAGTAGTGTACCTTTTATCAAAAAAACGATTACTTGTTATGAGGATATTGGTGTTGGTTTTCTTAAGGATTCACCAGTGATTTGAAAATTTTCACTCTTTCCACTGAACAATCCTTTTAATGTTTCCCAAGTTAACATGATCACATCAAGACTATGAAATATTTTGTTCTGGGAATAGTTCCTTTAGAATCTGAGGTGACCTTGTATGGAAATGAGATACCTTTGAGCCTACTTGAATTGGCTTACCAGGTAGTTCAATCATTTTCTGATCCACAATATTCTGAAATTGATCGATTGAATGTGATCAATAATGATTATTCTTGATCGTGTTGGTTGGAAACAATTTCACTTCCTAATCCTTTCCACCATACGTTTCCAGTTGATGAGAGTATTATGGATATCATGACTTCAAATGAAATTCCACGGGACGATTATCATCATTGTTCATATTTTCTCCCTAACATTGATAACATTGTGAGTAATGTTTCAACTATATTTTTGACTAAGATCGTAGATAATCTGGAATGGCCCATGTCAGTTCTTCAAGATGAGTATGAAAATAATGTGGGAAACATATATATGGAAATTTCCATTGACATCTCAGTCAAAATAGTAATTACAGAGAAAATTCACATAGGTGCTTCAGGCTCCCTTGAAGAAATCCAAACATACAAAGCCCTATTTCAAGAATTACATGACATTTTTTCCTAGTCCTATGTGGAAATGCCAGGAATTGACCCTATTATTGTTGCTCACGAGATTAAGACTTACCTAAAAGCAAAAACTATCAAACAATTATTACATCTAGTGCATCCATGAAAGCTACTCTATTAAAGCTAACGTTGAAAAATTGCTTAAAGCAGGTTTTATCTACTGGGTTCTCTTGACTGATTGGGTTTCCAATATTGTACCTATTAAAAAAAAGGAGATAACCATCAAATTATGCATAGATTATAGGGATATTATCAAGGCTTGTCCAAAATAAAACCATCCTACACCCTATATCGATCAAATCATTAACAATTATGCTAACGATACAATCTTTTCATTCATGGATGAATTTTATGGCTACAACAAAATCAATATACTCCCAGCTGGTCAGCATAAAACTATGCTCATTTTTCCAGCGGAGATGTTTTCTATTAGGTCCCTATAATACTAATGATTCCCCCATTACTATTTTCATTTTAGCCCTTCTTGTTATTATTCTACCCCTATTGTCCCCATATTGTTATTAGTTTGCCCCATAGAAACCCACTATTGTTATTGTTGTGCCCTTATGTTATTATTGTTATGTCGGCTTTGATTATATTTTGACCCCTTACACTCCTATATATAGAAAGGGGGTTTAGTCATTTGAATCATCTAAGAATTGTTCATTTGTGTAATGTCAAGGAGGTTACCCCCTCGAAGATTCTGATTTTGAAGGCACTCATCTATCTTTTCTTCTATTTTGTGAGCAGGTTGCATAACATTTGGTATCAGAACTTTGGATTCTAGTGTTTGCTATAACTTTTTTTATGCGATGTTTCAGAAGCTAAAAACAAAACCCATTTGAGCCGAAATCGCTTTGAACCTCGGGTATGAATTTCAGATCTTTTCTCGCTATATTTGCAGAGGTATGATCCAAGGAAATCAAGGTTTTTGCAAGATCTCAAATTATATCTCAAACAGGTTACCTGGGGAAAATTGTCATAACTTGTGTCTTGAGAATCATATTGAAATTTCATAAGAAGTTCAGAAATAGGAAAGCCTATAGTTTTATGTATATCATTTTCAAATACTAAGGTCAAAACAATGACACGTGTCACTTCATACAAGTTCTCTCAATTGGACAAGTCTATACTCAGGTCACCGTGGGAGATTTATTATAACTCTTCCTTGGAGAATCAAATATTGATTAGACTTGTGGGGTTAGAAATAGGACTCATAGGGCTATCACTGTAGGTAATTTCCAATTTTGGAGATCCACAATTACAAACATACAACACATTCAATATCAAGCTCTTACAATGTGAAAAAATGTGTGTAGTTTTTTTATTTTTATTTTGCATTAGATTGATTTGAAAAATTAGTTTGAAGGAATTCAAAGGGCATAGTGAAGCATTATTAGCATTAATTGATTCCCCAAAGAAGGAAAGTGGAAACACCTAGCAAGCAACCTGAAAGCTCTAACATGACTCATGAAGAAGAGGAAGAAATGCAACATGATATATGAAAATTATGAGACCAAGTGCAACAAAATTCACTCTCACAAAAAATAACACAAGATAGGATGGATGGTTTAAAAAAGGCGTGAAAGATAAAATGGATGGTTTAAAGAAAGGCATGGAAGTTAAGATGAATTACTAGGAAGCGAAGATGGATGGTTTGGAAGCTAAGAAGAATGATGTGGAAGCTAAGATGGAAGGCAGAATGGATGATTTGAAGACAGATTTGACAAAGTTGCTATAAGAAATGTTTACGAATTGAGAAAGGGTAGCAAAGGAAACTCGTGATGAAAACAAAATAAATGTTAATCATGATTTCATAGACTCTAAAGTTGGATTGAAGACCCACCATCTTCCACAGATTGATATGAAGAAGTTTGATGGCAAGAATCTCATAACATGGATACTACAGATGGAGCAATTTTTTTATATACATAATGTATAAGACACACAAAAGGTACGTATTCCAACTTTATATTTGGAACAAAATCAGTTTGTATGGTATCGATGGATTTTCTCTCATAAACGAATTGTCACTTGGGCAATTTTTACGGAAGAAATGATAGCACATTATGAGGATCGGAAAAGAAACACCTTTTTTATCCAACTGGTAAGTCTCAAACAAAAGGGTTCAATGATGGAGCACATTGAGGACTTCCAAAAATTGACTATAATGGTAAAAGATATTCTAGAGGAGCATAGGATTGATTTTTTCATAGGGACTTTAAAGGATAACATCCAACATGAGGTTTGCCTTTGGGAACCTGATTCATTGGAGAAGGCATTCAAGTAGGCAATAAAAATGGAAAGCAAAATTATGGCAACTAGGAAGCCTACCACTCACAACTATGAAGATGGAATTGTTGTTTCCCCTAGCCTTCCAAAACCTACAAGGTTGGCACCACAAAAATTGGAAGAAAAAATAGAGAAATGGCTTTGTTAGAGTTGTGATAGAAAACACACTAAATGTCATAAGTTTGCTGAGAAGAAATTATTTTACATATATTGTGAAGAGGAGGAAGAAAAGGAACAAGAAACGTCAAAAGAAGAGGATATACACCAAGAACAAACCCTATAGAAAGAGGAAATGAATGCAACCATGTCTTGTAATGCATTGGCTGGAATTACCACTCATGAAACTATCATGATAGAAGGACCCATAATTTTATTCATTGTAAGATAGCCAAGGAATTAAATTGCTTCCTATATCCAGCACGAGAGTTTCAAGTGATGGTTGCAAGTTGAGGGACCATGAATTTCTCTCGAAACTGACATAGTATCAAGCTATCCATTGGAGAATATGTATTGAAAAGCCCAATGCTTTCCATTCCAATAGGTGGCGCTGATTTTGTACTGGGAGTCTAATTGCTACAATCCTTGGGTACAAGAGCTTTTAATTTTCAAGAACTTTTCATGAAATTTTGTGTGGAATGAAAGGAATTTGAATTAAGGTGTATCGTAGGGAAACCGGGAGAGATAATTATCTATAACGGCATGAAAAAGCTTCTAAAGAAAGAATAACGAGGTGTAATTGGACAATCATTCCAAGGTATCATAGGCTCCTAAAGGCCTCCCACCTATTTATGATAATGATCACGCTATTAATTGGATTCTAGGAATTGTTCCTCCAAACATGAGGCCTTACGGATATCCCTATACCCAAAAGAGTGAAATTGAACGTATCGTTGTAGAAATGATAGAGGCTGGTATAATTCAACCTAGTCAAAGTTGTTTCTCTACTCTAGTAGTATTGGTGCACAATAAGGATGGATCATGGCACATGTGTCCGGATCATAGGGAGCTCAACAAGCTCAGTATTAATGATAAATTTCATATTCCTGTCATTGCTGATTTATTGGATGAATTGCATGGATAATTTTACTTCACCAAGTAAGATCTTCATTCAAGATATCATCAAATCATAATGAAGACCAAAGACATTCCAAAAACAACATTTAAAATTCATGACAGTCATTATGAATTTTTGGTCATGCCTTTTGGCCTTACCAACGCACCTTCTACCTTTCCAGGTTTGGTGAATTCCATTTTCAAACCCTTCCTTAGAAAATTTGTGTTAGTATTTTTTGATGATATACTAATCTACAAGAAGTCTTGGAAGGATCATGTTCAACATGTTGACAGGGTGCCCAACTATTGGAGGATAAACAATTATATGCATAAATCTCCAAATGTTTCTTTGGAGTACAATAGGTGGAATATCTGGGTCATATTGTATCTCATGAAGATTTTAAGGTAGACCCTAACAAAATTAAAGCCATTAAGGAATGGAAAATACCCACATCCATAAAGCATCTGCGAGGATTTCTCGGGTTGACAGGGTATTACCACAGGTTTGTTAAGAACTATGGGAGAATAGTAGCACCTCTAACAACATTATTGAAGAAAGGTGCATTTTCATGGACTCCAGAAGGAACAAAGGCCTTTGAACATCGTAAAGAGGCAACGTGCTAAGAATTGATCTTAGCTATGTCGGACTTCACAAAAACCTTTATTCTGGAATGTGATGCTTAAGGAAATGGAGTTAGTGATGTTTAATGCAAGAAGAAAGACCCATTGCTTTTGAAAGTCATCCAATCAAAGGAAAGTATTTACATGAAGCTATTTAAGAGAGGGAAATGTTGGCAATACTACATGCACTTAAGAAATGGAGACCCTACCTAATGGGAAGAAACTTCAAGGTAAAAACAAATCATGATAGTCTTAAATACTTTTCAGAACAAATATTATCCTCTGAAGAGAAGCAAGAATGGGTCACAAAGAAGTTGGGTTATCACTTTGAAATCATCTACAAAAAAGGGAAGAAAAATGTTGTGGCAGATGCACTCTCAAGAAAGGATGAGGATGTAGAAGCATTTCTTTGTGCAATTCCTATTATCCAACTAGATTGGATAAACAAAGCAAGGAAGGACTAAAGAATGATGCAGAAATGTGGGCACTCATTCAAAAGTTACAACAATATCCTAGCACATCTGGGAGATTTAGGTCGAAAAATGATTTGTCATGGTACAAACATCACTTCTACCTATGTAATAATTCCCAACTCAAACAAAAGGCTCTTATGGAATTGCAGACTTCTCCCTTAAGAGGGCTCTTGGGATTTTTAAAAAATTACCACAAGGTTAAGAAGGAATTTTTTTGCGATGGCCTTAAGTCAGATATTTGAAAGTTTGTGAAGGAATTTTTTGTTTTCGAAAAAAATATAGTTGAATAAATTAAGACCCCAGGTCTATTATAACCTTTATCCTTTCCAATCCAACATTGGGAGGACGTTTCAATGGATTTTGTCACAAGTTTTCCCAAGTCCGAAGGAAAGAGTGTCATCATGGTGGTAGTTGAAAAACTGACCAATTATGCACACTTTTGTGCATTATCACATCCATTTAAAGCCAGCACATTTTCTACTGCATTTAAGGAAACAATTCAAAAGATACATGGAAACCCATATAATATTGTAAGCGGCAAAGATCCATTTTCACTGGAAATTTTTGGACGAACTTATTCGCTTGTCTCGGTACTAAGTTAGCTGATAGCTCATCTTATCATCCTCAACCTGATGGGAAAACTGGGATAGTAAAAAATGTTTGGAAGGATATCTTCGTTGCTTTGTCTCTGATCAACAGACACAATGGGTCAAATAGTTGCCTCCGGCTAAATGGTGGTATAACACTTCCTTCCACATTGCAGCAAAAATTACCCCATTTATGGCACTTTATGGATATCATCCACCATCCATCACATCATATTTAAGAGAAAATTCTAAGGTTCAAGTAGTGGAAGATCACTTTGAGCATCAACAACAAGTTCTCCAACTCTTAAAGGATAACCTCACATTAGCGCAGAATAGAATGAAACAACAGGAAGATCAACACCGCAATGAAATAAGTTTTGATGTAGGTGACTCAACATTCCTACGACTACAACCATATAAACAAATCTCCCACAAGAAATCTAAGAAGGATAATAAACTATCACCAAAGTATTATGGTCTGTATAAGGAATTGCAAAAGATTGGTACTATCGCATACAAATTGGAGCTTCCTGTAGCTTCCCGAGTGCACCCATTTTTCCATGTTTCATGTTTAAAGAAGTTAATAGGTGACAAGCTCCCAGTTCAAACAATATTTCCAAAACTTGATGAGGAAGGAAAAATCATATTGCAACTTGAAGCAGTCACAGAAACAAGAACTCAACAACTACGGAATCAATCAATTTCAGAGTATCTCATCAAATGGAAGAACTTACCCTCTGAATATTCTACATGGGAGCATGAGAATTTAATACAGAAGTATCCAAAACTACTCAAGAATTGAGGAGAACACTTTTCTGAAGGAGACGGGCATGTTAGGTCCCTATAATACTAGTGATTCCCCCATTGCTATTGTTATTGTAGCCCTTATTGTTATTATTGTTCCCCTATTGTCCCCATATTGTTATTAGTGTGCCCCATAGAAACCCACTATTGTTATTGTTGTGCCCTTATGTTATTACTATTATGTTGGCTTTGATTATATTGTGACCCCTTAGACTCCTATATATATAAATGAGGTTTAGTCATTTGAATCATCCAAGAATTGTTCATTTGTCTAATGTAAAGGAGGTTGCCCCCTCGAAGGTGCTGGTTTTAAAGGCATTCATATACCTTTTCTTCTATTTTGTGAGCTGGTTGCATAACATTTTCTTATCGAAAATTCCCATTCGGATTGAAGAATGCCGGTGCAACCTTCCAATGGGCTATGTATTATGCATTTCATGATATCATTTATATTGTAAAACCTTATTTTGATCACTTACAGACTCATTCGTTGAAATGGGAGGATCATCCAACACATTTGAGAGTTATATTTATCAGGTTCCAACACTACAATATATGCTTGAACCCTCACAAATGTGTTTTCTGTGTGCAATCTAGTCAATTACTAGTATTTGTCATTTCAAAGTAAAGAATTCATGTCGATCTGATCAAGGTAGAAGCTATTATGAATTTTCCTATTTGCAAGGGAAAGGAAACTTTCTACGTTGATTCATTCAGAACTACGTTGAGCTAACTAAATATTTTACTCAAATATTGAAAAGGGGCATCTCATTTATATGGGATGATGTTTCTCAGGAAGCATTTGATGCACTTAAAACATGCATTGACCCATACACCATTTTTGCATCCTCCTGATTATCAGTGAGACTACTTTTTGTATTTAGTTGCATCCTATGCCACCATTGGTATGGTTTTAGCTCAAGAAGATGAATTGAATGATGAGCAAGTGAAATATTACATGAGCTGAAATCTTACAAAAACTGAAGTCAAAGATGCGCATGTGGAGAAATTTCCCATCCGAGTCGTTCATGTTGTCCAACAATTTCGTCACTACATCATATTGCGCAAAACAATAGTGATTTCCGATGGCAGCCCCATGGTTTATATTCTTATGAGACAACTTCTAGGAGAGAAGTATTCTAAATGGATAGTTATCCGGAAAGAATTTGATTTGGAATTCATAAAATCTAAATATAAGAAATCATTAGTATTTTTTGAATTATTATGTGACTTTCCCTATACGAAGACAGAAACCGTGGAAAAGGATTGTTTCCCAAAAGAATCCCTCCTTCTTATCAATACTTTAGACCCCTCGTATAGAGATATTATTATATATCTTTAAACCCATAATTTTCAACCAGAATTGAGTCGAATCGATCATCATTGTTTTTAGTACAATCACAACAATACACTATTGCTAGGGATACACTTTATTGTTGTGGTGTTGATTCCATATTCAAACAATGTTTGACTCACAAGGAAGTCAAAAATGCATTGAATGAATTCCATTTTGGAGCTTGTGGTGGTTATATGTCAGGGTTTACCACTGCCCAATATATCCTACGTGCTAGATGTTTATGGCATTCGATGTTCAAAAACTGTATAATTGCAGTCGAGAATTGCCATAACTTCTAAATCTATGATCATAAAATTTGTGCACCTTCATCTCCTCTTAACGCTACCACTTCTATTGGTCCTTTTGCTAAATGGGGCATTGATTTCCTTACATGTAACCCTCACTCGACTGCATGGCATGGGTACATTATCCTAGCGGTAGATTATTTTACAAAATGGGCTGGGGAGATGCCTACATATAAGGATGATGGAAAGGAAATAGCCATTTTCATATTCAATCATGTGATTTCTAGGTTCCAGGTTCCACAAGCCATTGTCCTAGACCACGGTAGCCATTTTCAAAAATTTATGATGACCAACTTACTGCAAAGCTATGCCTATGTCATGATAGTTCTACTACATAATACCCGTAAGGAAATGGGCAAGTAGAAGTTGTTAACAAGCTCTTCACCATCATGATTAAATAAATTTTCAGAGTTCATAAAAGAAATTGGCATCTAATGCTTTTTTCATCCTTGTGGGCATATCGTACCTCAACAAGAACTAGGATTGGTTTTACATCCTTCAAGTTGGTTTAGGGTATGGAAGCAGCTTTACCAATTGAATATGAAATATCATCTTCAAAACTGACAATTGAATTATTACCAACCACTTATGCAGAAGAGGAATGTTTTATGTACTTAGAACGGCTAGATGAGACTCGTTGTGAGTTTTCATTAGCTAGGAATACTCAAAAGAAACAAGTTAAGGGATAGTATGGTAAAAATGAACCTCTTTCATATTCAGAAGAGGATCTAGTCTTGGTCTACGATCAACACCACAATAAATTAGGTGATGGTAAATTTAAGCCCATGTGGCATGGCACTTATATTGTAAAACATGTATTGGAAAATTGGGCCTGTGCACTAGTTGAATATGACAACATTTCTTTAGGAAATCCTAGAAATGCTCTCTACTCAAAAAATATTATGTTTTAATCACTCAATGGAGAATTTCATATTTTTATATCATATCTTATGTGTGGCAATTTTCAACAACTTTTTATGATTTTATGCTACTTCTCCTACTTATCTTGTGGTACAATTTATTTTCACATGTCGACAGTCCCTCAAACTTACATTGGCTTTGTTGATGGAGCTAGTCATAGTCCTTGGAATTTGTCTACCATAGCCCGGATCATTTATTCACCCAAAGATGAGTGAGATTCTATTCAATGGATATGCTTGGTCGAACAACAAATAAAATGATCCAGGTGGATATTGGTGGCCACCTGCCAAGTCCACCTGGACCCCCACCATTGTCTTTCTCAGCATTTTCAGTTTCCTTAATTGTAGCACAACTTACTATTTTTAGCAGTTTTTCGGGTGGTCCTGAACTTCCGGAGCCGTTTTGAGGCCCTAAACGACGTTTTTTGGGAAATCTACCGCCAGCGATTTTTCTGATAAAATTCGTCTTTTCCGTCGTAGTCCTCAGAGAGATCTTTCCAACGGGCTATCATGCACGTCAAACGGAGATAGTATGACCAATTCGCGACCCCGGGAAGTTGATGTACCAACTTACCCAAAAACGGGGCCCACAATTTGGCGTTTCATCTTCTAGGGTTAGGTTTTGGAATGTGAAGGGTTTTCTATTGTTTCTCAACGATAAATAGGCCTCCGAGCCTCATTGTAAGACAGTTCAGAGGCATGTAGCCATCACATCTCTTCTCAGAGATAAGCTACCATCGCCCTAGCTAGTTTATTTCCATTTCTGTTGTAAGCATATTTGAGTATTTTCCATTAATGAAATGAAGTATTATTTCCGCTGCATCTTTGTGTATATGGTTATCTCTGTAATTTGTTGCGTTCCTGTTTAAATCTGGATCAGTGGTATCAGAGCGGTCTGCATTTTCTCTGTTTTTCTTTGCATGTCCCCAACAAGGTCGGGATATAAGGAGTTAGGGCTTGAACTGGTTGAACCTTTGCAAGACCAGCCTCGCAAATCCCGACGGCCTCCCATGGCGGACGAGAAGAAAGACGAGGGGGCAGGAGATCCCATCAAAATCTTGCTCGAAGAAGCCCTCGAGCGACAACGGAACGCGATGATGGACAGTTTTTCCCAGATCCTTCAGCGGCTACCGAGAAGCAACGCATCGGCTTCCAGCAGCTACTCTGGAAACGGCACACCCTTTAAGGTACAAGTTAATTTTGAAATCCCCATATTCGAAGGTCAGATAGACGCAGATGTCATAGATAAATGGTTAAATCTGCTAGAGGGTTATTTTTCTGTTCATGAATTTTCGAGTCGGGAAAAGATTGTTTTTGCTCTCCTCAAAGCAGCCCCCCACGTCAAGGACTGGTGGGAAACCTACTGCGAGCAGAAGGATGAAAGTACTGGCTCACTATTTTCAGCCGCACCCACCTGGGATTCGTTCCGGGATGCTATCAAGGAGCAGTACTACCCTGTCGGGAGCTATGAGGATGAATACATAAAGTGGACCACGCTGCGGCAGGGAAGGGACCAAGACGTGCCGGAGTTCACCAATCTTTTCCATACCCTTCGCACAAAGTTGGGTATCAAGGATTCAGAGCAACATTTGATACTCAAATACCGTGGCTGCCTGCACAAGTACATCTAGGAAGAAATAAAATTCCTAAACATCCCCTCGCTCGGCGCAGCATACCGGTATGCCGTCAAGGTCGAGCAGAAGTTTAAACAAAAGAAGCGAGACTTTGGATCTGCGAATCCAAAGCAGGGGAAAGGTGCCCCTAAACCACAGAACAAAGGACAAATCCAAGGCGGGACAGCCCAAGACAACCAGCCGAAGCTGCAAGCAAAGAACAGCGCCGCGAAGCCGAGAAAGGACACTGGAAAATGGTGCGAATTCCATAAGAGCTCCACTCACAACACAAGTGAGTGTCGGGCCAAGCAGTCACTGGTGGCTGAGCTAAAGGTTTCAGAATCAGATGCATGTTCTGACTCGGAGTCAGAACCCGATAAGGGGTATGAAAAAGGGAAGTAGATCATTGATGCGGACCCCAGCGCCACTGTTGCTACCGCAAAGATCCATAAAAATGAACCCGAAGATCCAGAGGAGGAGGAGCGTCTCTTCCACTCCCAGATGTGGGTAAAGGGCTCCCCGATACAGTTCATTGTTGATAGCGGGAGTCAAAAGAACCTCATTTCGGTACAGGTCGTGAAGCAGTTGGGCTTACCGACCACATCACATCCACAACCATACACCATTGGGTGGCTTCACCAAGGACGAGATCTTCGCGGGAGCCAGCAGTGTCGCCTTCCATACAACATCAAGCCCTTCACGGATGAGGTATTGTGTGACATTGCTCCCCTTGAAGTTTGTGATGTATTACTAGGACAACCATACTTGTGGAAGCGACATGCTGTGTATGAATCGAGGCCCCGTGAAGTTATTATTACATTGGGAAATAAGTTGTTCAGGATACCAGAGGTAGCACCACCTACCACCCTCTCTTTGATTACTGCAAAACAATGCAGTAAGATCATTTCCAAAACCAGGAAATTTGTTTTCCTAATGATACGCCCTCAAGGAAAAAAGAAGACAGTGGCCGCGGCCTCCAAACGGGGCCCCTCTGCACGACAACTACAGATGGACAAGATTGTGGAGGAGTACGAGGACATCTTCACCTCCCCGGCAGGGTTCCTCTGCATTGTCAAGTCAAGCACTCCATCGATCTGACCCCAGGTGCACCGCTACCCAATGGACCAATTTATCGGCGCTCCGTTCTGGAGAACGATGAAATCAAGAGGCAGATTCAGGAGCTCCTGCAGAAAGGTCACATCCGTCTGAGTTCATCGCCCTGTGGGAGCCCGATCGTGTTGGTACAGAAGAAGGATGGGACGTGGAGACTCTGT
The DNA here is from genome assembly GCA_031772625.1 of Pinus tabuliformis. Taxonomy (NCBI): domain Eukaryota; kingdom Viridiplantae; phylum Streptophyta; class Pinopsida; order Pinales; family Pinaceae; genus Pinus; species Pinus tabuliformis. The sequence goes on from CM062814.1 coordinate 472,713,070, forward strand.
ATTGACTATCGGGCGCTGAACAAGATCACTGTCCGTAATAGGTACCCGATCCCACGGATTGATGACCTCCTAGACCAACTAAAGGGGGCGAAATATTTCAGCAAGATCGATCTGAGGTCAGGATATCACCAGGTACCAATCGAACCCTCAGATGTGTGGAAGACTGCCTTCAAATCCAAGGAGGGCCTCTTCGAATGGTTGGTCATGCCTTTCGGATTGACGAATGCTCCTGCAACCTTTATGAGGCTAATGGATGACATCTTGCGGCCATTCACCAACTCCTTTGTAGTAGTATACTTGGATGACATTCTGATCTTCAGCCAGAGTTGGGAAGAGCACCTCCACCACATCCGACAGGTTCTCCAAACACTGCGGCAACACAAGCTATGTGCCAATTTGGAGAAATGCACTTTTGGCATGACCGAGGTTCAGTATCTGGGATACATCATTGATGAATAGGGGGTGCATGTCGATCCAGCCAAGGTCCAAGTCATTCGGGATTGGCCCTCTCCAACCACTCTAACAGAGCTATGCAACTTTCTAGGTCTTGCCAACTTCTACCGCAGGTTTGTGTTGGGGTTTTCTCATATTTCTTGGCCCTTGAGTCAAGTCACCAAGGGCGGGGCGAAAGCAAAATTCTTTTGGTCTGAATCTCAACAGAAGGCATTTAGGGAGTTGAAGGATCGCCTCTGCACGGCACCAGTGTTCGCGTTACCAGATTTACAACAACCATTTGAGGTCGAGACAGATGCCTCTGACTATGCTATTGGGGCAGTCCTTACTCAACATGGACATCCAGTGGCATATCACAGTGAAACACTTTCAGACACAGTCCGGAAGTACCCCACTTATGATAAAGAGATGTATGCCATTGTACAGGCCTACCGACAATGGAAGCATTACATTTTGGGGAAGGAAACGGTCATCCACACAGACCACCGACCTCTGCAGTTCATACAGACCCAAGGGAAATTGCAAAATGATCGCCATCAGAAGTGGTCTACATACCTGCAACAGTTTCACTTGAATATCAAGTACAAAAAGGGCAGCACCAATAATGTTGCAGATTGCCTCAGTCGACCACTGATCATGGCGCTAACCACCGTGCTCAACTCCTGCGGGCACAAGACTTCTGATTGGCCACTTCTCTACAAAAGCAACCCAGAATTCGGCCACACATACCAGACACTCTTGGAGGGTCGGCAGGTTGCAGATTTTCACCTCCAGGATGCCCTATTATGCCACCTCGGTCACCTTTGTGTTCCTTCAAGCGAGCGTGCCAAGATGATTTGGGAAGCACACTACAGTCGGGCTGCTGGGCATTTCGGGGTCGAGAAAACAGTGGCAGTACTGCAAAATTATTTCTATTGGCCGAATCTTCGACAGGATGTTGGGAAGTACATCCGATCATGTACTGCCTGTGCCATTGCCAAACCGACCATTAAGAAGCAAGGCCTCTACACCCCGTTGCCTACCCCTAGTCGACCTTGGGAATCCATCTCCATGGATTACATGTCAGGCCTTCCTTCCACTAAGCATGGAAATGACTGTGTTTTTGTGGTCGTCGACAGGTTCTCAAAGATGGCCATTATGATGGCCTGCAAGAAGAATATCACAGCAGAAGCCACTGCTAAACTCTTCTTTGAACGAGTGTGGGTGCACTTTGGGATCCCACAGTCTATCATCTCAGATCGGGACAGTCGGTTTCTCAGCACATTTTGGTCCAGTCTCTGGTCAATGATGGACACCAAACTCACGAAGTCCACAGCCTTCCATCCTCAAACTGATGGCCAGACAGAGGTTGTCAATAGGACGATTTTGTGCACATTCTGCGCATGTATAACTCAAAGCATCCACGCACATGGGACGAGAGCCTCCCCTATGTTCAACATAGCTACAACCGAGCTCTTCACAGCTCCACTGGCCATAGCCCTTTTCAGGTGGGTTTGGGATTCCAGCCACTATGCCCCATTGATGTGGCCATGCCACTTGCAGCTACTCACATGAATTCAGCTCATGTCCAGTCCGAAACAGATAAGGCCACCAGCTTCATTGAGCGCATCCAACATATTCACCAGTAGGTCCATGAAATTCTTGAGAAATCAAATGCCAAGTACAAGCAGCGACATGATCAACATCGGGTGCCACACAAGTTTCAGGTGGGCGACAAAGTCTGGCTGCATTTGCAAAAGGAACGCCTTACTGGAGCCTATCGGAAATTGAGACCACTCCGATATGGTCCTTACACCATTACTAAGGCTATGGGAGACAATGCATTTGAGCTCAGCATTCCCCCATTCCTTGGCCTGCACCCAGTGTTCAATGTGGACCGCCTTCGGCCATACTTTCCACCATTGCTAGACACATCCGACATTGCAGAACAGCTCAAACCCACAGAATTAAATCCAGATTGCATGGAACAAGCTGCAACTGATCGGATCATGGACACACAGATCAAGAACACTCGCCAACAGAATATCCAATTGTATCGAGTTATCAAAGTAGGCGAACTCCTTCAGCAGGGCAAGTGGCTCACCAGGGAACAAGTTCATCAGAAGTTTCCTCATCTCATGGAGGATCTCAACGCAATGGGGACCATTGCTTCCTAAGGGGGGAAGAATGATCCAGGTGGATATTGGTGGCCACCTGCCAAGTCCACCTGGACCCCCACCATTGTCTTTCTCAGCATTTTCAGTTTCCTTAATTGTAGCACAACTTACTATTTTTAGCAGTTTTTCGGGTCCTGAACTTCCGGAGCCGTTTTGAGGCCCTAAACGACGTTTTTTGGGAAATCTACCGCCAGCGATTTTTTTGATAAAAATCGTTTTTTCCGTCGTAGTCCTCGGAGAGATCTTTCCAACGGGTTATCATGCACGTCAAACGGAGATAGTATGACCAATTCGCGACCCCGGGAAGTTGATGTACCAACTTACCCAAAAACGGGGCCCACAATTTGGCGTTTCATCTTCTACGGTTAGGTTTTGGAATGTGAAGGGTTTTCTATTGTTTCTCAACGATAAATAGGCCTCCGAGCCTCATTGTAAGACAGTTCAGAGGCATGTAGCCATCACATCTCTTCTCAGAGATAAGCTACCATCACCCTAGCTAGTTTATTTCCATTTCTGTTGTAAGCATATTTGAGTATTTTCCATTAATGAAATGAAGTATTATTTCCGCTGCGTCTTTGTGTATATGGTTATCTCTGTAATTTGTTGCGTTCCTGTTTAAATCCGGATCATAAAATCTTAAAGTATAGTGTAGTGGTTGAAATAATATATGATTCCTTTTCATTTGGCATTCGTTGATTGATCATTTGGGTAGATTCTCAACTCATAATATTACATTTAAATGGTGCCTATTCAATAGGAAGTGCTTCAATTTTAAGAAGGTTTTTGCGGGTTCAACTTTTCGAGAGAGAGTTTGATTACATCGAATATAAACACATTTTGAGACATTTAAACAAACTAACTGACACATTGGCTAATTATTTGCTAAATTGGAATTTGTAAAACATCTGTAAGAAATCAAAAGAAATATTCATCCATATATTGTACAAGATAAAATGAAATAAAAGTAGTAGTTTTCATTAGTAAAATGTCTATAAAAGTGTGTCTTTTACAAAAATTTCATCCAAACACATGAGGCCACATGGCCTTTATTATTCAAACATGTCGGCACATGATCAGAAAACTAAATATAGGCCTACGACTAGTAGCTACGCATGATGATTATGGTAACAGACAATAGCGCGAGCTACTCCTCGTATCAAGTGACTAATCGGTCAGTAACCCCCACCGCGTGCCTATGATAGCAAAGAGGTGGGTGATCAGTCCCAACATCTGGGATGTCTAAGGTCAACCTCTCTAGGTTGTGCTCCAGCTTAGTCAATGCCTCTGTTTCATTAGGGTTTTGTATTGTGGGAGATACTCGATGCTCACAGTGCCCGTCAAATCTACATAGTCTTGCTATTCTCACCGGGCTGACATCTGCATGATCATTGAAGAAAATTATTTTTGGATGCCTAAAGATAAACAAATAATTAAAAAATTAAAAAAAAACTAAAGTGTGAAGGTTTTTTTTACCTAGGTCACCCCACTACATCGAAAATAGTAGTTGCATATCTGGATCACCTTTGTAATCCATTCCTTCACATGGAAAGTCTTCAATCATGATCATTTGATGTTCCAAGAAATCAAGAGTATGTTGAATTGTTGGCCCTCCGTCGCCTCTGTGTCGTGCCATCAATGTGACCCACTTTAGCATCTAAGGATCTCATGGTCCTCCTCCATCTATGTCTATTTATGGAGCGCGAAGTGGGATCATCACTAGAGAAAACAATATGACAAAGGAACCATACCAAAAATTCTTGAGTTTGTCACTTTTCACTCTAGTTAGTTACCCTTTCAAGTTAGAAACTACCCCTTCGTGCCAGTTGAATATTGTAGGTTGCAAGGACTCTATGGAGATCTACATATGAGCCTTCGTAAGCAAGTGAATAAATACACTTCCACATAAATGTGCAAGAGAGAAGTATATAGCCCTCAAAGGAAGCATGTCAATGGTTTGATATCAATTATCATGTCTTTCAGAGAAACACCTTAAAAGAAATGGTGCACTAGGTATGTGGCAGTTGTTACACCACCTCGTCTATGTCCATATAGATAAATGTTCACTCCACGATGTGGAATCCTAGAAAAGAAATAAATGTCATTGTCATTCATAGTTACTCCATGGTCTCCAAACACGAAGCATTATTCCTCTACATTCCACTTTCTCACCATCCACTCCAATAGGTCTAGTTGGGCGTTCATACCTGGAATTGTGAAAAATTTATACATGCCACAGTTTCTCAATGCATGTATTGTCTTTGGATGGCTCAAACCAACTATATCCCATTCTTCATGTTGACACTCTCTCCATTCCATTTTTGTAGCTCAAAACCTTAGAAATAAGCATGGAGGATCATTATAAGAAGTTGTGGTAATGTGTTTGTGAAAAAATTGGGTGTTTCTAATTAATGTTTCAAATCCCACTGTGCTTTGTGCAACCGCTTATGAAACCAATGTGAATTTTCATAGTTCTAGTGCCAGAAACTACGCACATCCCATTTTTCTATGTTAAAAATTTAGATGGTATGTGGAGGTCTCATGAATTTGAATTGCGATGATTTTTCATTTGATAAAACCCCCCAAAAACCAAAATACAAGGTAAAATTTGAATTAAAAACAATGAAAACAAAGATATCAGAGAGATCGTTTACCTGGAGAAGATGGCTAGTGATTTGGTCCAACAGTTTGCCTAGAATTTGCCTCTGAAGCTCTTGGTGAAACTGCATTCTATCACTCTTAAATGGTAAAAAACACAAATTTTAATTTTTTTTTACCTTTTCAGATTTTATAAGTTTTTAGGCTCATTAAAATATTATTTTTTTCCTATTAGCCTCTGAAATCCAAAATTTATTTTTTTACAATATTTTTTAGTGGTGATGATTATTTTTTATTTTAAGTGTGCAAATCATAGGTTATTTACAAAAATGAATCATTTTGGCATTGCATATATTTTTATCACTTTTTTGAACTCGTTAAAAAATTACAAAAATGAAAAACAAGGAGTTTTTTTTACACCCTTTTTAGACTTCCTGAACATGAAAATATCATCAAGTACTTGAATATTAGAACTCATACAAGTAGTTGAATAGTCGTCTATTCAATATAAGTTTACCCCTTTTATATACTTAACACGACAATTCATGAAAAAGGTATATGTTAAATAATCATGTTCAATATAGTTCTCTCCTGCATTATTTTACCCTTTTAATGGGCTTGAGGGACAAAATGTACGAAAAAGGACATTTCAGAGTTTACTTATGTTTTTCTGCTGACTCTCTAAAAATGGAAAGATTTAATTTCTCCAGGCTCGTTAAAACTTTACGTCTAAAAAACTGAATAAGGTTTTTCTTTGTGTCTTTTCAAAATATTTGAACATGAAAATGACATCGAGTTCCCCTTCACTAGACTCGTAAATCTTAAACAGTGCAGGACTCGTCAATCATGACGAGACCAAACGACTCCTTCTTAGGGTTCATTAAAGGATCATGATATGACCAAACCACTCCTTCATATGGTTTGTTAAAGGATCATGACGAGACGAAATCACTCCTTCCTATTCAATAAGAAGTGCTTCAATGTTAAGATGTTTTTTGCGGGTTCGACTCTTGGAGAGAGATTTTGATTACATCGAATATCAACACATTTTGAGACATTTAAACAAATTAATTGATGCATTGGCTAATTATTTATTAAATTGGCATTTGTAAAAAAATTGTTAGAAATCAAAAGAAATATTCATCCATATATTGTACAAGATAAACTGAAATAGAAGTAGTAGTTTTCATTAGTCAAATGTCTATAAAAAGTGTGGTTTTTACAAAAAACTCATCCAAAGACATGAGACCCATGGCCTTTATTATCCAAACATGTTGGTACATCATCAAAAAACAAAATATAACCCTAAGACTAGTAGCTATGGATGATGATCATGGTAATAGACAATAGCATGAGAAAATCCTCGTAGCAAGCGACTAATCAGTCCAGGAACCCCCACCATGTGCCTTTGATAGAAAAGAGGCAGGTCATCAATTCCAACATCTAGGATGTCTAAGGTCAACCTCTCTAGGTTGTGCTCCAGCTCAGTCAATGCCTCCGTTGCGTTGGGGTTCTGTATTGTGGGAGATACTGGATGCTTACAGCACCTTTCAAATCTACATAATCCTGTTGGTCTCACTGGGCTGACAACTGCATGATCATTTCAGACAATTAGTTTTGGATACCAAAAAATAAACAAAAAACTCAAAAATTCAAAAACAACCAAAGTGAAGTTTTTTTTTTACCTAGGTCACCTCACTACATCCCATCTAGTAGTAGCATATCTAGATCACCTCTGTAATCCATTCCTTTATATGGAAAGTCTTTAATCATGATGATTTCACATTCCAATCATCCAAAGAAATCATTAGTATATTGAATTGTTGGCCCTTTGCCACTTTTGTGTTGTGCCATCAATCTGACCCACTTTAACATATGAGGATCTCATGGTCCTCCTCCATCTATGGCTACATATGGAGCGAGAAGCAGGATACTCTCTAGAGAAAACATGATGACAAATGAACCATAAACAATTCTTCAGTTTTTCACATTTTACTCTAGTTAGTTTCCGTTTCAGGTTGGCAACTATCCCTTCGCACTAGTTGAAAATTGTAGGTTGCAAGGACTCTATGGAGCTCTGCAAATGAGCCTTCATAAGTAAGTGAAGAACTATACTTCCACATAGTTGTGAAACAGTGAAGTCAATAGCTCTCAAAGGACGTCTGTCAATGGTTTTGATATCAATTCTCATGTCTTTGAGAGAAAGTCCCTGAAAGAAATGGTGCACTAGATAGGTAGCAGTTGCTACACCACCTCGTCTATGTCGATACAGATAAATTTCCACTCTATGATGTCGAAACCCATAAAAGAAATAAATGTCATCAGCATTGATAGTGAGCCTATGGTGTCCAATCACAAAGTGTTCTTCCTATACATTCCACTTTCTCACCATCCACTCCAATAAGTCTAACTCGGCCTTCATACCTGGAATTGTAAAAAAATTATATAGGCCAGAGTTTCTCAATGCATGTATTGTTGCTAGATGGCTCAAAGTAGCTATATCTCGTTCTTCATCTTGACGGTCTCTCCACTCAAATTTTATAGCTCAAAACCTTGGAAATAAACATGGAGGATCATTATAAGAAGTTGTGGTAATTTTTTTATTTTTTTTAAATTGGGTGTTTCTAATTAATGTTTCAAATGCCATGGCACTTTGCGCAACCTCTTATGGAAACTAGTACGAATTTTCATAGTTCTAGTGCCAGTGATTCTGCACATCCCATTTTTCTGTGTTAAAAACTTAGATGGTGTGCACAGGCCTGATGAAGGTGAATTGTGCACAACAAGGGCAGTTTTTCATTTCATAAACCCACCCAAAAACCAAAATACAAGGTAAATTTTGAAATAAAAAGAATGAAAACCAAGAGATCGGAGAGATAGTTTACCTGGAGAAGAAAACTCCTCATTTGGTCCAATAGTTTGCCTAGAATCTGCCTCTTAACTTCTTGGTGAAACTGCACTCTATCACTCTCAATTGTTAAAAAACACAAATGGTAATTTTTTTTAACGCTTTTGGATTTTATAAGTTTTTAGGCCCATTAAAATATTATTGTTTTCCTATTACCCTCTAAAATAAAAAATTTATTTTTTTTTACTATATTTTTGAGCGGTGATGATTATTTTTTATTTTAAGTGTGCAAATCATAGGTTATTTACAAAAATGAATCATTTTCGCATTGAGTATATTTTTATCACTTTTTTCAACCCTTTAAAGACTTACGAAAAAGCAACACAAGGAGTTTTTTTAATTCCCTTTTTAGACTACCTAAACATGAAAATATTACAAGTACTTGACTATTCGAACTCATACAAGTAGATGAACAACCGTGTATTCAACATAAGTTTAGCACTTTTATAGACTTAACTACACAATTTATGAAAACATATACGCTGATTAATCATGTTCAATAGAGTTATCTCCTACATTATTCTAACCTTTTTATGGGTTTGAGTGATTAAATGTATGAAAAAGGAAATTTCAGAGTTTACTTATATTGTTCTCCTTACTCTATAAAAATGGAAAACAACAAGGTTTACTTTCTCCGCGCTCGTTAAAAATTTACATCAAAAAAACTGAATGAGGTTTTTTTCGTGTCCTTTCAAACTCTTTAAACATGAAAATGACATCGAGTTAGGCCTTCACTAGACTCGTAAAACATAAACAATGAAGGAATCATCAATCATGACGAGACCAAACCACTCGTTCTTAGGGTTCGTTAAAAATACTTCAAAGGAATCATTTGAAGGATGTGCTTGGAGGATGAGAATATGTTATCCTCCTCAATATTTCCAAAAATAGAGAGGTACTTGCGAGTAATGGTGGCGATAAATTGGAAAAAACATTTTTTTTGTATTGCAAAAGGTAGTATGTCACTCTAGAACATGTCACTCTGTCACTTTTTCACCCTAGCTGGCAAATCCATTTTCCTCTCAGTTCACAATTGTTATGAAACCAACTCACAAAAAGAAAGAAAAGGTAGATGAATGCCTTAGAAATAAGCCTCTTCGAGGGGGAAACCTCCTTTACATTACACAAATGAACAATTCTTCCATGATACAAATGAAAATACTTTCTTTCTATATATAGGAGTCTAAGGGGTCATAACATAATCAGAGCCAAAATAAAAATAATAATGTAAGGGCACAATAATAACAATAGTGGGCTTTTATGGGGCACAATAATAACAATATGGGGACTACATGGGCACAATAATATAATAAGGGGTTGTACCAATAACAATAAGGGTTTACACTAGTAGTATAGGGACCTAACATGGCCCTACCCTTCAAAAAGTGTTGTCCTCAACGCTTGAGTAGTTCTTGATGCTCGTATATAAAATTCTTGTCCTTCCATGTGGAATCTTCAGTGAGTAAGTTCTTACACTTGATGAGATACTCTGAAATTGGTCGATTTCGTAGCTATCGAGTTCTTGTTTCTATGACTGCTCCAGGATCCAATATGATTTTTCCTTCCTCGTCAAGTTCTGACAATATTGTTTGAACTGGGATCTTTTGCAACTTTTGAATGAGTGGCCACACTTCTTCGTCCTTCTTCCATTCGTACCTTGTTTCATTTATCCAATCTGGTTGGATAATAGAAATGGCGCACAACAATGCTTCCACATCCTCATCCTTTCTTGAGAGTGCATCTGCCACAACATTTTGCTTCCCTTTTCTGTAGATGATTTCAAAGTCATAATCCAACATCTTTGTGACCCATTTTTGTTGCTCTTCGGAGGATAATCTTTTTTATAAAAAGTATTTAATACTATCATGATCCATTTTTACCTTGAAGTGTCTTCCCATTAGGAAAGGTTGCCATTTCTTAAGTGCATGCAGTATTGCCAACATTTCCTTCTCACAAATAGCTTTCTTGAGGGACATTTATTTGTATGTATCTAACCATAAAAATACCTAATCACCTGCATCAAAACTTATTTCATTGTGATGTTGATCTGCCTATTGTTTCATTCGATTCAATACCAAAGTGGTGTTGTCCTTTAAAAGTTGGAGAACTTGTTGTTGATGCTCGATGTAATATTTCACTGCTTAGATCTTTTTCTTCTTGAGATGTCCTTCTATATTGAGAGTTTGAGGAGCGGTAATTTCTTCCAGTGCATTACAAGATATGGTTAGATTCATTTCTCGATGCTCTATGTGATATTTCACTTCTTGAACATTTTTCTTCTTGATATGTCCTTCTATCTTGATAGTTTTAGGAGTGGTAATTCTGGCCATTACATGACAAGATATGGTCGGAGTCATTTCTCCTTTCTTGATTTGGTCCTTCACTTCTTGAACCTTTTTATTCTTGATATGTCCTTCTATCTTAAGAGTTTTAGGAGTAGTAATTATTTCCAATGCTTTACAAGATGTGGTAAAATTCATTTCTTCTTTCTCTAGGGTTGGTTCCCGGTGTATATACTCTTATTTTGATGATTCTTGATCCTTTTCTTCCTATACACAATCAATGTAAAAAAATTTCTTCTCAGCACACTTATGACCTTTATTGTACTTAACAAATCCCTTTTTCTCTTTTTTCTTCCAATTGTTGTGGTGTAACCCTTGTAGGCCGTGGAAGGCTATGAGAAACAACACTTCCATATTTATAGTTGTGAGGTGTAGACTTCCTTGTTGGCATAATTTTTCCTTCCACTTTGTAACAAAGCCCTTTTTCTTTTTTTTCTTCCAATTGTTGTGGTGTTGCTCTAAGGAAGGTGTTTCTCTTTGTATCCTCATAATGTGCTATAATTTCCTCCGTGAAAATTGACCACGAAACAACAGGTTTATGAGAACAAAGCCCTTTATACCATAAAAATTGATCTTGTTCTAAATATGAAGATGCAATAAATACCTTTTGTAATAGTGGTACACCATGTAGTTCAAAATATTTCTCCATTGTAGAATACAATTTACCAGATCCTTGCCATCAAACTTCCTCATCTCTATTTTTCTTGATTTTAAGACCTCCAACTTGAAACGACTATAACTCTGTAATTTCAGAACTCTATGTTTTGAAATTTCTTCCTGCGGTAACCCTCTGAGTTCTCTTTATAACCCCACAAGTCTGATCAAAATTTGATTATCCAAGAAATATTTATGCCAAATATCCAACGGTGACTTGATCATAGACTGGTTCAATAGAGAGAAATTGTACGACGGCCCACATCTCCCTGTTTTGACCTTAGTACCTAAAACTGATATACAGAAAAATACAGGAAACCCTCTTTCTGCAACTTCTTACGAAAATTCAATCTCATACTCAGAGAGAAAGTTATGATGATTTTCCCAAGGTGACCTGTTTGGAATGTAACTCGGGGGTCTGTGAAAACCCTAAATTCCTCATATTATATCTCCGAGAATATAGCAAGGCAGGATCTGAAATTTGGAGCTGAGGTTCATACGAAATTCTTCTCAAATGGGTTTTTTTTTAGCTTCTGAAAATTCATAGTGAAAGCGTTATAGCGAACATTGCACAATGACCCATTTTAGATGAAAGTCTCGAGCATACAAAAAACCTAAATTCCTCAAATCATATCTGAGGAAATATAGCGAGAAAAGATATGAAATTTGGTCACAAGGTTTAGCACGACTTTACCTCAAATGGGTTTTTGTTTTCGCTTCTGAAACATCACAGAAAAATGTTATAGTGAAAATTCCACGATGACCTGTTTGGAGCAGCAAAACCCTAGAATCCAAAGCTCTGATACCAAATGTTATGAAACCAACTCACAAAAAGATAGAAAAGATAGATGAACACCTTAGAAATAAGCCTCTTCGAGGGGGAAACCTCCTTTACATTACACAAATGAAAAATTCTTCCATGATACAAATGAAAAGACTTCCTTTCTATATATAGGACTCTAAGGGGTCATAATATAATCAAAGTTGACATAACAATAATAATGTAAGGGCACAATAATAACAATAATGAGCTTCTATGGGGCACAATAATAACAATATGGAGACTACGTCGGCACAACAATATAATAAGGGGGTTGTAATAATAACAATAAGGGGTTACACTAGTAGTATAGGGACCTAACAACCATACCTCATTGAAAGTCTGCAGCTGGTTTGGGTATCATTTTTGAGTCAAATGTTGTAAGTTAGTATGTCGTGTTTCCAATATGTTCAAGAGAATTCCAACCTCAGTAAAACTACTTTACCATTCATAAGTCAATCCTCTATTACTCCAAACTATTGTTCTTCAAAAGTTGACATGAGTTTCATGTTGTAGGCCCTTCTATGATGGCTCACTTCCTATCCACTTCAACTCATTATCTTGGAAGTTGATCTAGAAACCTTCTATAGCTTGGAGCATGGATTCCTTAATGGCACGTTTCTCACCTTCGATGACACATTATCATCATTTACCTTCAATCAAATTATTCTATGAGTTTCTGACATTAGAGAATATATTCACACTTCATAGACTCTACAGGAAGTACCTTGAGAACCATTGTTATTATTGGTGGTTTCTGTCGTTCTTGGTAACGGTTGACATAATTGACTGGTAATCAAGTGGGTTGTACCATGTTCAAGTACAATACATTCACTTGCATGTTTAGATTCATACTACATATCGATCTATGGAGATCAATATATCGGATATAGCTTCATCCATACAATCTGCGTGAAGTTATTAAATATTCATGATTTTAAACATAGATCCATTGATGGTTATGTCCATATTATGTCATTTATTGACATTGATCTTCATATTTATTTCCATACTCATTCTATAAGACATTTATGCTCTAAATATGTGAATTCCTACCTCAACTATGATTTTATATTGCATTGTAACATTTGATTGTCTATTTAAGGTCCCTAACTATAGTCTCTAACTCAAACCTTATCATGATAAAGCACTTCAATCATCAAACATCTTTTATGACTTTGCACTTTAGGGGGAATTTTGTTACACATCATTTTATCGCACTAGAGAACTAACCATCAGTTTGGATCTTTCGCTATCAATAAACGTGTTCCAAAGCATCCCCTTGCAAGGGTAGAACCCAAATTTTCCCAAAGAGAATGAAACTCTTGGATCTCAAGCCTCAAAAACCGATTTTGGGATTCCTGCGCAGTTCCCTGTCCATTCTTTCACATATGCATGAGAGACAATTAGAAATTGTGTAAAAGTGTGCTATGTTTGACACTATGACCTGCGCACATGATGTAACACAAGCAAAAATAAAAAGTAAATTATAGAAGCATTATTAGTCATATCTTTTGCAACTAACAAACTTCGAATGGATGCATATTCAACAATTATCCCTCCCATCAAGGAGATACTTCCCTCCCTTTGTGGAACCCCTATCCCACAATTTGTTGATCTCATCTCTTAGGAAGAGGATCCCAAACCTCCTCACCTTGGCCTATAAATCAAACATCAGATAGAGGATTGAGGAGGACCATTGGAGGTAGGCCTATGCTGCGTAAATAAGGCTAGGAGGGTTTTCATCCATGTAGAGGATTGGAGATTATGAGAAGAGACTTGTAACATCAATGATAGGAGTTGTATGTTTGTTCTCCATTTTACTTAATAAAAATAATTTTTTCTTTCCTATTCATGTCTCCATTGATATCATTTGTGGGATTCCTTGATCACCCACATAGGCTATGATTGGTTATTGATTCAATTTATGATTCATGTCGATTTAAGTAGTTCATTTATCTTTCATTCTATATATTAGATGCTTTGATCCGTTGTGTGTTTATGTCTATATATATCTCCTTCGAGAAATCATGGAGAAGTTGTGGAAAGTGTTGGAATGACCTATAAAGTATCAAGGGAAAGCTAATTATCGAGGGCTCTAAAAGGGACTTCAACGGGCATTTAAATAAAATGGTAAGTGATCTATCTCATATTGGTTGTTTAAATTAATCATAAGCTAAAAACAGGTAGAAGTTCTTTGTTTTTTATTACTAGATTTCATTTGATATTTAGGGAGGTCCATCTTGTCCACAAGAGGGATTAGTCCACCTAACAAATATAATCCCTCTTGCCAACAAGATGGATCTCCCTAGATCTCAAACAAAATCAAGTAAAAAACAAGAAAGAACTGCTACCTTCCCTTAGCTTATGATTGATTGAAACAAACAATATGAGAGAGTTCACTTACCATTTTATCAAAATTCCGGTTGAGATTTAGGGAGATCCATCTTGTCTGCAAGAGGGATTAGTTCACCTAAAACACCTGCACACAAAATATTTCACCGCAAAAAAATTGTCATTGATGTCCATATAAAAATAATTTGTTTACTGAGATAGATAGGTACCATCCCTTGTAGTCATTAATTCTTTGTGAATCTCGATCTACTACATATTTCACTAAAAGTTTAAACTTTAATTAACATGTTCTTCTACATTCTAATATTTTTCCATCTCACATTCCTCTCTTGATCAAAACACAATTTCTACAATTACACTTATTCCAAGATGAAATTTCTTTGATTACACATCAAGGATAGATATAGGTCTAATTGCCACCTTCGATTAATTCCACAACTTAATGTCACATCCTCCATATGCTTATTTTTTTTATAATAGGAATTTATTTTTGTAATATGATAATTGCTTCCAATTGTTTGTATTCTTAAGTTGACTTATGTCATTTATATCAATAAGTACTTATACAAATAAAAATCTCAACTATATTGCAATAAAAATAGGATCCTAAACATACAACAAAACACAATAAGAAACAAAATATTACGTTGGGAATAATGCAACTAACTTTTCTACTATGGATAATTCATTATTGATCAATGTTTATAATATAAATTTCCTAGAAATTTGTGCCAATTTTCCAAACACTAGTTTGAGTCAAACCTAGTCAAACTTCTTGCTAGAAATTCAGTCCACCCAAAATCTCGACCTTCTTTAGAAACTCAACTTTCCGTGTCTAAAATAATATTTTTTTTGGTTGTTACTGAAACTTGGCTTTCTGCATCTTGTCTCTTTCACTTAAACGAGTGGAAGATATATTTTCTTGGGAAATTCGAATTTGTGTCAAGTTTGGAGGTCTAATTTTCTTATATATATTGGTCAAATGTGTGTGATTTTGAGCAAGGGTCACCTCTAATGGTGGGCTTGAGTTATTCTTCTTGGAGTCTACACAAACAAATAAGAAAACTAAATTTTTCTTTTAATATTTATAATTTCTTTTGTTGATTTTGAAGGATCCTAAGCATGCGAGATTACCTCTCCATGCTACAAAAGTCACCACTCCCTCTTAGCGAGTGAGGCATTCTCTTGCAACAAATTTTTATTTAACAAGGAATTCTCCTTAATAAGAAAATTTTAATGAGCTTGCCATAATCATGCATGTATTTATATATCACGGGTGGACCGTGATCCTTTATGTCTCTTCAGAAAAAATATATAAAACTCTTTTGGTCATGGCGTTAAACTAGGCATTAAATATTTTTTACTTCTTCAGAGAATTTTCCTTTGGAATATTCACCTTTCTATGCAAAGTCCTTTGTGACCAACCAAATTCCCTATGTTATTTGGAGGTGAGTTTCATCTATCTCCCTTAGTTGACATAGTGAAGTCCTTTTGCTAGCCATGTCCTTTTGGATTCGATGGAAAATATATATCCAATATCAATTTCCATGGAACATTTACTTTTGGCTTTAAAAGTGAATGTATACATATTTTATTATGCAAAATCGTTTATGACCCAACAAATATTATTTTTCACTGGCTCATCATTCTCTTCCATGAGGGAGATATCTCGAATCATACTAATCTAAAATTTATCCACAATTTATTCATTCACGAGTATGTACTAGAGTTCAATTAATGCTTTCTTCATAATTTATTGAATTTAGTGATCTAGACATTTCTCTATGCAAAGTCTCACTTTATTTCTTGAGATATATCATACGTACTAATGTGCCATATATTTATGTTAACATGAAATGTTCAATTTTGAGATATTTGGTCCATGAATATGGATTTATAATTCAACAAAAACTTATACAAAATCCTTCACCTTTAGGTCTTCCTTGTGGTAATCTTGGTCGCTAGCTCTTACTTGAGAGGCCATATTAGCAATGTTTCTACAAAATTTATTCAAGATATCATAAATGAAACGATTATTATTTTAGTAAAATGATAAAAAAAATGTAAGGAAGAAGAATAATAATGAGGATGGAAGGAAATATATTACTTATCTTTTGAGAGTTGTATGAACTTTTTTCTTTGATCTGCCTCTGGTATATATTCTTCCTATTCTTCTATGTTTCTTATCTAATATTCCAAAACTAATTCTAGCATTTATTTTCTAAATGTTTTCAATAGCTTATTTGTTTCCTTTAGAGATTAGTTCCTTTTGATCATCTAGAATCCTAAGGATTTATAGATCATTTTATTTTTGCTTTGTACGAAATTCGTTCTTCCTACCACACTACCTGGTAGTACAACAATCCTTAAATTTTTTCCTTTTATTATATCAATGATAAGAAGAAAGTACCAAGGATTCAATTAATCAAATAATAAATAGCTAAGAAGTAAGGAAGGGAATAACATAAATACTTATCTTTCAATAATCAAATTCTTCAAATGAAGAATTTATTTTACGTTAGAGGTGGCCTCACGTAATTATTTTCTTCAGTAAAATTGGAAGTAAAATCTTGTGCCTTATCATTTGTCTATCTTTCAAGGCATCGTGATGCACAGTGACCAAGATTATGAAAGATGAAGAATTTGAATTTTGATATTTCTTTCTTCTTTTGATGTGATCTATTCGGACTTCTTTCATCAAAATTTACAATGTTCGCATTGTCAAATTTGCCAAAGTTCCTCTTTTTAAATTTTCAATTGTTCCTCCCTTTCTTTTTGTGACCAGCAAGGGCTTGAGTCCCTTTGTTTTGAGGTTCATTTTTATCTCACAACCCAATTTATTCTTGAATACAATAATCCCATAGATCATCAAATGATTGTAGTTTGAAACGTGCATAAACAACTTGAATGAATGGTTTCCATGGCGAAGGAAATCCGCATAGAGAAACTGTAACTAATTCTGAATGAGGTGCTATAAGTTCATCTTTGATTTAAGTTATTTAAATAAGATAAGATGTGATAAAATCTGATTTAGTCATTTTAATATTGCAAACACAATGCTTCAAGGTTAATTTCCTATTATTATTATTCCTCACATATAACTTTGTTGTTAGGGAATTTTACATTTAGTTGCAACTCTTTATTACTTTAACATGAGGAATTACATGGTATTTTATAGAGTATGCAATAATCCTCTTTTCTTTTCTCTCACTCTTTTTGAACTTTTATTTCTACTCAGATCCTTTGGTTCTCGAATATATTTTTCCACCTAACCTGGAAAGTCATTTTCCTCCGAGATGAAAAGTACTTGAGTTTTCCAAGATAGTTGATTGCACCTTCCAATGTGTCTTCAATTCTGAGGTTTGGAGACATTAGTCAAACTACGAGGAATCAAATGTTTGATACCCCTATTTCTCTAGGACTAATTTAAAATTATTCAATTTTATGCTTCTTGTGGCTTCTCCTTTACCTAGGGTTCCCATACTATGTTGTTTTTTTCTTATAGTAGAAACTGAATCTTCTAATTTGATAATTACTTCCAATAATTGTTATTTTTAATTTGTTTTATGTAGTTTATATCGTTAAGTAATTATACATAGAAATATCTCAACTATAACCTAATAACCATAAGATCATAAAGAGACAACCAAAGACAATAAAAGAAACATGATTACATTGGAAATACCCAACCTTTGGAAAAAATAAACCAACTTTTCTACACAGGAAAATGCAATCTTCAACAAATTTTACAAAATGATTTGTTGAGAGATATGTGCAAATTTTTCAATAACAAATAAGAGTCAAACCTAGTCAAACTACCTATCGAGAAATTTGGCCTTCCCATTAAGGTCTTCCCAAAAACTCATATTTTTGCATCTTGTGTCCTTCACTTAAATGAATAGAAAATATCTTTTCTTGTGAGGTTTGAATTCCTGCCAAGAGGGGAGGTCAAATTGTCTTATATATAGTGGTCAAATGAGTGCCCTTCTGACAAGGTAACCTCTAATGGTGGGCCCGTCTTAGGCTCCGTCGAGCCTACATAAATAAATATAAAAATTGAATTTTCATTTTAATATTTCTAATTTGTTTTGTTTATTTTGAAGGATCCTTAGTGTGGGAGAATACCTCCCAATGCTATAGAAATGAAAACCATATACACAAGAAGGATGCATTATACATGATTACATATCTTATCAATTTAATCTATGTAGTTTTTATTTAGGTGGGCTTAGAAAGCGCTTTGGGAAATCAACTGGGACCAAAATATTAGGGTGTGAGGTCTAACCAATCATGGACCCCTTACAACAACATTCCATTCAAGTGCAACAAACATTCAAAATTATTTTACAATGGCAAAGTTACTTTATGAAAAGTGCATTTATATCTTATCACAATGTACTACTTCTTTGAAGGTCACATAAAGGGTCTTAGGTTACCCTTGGACAAAACCTACAGTTTTTTATCCTTCACAACTTGGATCCTTTTCATCTCACCTTGGACACACTAAGACAATTGTCCATCTCTCCTCAATCACACCATTGTTTTCTCCCTTAACATATTTAACTAAATCTTTGACATCTCTATCTAGTTTCTATGTTGGATTTTTTTGTGTTGGCATGCATTGAAACCATAGTGAAAGCGTTGAGTCACAGTTATCTATCGCAAGTAGTGAAAGAGAGCTAAAACCATAATGAAAGAGTTGAGTTACAATTCTCTGGCACACAGTGAAAGATAGCTAGTGACAATTCTCTATGTCTTACGAGTGAATGCGGTGTGCGATAACCTAACTTGTGTCCTTTCTTTTAAGTGTGGTAGTGCAACCTTCAACCATGGTGTTGCAACAGTGGCAGAGCATATTCTTTTTTAGGTCGACGAATTTTCTACAGTGTTATGAGGAAGAACCTCATAATAAAATGCCTATGGGCATAATAAAACGTGAACAATGATCATATGCATACTTCTTGAGATTTTTGAAACTTGATGCTTTCTATTTTGGTTTACTCACAAGTGAAGCATACCTATGGTTTTCTCTATTTTTGAAAATATCTTCAAAACGAATGGAACCATAAAGTGTTTTAGTCCAAAAATCACTCACTTAAACATACCCTCATCGTTTTTCTTGTGCCTCAGATAACTGCTTTGACTGGAGAGCGTCATGGATAACAATAACCACTAGAGAAGCAAGGAACTCAGATAGAGTCACTCGCTAGTTCATAGTACGCTCTCGAGTATTCCAGTATGGCTAGACCATTGATAGTAGTGGAGTCGTGATGGTTGCTAAATGGGTCAACATTGGCTTTGGCTTTGAATCATGAGAAGACGAAGTCTGACAGTGGATCTTGCCACCTGGGCATCTATAAATTAGTCCCATGATTCAACTGACAAGACTAGAGACCCCTTGGTTGACACTCGAGCTTTGTAGCCCTAGGGACTTAAGCCAATTTCTTTTCTGAAAATATCATTAAACTTATAATTAACTTTGTAAAACATAAAATATTTCTCTAAATTTTTTTTGTACTATCTCAAACATTGCTCCAACAATGTCACTAAATATCACTGCTCGAATAGAAGTAACATAATAAACCACTTAAGTGGTTGAATCTTGTGGGGTGTCGATGCAGAAGCAGAAATGAAAAAAATTATTTTTGGACCCGAAAGTTAAAAGGGGACAGTGTAATGGTAAAAATGCAAGTCATTCTTTCTGGTCGGCTTGCCAAATTTAACTTACGGTAAATATATTAAGCTTCAAATGATATGGTAAGTATTGTTGGAACTACTACACACCTACATGCAGACTCTTAGTTAGAGCATGGGACTGCATGCAAGATTCCTTTTGCATGTTGGAACTATTACACACCTACATGCGGACTATTAGTTAGAGCATGGGATTGCATGCAAGATTCCTTTTGCATGATTTACTTCGTGATTTGCTCCTTCTTTAACTCCGCAACTGACTAGTTATCTCTGGAACTTGTTGTAGGTGTTGAGTCTTCTCATTGATCACCACTATAGTGCATTACCTTGGGATCGTCACCCAGTGATGCTATATCATGAGCATTGTAACATATTTTCGAATGCATCATTCTTTTCTTCTTTCGATTTTCTTTTAGTGTTTTTGCTCTGCAAAGCTGTGTGTTCAAACTTTACTAGCTAGATTCATCTGTGCAGGTTTTCTAACACATTTACATGGTATCGGAGCCCACAGGTTTCTAGATAAAAGGCGCACCAGTACTTTATTTTGCAAGTATTACTGCTTGGAGATCGAATATTGATAGAAAAATGGAGTTTCCCAAAGCATCGATCCTAACACCTTACAACTATCATGAATGGAAGGACCAAATGGCTCGATACCTTCGTCATAAAGGGTTGTACAGGATTACCATGGCTACAGAAGTGGAACCCACATCAGCCATAGAGAAATCCAAGTACCTCAACTGTATGGATGAGGCCCACGGATCCATATGCATGTGCACCTCTCGAGAGTTGCAGTTTCATCTATCTGCCTACAATACTCCCAATGAGATTTGGAAAAAGGTTGAAGATCTCTACGGGAAATAGGATGAGATGAAAGGACATCTACTCGAAGTGGAGCTGCTATCATTGGATCCACAGAACTATGACAGAATCCAAGACTTCTTCACCAAATATAATGATCTATTGCTGCAACTCAAGGGTTGTGGAATTGACAAATCCAAGGAGGAGAGTCGCCAAGTTCTCTCTATTATGTCAAAGCTCGGACCGAAATACTCCGTCTTTGTGTCTACATTTCATTCAGTAAGGCTCACAACAGGTAAAACCTACACTATGCCTTCTCTCAAAGAATTTATGGAGTCCCTTATTTTTTAGCAAGATAAACTCATTGGCATGGGGAAAATCAAACCTCCAAAAGCACATGCACTTGCTATGCATGATGGCAGCCACAATAAAAATCACAGATCTAATTCATATCAAAAAAATCAGCAGCAAAAAGGCAAAGGAAAAGCACATTCCCATCCAAAGAAGGAAGGGTACACCAAGCCCTTCAGTGACTCTTCCGGCTCGAGAAATGAGAAAGGGAAGAAAGGAAACAGATGCACCTACTGTCAAAGAGGATTCCATCCAGAATCCTCTTGCGTGAAGAAACAAATTGACCAAATGGCAGAAATCCTTCAGAAGCACAACCTTGGGGACCACATCCCTCAGGGCGCCAAGAAGAAAACTGAGGATCTGCCACACGTGAAAAGTAACAATTTTCATGCTTTAGTTGCAATTAATTCTTCTCCTGATGCATGGATTATAGATTCTGGTGCATCACATCATATGGCTACTGCAAAGGAAGTCTATTCCTCTTTGGATGCATGCAAAGGACCTCCCGTCCTCATGGGTGATGACTCACCTATTGAGGTCACGGGAAAAGGTAGAGTGGAACTTTTACACAGAAGCTCTGAAGATGTGCTTCATGTTCCAAAACTTTCGATAAACCTGCTTTCAGTTTATCAGATCACTCATTCTGGCACTAGAAAGAGAGTGGAATTCACTCCAAATGCAGTGAACATATATGATCTACATAGCAATGCCAAAATTGCAACTGGTGAGGTAAACAATGGAGCCAGACTGTATACATTTTCTAAATTTATTGAATCTGAATCCTCCTTATTGCTTACACATGTTGATGATAGTAGTAGGCTTTGGCACGAGTGGTTTGGTCACTTAAATTACAGGTATATGCAGCATCTAAGCAAGAATGAGATGGTGGAAGGCTTGCCAAATATCAGTTTCTCCAAAGGAGTTTGTGAAGGGTGTGTTCTTGGCAAACATCCTACAGAAATGTTTGACACCGGCAAGATTCACAGAGCATCCTCTCCTCTAGATCTGATCCATAGCGATCTCATGGGGCCTTTTCCTCGTCCTTCCATCAACAAAGCAAGGTATGTGCTTACATTTATTGATGATTTCTCACAGTATACTTGGGTGTATCTTCTCAGGAACAAATCTGAATTTTTTGAGCACTTTGAAGAATTCAAAGCACTAGTTGAGACACAGTCAGAGAGAAATATCAAAGCCCTCCGTATAGAAAATGGGGGGGAATATGTTAACACAACACTTCGGAACCTTTGCCTTCAGTACGACATATAGTTGCAGTACACAGTTCCATACACTCCGCAGTAGAATGAAGTTGCTGAGAGAAAGAACCGATCTCTCAAAGAGATGGCTTCCTGCATGTTGCATGCCAAGTCACTGCCTCATAAGCTTTGGGCTGAAGCACTTAATTGTGCTAACTACATCCAGAACAGATCTCCCTTATGCAAAGTCTCACTTATTTCCTCAGATATATCATAGCTACCAATGTACCATATATGTATATTAATTTGAAATGTTCAATTTTGAAATATTTGGTCCATGAATATGGATTTGTAATTCAACAAAAAACTGTACAAAATCCTTCATCTTCAGGTCTTCCTTGTGGTAATCTCTCTTGCTCCATCTTACTTGAGAGACCATATTAGCAATGTTCCTACAAACTTTATTCGAGATATTATAAAAGAAACAATTATTATTTGAGTAAAGTGATACAAGAAAAAAAAAGGAATGTAAGGAAAAAAATTAATAGTTAAGATGACGGGATATAAATTACTTATCTTTTGAGAGTTGTATGAACGTTTTTATTTGATCTTGCCTCATTGTGGATATCCTTGAAATTCTTTTATGATTCGTATATAATAATCCAAACGTAATTCTAGAATTTACTTTCTAGAAGATTTCAATAGGTTGTTTGTTTCCTTTAGAGATTAGTTCCCATTGATCATCTATGATCCAAGTATTTATAGATCATTTTATTTTTCCTTTGTAGGAAATTCCTTCTTCCTAGTACGCTTCCCTATACTACAACATTCGTTAAAAATTTTCCTTTTATTATATCAATAATAAGAATAAAGTACCAATGATTCAACAAATAGAACAATAAATAGCTAAGAAGTAAGGATGGGAAGAACATAAATACTTATCTTTCAGTTATCAAATTCCTCAAATGAATAATTTATTTGACTTCTTTAGAGGTGGCATAACATCATTATTATATCCATTAACATTGGTCATAGAATCTTGTGCCTTTTCCTTCCTCTTTCTTTTAAGGCATCGTGATGCATAGTGACCAAGATTATGAAATAGGAATCATTTCAATTTTGATATTTCTTTCTTATTTTGATGTGATATATTTAAACTTCTTTCCTAATTTTTTCCAATATTCTTGTTGTCAAAATTTCCAAAGTTCCTCTTATTAAATTTTCTATGATTCCTCCCTTTCTTTTTGTGAGAAACAATGGCTTGCGTCTCTTTGTTTTGAGGTTCATTTTTAACTTGTGACCTAATTTTTTATTGAGTACAATCATCCCACATATCATCAAATGATCGTAGTTTTCCACATGCATAACTCCTTGAATGAATGATTTACATGGCAAAGGAAAGCCACAAATAGCAACAATAACTAATTTTGAATCTTTAATTTTCTGATCAGTGGCTATAAGTTCATCTTTAATTTGAGTTATTTAAATAATATAGGATGTGATAGAATCTGATTTACTCATTTTAATATTGAAAAGATACTTCTTCAAGGTTAATTTGTTGTCATTATCATTTCGTGTATATAACTTTGTTAGGGAATTGTACATTTATTTATCTCTTTTTATTGCTTTAAAATGAAGAATCACTTGGTATTGTACAGAGTATACAATAGTTTTCTTTTCCTTTGCCTCACTCTTTTTGAAATTTTCCTTCTACTCAACTCCCTTTTCTTTTGGAATATATTTTTCCACATGATCTAAAAAGTCATTTTCTTCCAAGATGAGAATTACTCGAGTTTTCCAAGATTGATAATTGATTGCACCTTCCAATGCGTCTTAAATTCTGAGGTTTGGAGTCATTATTCAAACTACAAGGAATCAGATGTCTAAGAAACCTCTTTCTCTAGGACTAACTTAAAATTATTTATTTATTTTCTTCTTGTGGCTGCTCCTTCACTAAGGTTATGAGATTATGTTGATATTTTATTATAATAGAAGCTGAATCTTATAATGTGATGATTAACGTAATAACCATAGGTTCATAAGGAGACTACCAAACACAGTAAGAGACACACAATTACATAATTGGAAAATTCCAACCTTTAGAAAAACCAAACCAACTTTTCTACTAGGGATAATTCAATATTCAACAAATTTTACAATATAAATTGTCTAGAAATCTGTGTCAATTTTTCAATCAAAAATACAAGTTAAACATGGTCAAACTACCTACAGAGAAATTTTTCCTTCCCATAAAGTTCTTCTTAGAAACTTACCTTTTTCGGTCTTCTCTCCTTCACTTAAATGAACATAAAATATCTTTCCTTGTGAGATTTGAATTCATGCCAAGTGGGGAGGTCAAATTGTGTCATATATAGTGGTCAAATGAGTGCCCTTGTGACCAAGGGTAACCTCTAATGATGGGACTGACTTAGGATTTGTGGAGACTACATAAATAAATATAAAAATTGAATTTTCATTATAAGATATATATATATATATATATATATATATATATATATATATATATATATAGATATACATATACATATATACATACATACATATATCTATATACATATATATATATATACATATACATATATATATATATACATATACATATACATATATATATATATATATATATATATATATATATATATATATATATATATATATATTAAAGGATCCTTAGAATGCGGGATTACCTCCCAATGCTACAAAAATGAACACCATATACACAGGATGGATGCATGTCACATGATTACATGTCTTATCACATTAATCTATGTAGGTTTCATTTAGGAGGGCTTACAAAACACTTTGGGAAACCAACTTGGACCATAATATTGCGGTGTTGGGTGCTACCAATCGTGGACCCCTTAAAACATCATTTCCATTCAAGTGCAACAAACATTCAAAATTATTTTACAATTGCAAAGTTAGTATATTAAAAGTGCATTTGAATTTCATCACAATTTACTACTTCTTTGATTGCCACATAAAGGGTCTCGTGTTACCCTTGGACCAAACCTAGCAATTTTTATCATTCACAACATGGATCTTTTGCCTCTCATCTTGGACACACCAAGAAAATTGTCCATCTATGCTCAATCACACCATTGTTTTCTCACTTAACATGTTTAACTAAATCTTTGACATCTTTTTCTAGTGTTTATGTTGTATTGTTTCACCAGATATCTTGAATATTCCCATCTATTACTTGTAGTTGTTGGAGTAGTCAATTCAAATGAAAATACATTCACATATTCAGCTGATAGACTTCCGATATATCTTTTACAAATTCTACAAATTTTCAAAAAGAAAATTTACTTCACCATTGACAAAAAAATTCTACAATCATCATTAATGAAGTCTTCATTAACATGACAAACACACAAATTTTCTCCGTACCAAATTCTACTAAAATAAATTTGTAATGGAAGTCTTCACTAACATTACAACCATGCAAATTTTCTTGTTATAAAACTTCGCTTCAAACTTCTCCAATTTCCTACATCATTTCTCCCTATATATATATATATATATATATATATATATATATATATATATATATATATATAACAAAACAAAAAACGAAAAAGAAATTAAATAAAAAAAAAAACCTTTAATAATAATACAATATACCAAATTCTATTAAAATAAATTTATAATGGAAAACATATTTCATAACATGTGAATGAAATATAAAACCAATTAATTATATCCTTCCTACATTGTAGGACCACTATTAACAAATCTACTATAATGAAATAAATAGGTTCTCATTGGTTGATGATGGGCCTCTAAATTAGACATAAATTAAGACCCATGCCTTTAATTTAAAACATAAATTAAGGCCTATGACCATCCTCCAGCACATTAAACCTCTCTTTTTGCATTTGATAATTTATTTTTAACTTTGATATATTCATTAGGAAGATTTATGAATAATTGAATATTTGTGCCTAATTTTATTTATTTATTTTTGAATATTATGAGAATATTAGGAAAATTATGAAGAGTTGGAGGAGGAGATAATTTAGGGACTTGTTCTATACTACTGGAGGATCAATAATAAATAATACGTCAACAAGATATTATGGAATTTGAACCTATGGTTAGAAGTATTGACCCCAGGTTTTGGGCCCTTGTTAGTCCTTGGAATTTGAACCTATGGTTTTGGACCAAGGTATCTCGTCAGAAGTGTTGACCCCAGGTTTTGGGCCCTTGGTATTGGTTTATTATGGTTTTGGACCGTGGTATTGTGGAAGGCCTAAAAATATAAAAGAGGAAGGAGATCATCTGACAAGGAATCATCTGAATTATCATTGAATATCTGATAATGTACGAGATTTGAAATATTGGTGATTAGCATTGTAGAGCAGATCTGGATCTAAATGAAGGAGGAACCTTAGCGAAAAGAAGGATAAGTTCTATTGATGGGTCATAATCTCTTGGCTTGAATGATAATATCTTCGCATGATTTTGATCTGTTATATCTGGCACATGCGTGATCTATAAATCTGATAAGTTGGGTTAACCAGTGCCTGAATACTTGAAAGAGTGAATTATGTTTGTAGATCGGTACGCAAGTTCAGTTCAGCTAAGGTGCATATATACGCAGGTTCAGTGAAGGAAAACATCGTATACGCAGGTTGTTCCACACGCAGAAGCGTATGCACGCATGGTTCAGACCATTGAAGTAGCGTATACATTTTGAGTTGTGTTTTTGCTGCTTCTGTTTATTGCTGCAGTGTTTTGGGTTCAGTTTGGTGTGTGGTACTGTTACTGTGATCTGGGTACAGTCGTCAGAGAGGTGTTTATGTTGATTTTAGTTTTGGTGAAAAGGTGATTGGTTGATGCATAAATTCTTGATGGTTGATTGATGTTATTTGTGGATCCAGTCTGAAAATTTATAAAACGTGGTCCCTGAAAGAAAGAGAAGGTTGTAGCCTTCTGTAGGCCAGCAGCTATGTACTAGTATCTTGGGTAGTGCAAGAGCTAAGGGGGTTGTAGCTCCCTTCCAGGAGAAGCTAGAAAATGAGAGAGATTTGTAGCTATCTGCAGGTTGCAGCCTGCGTACTGGTAAAAGGGCTGCACCAGTACATTTGTAAAAAGAAGTTTCTAATTAAAGAAAAGGTAGAGACGAATTGCAGCAGGTGGTTTTCAGCCACATTGGGTTTCCACCTTATATCTTCTGTTCTTGTGTGCGATTGTATTTCTGCTCTACTTTACTATTTCTGGTTACTGGTTATTTGCTTCTGATTCACAGATTAATAACTGACGTCTGAAAGATAAATCAAATTATAAGTCTGCGTTGTATACGTGGGTTTCTTTATCTATAGTTGCATATATACACGGTTTTTATTAAGAGAAGTAGCTTATATCATCTGGAATTGAAAAAGGAAATACTTGACTTGATAATACTGATTCACCCCCCCCCCCCTCTCAGTATTATTTCCAACAATTAGTATCAGAGCAGGTCCTTCTGAAGAAGCTTGATCGCTTGAAGGAAGATCCTTCATCATGAGCAACTACGAGAAGGAAGCATCAATCAGGCCACCGGTTTTTGATGGGACAAACTTCGTATATTGGAAGGTAAGAGTTACTACCTATCTTCAATCATTCGGTACAGAAGTCTGGGATATCATAGATACAGGATATACTTTTCCAGCAGCAACTCCTACAGATCCGGATGAGAAGAAGAAATATGAAACAAATGCAAAGGCGGTCAATACTCTATTGGGATGTCTATCTCAATCAGAATTTGTGAAAGTTATGCAGTTAAAATCAGCAAAAGGAATATGGGACAAGATTGTCCTAAGCTATGAAGGAGATGATCAGGTAAAATGAGCAAAACTTCAAACCCTCAGGATTCAGTATGAAAATATCAAGATGTATAATTATGAAAGTGTGGCTAACTATTTTCTTCGTGTAGATGAGATTGTTAATTGTATGAAAAATTTGGGTGAAGAAATAAAAGAGGTTGTTGTGGTTGAAAAATTTCTAAGATCTTTGTCCCCTAGGTTTGAATCTAAAGTTTCTGCAATAGAAGAAAAGGAGAATCTACAAAGCCTTAAAATGTCATAGCTGCACGGTATTCTAACTGCTTATGAAATGAGGAAAGGGGGACCATCAAACATGAGAGAAGCTGCCTTCAAGGCTTCAGGCAAAGGTGAGTACTATGAGTCATGACGCGTGTCAGAAGAAGAAGAAGAAACAAATTTTGTCAGAAATCTTCAACGAGGTACTGGATGGTTCCGAGGTAAGTTACCTTTCAAATGCTTTACTTGTGGAAGAGTTGGTCACTATGCTGCCAAATGTCCTCACAAAGATAAGATTGAGAAAGGGAAGGAACCTGTTAGATGGAACAAGAAACAGAATGCAAATAAGAAAAGCTATTACACTCATGAAGATAGTGATGGACTTTCAAATAGTGACGAAGATGAACGAGGTAATCAATATAAACTTTTAATGGCTTTTGAAGATGATGACTACATGGATGCTATAGATGTAGAAGGTTTTTCTGAAGAGACGACTAATCTCAAAATCTACTTAGAAGAGAAAAGTGCAGTTATTGAGTCTCTACAATATCAACTGGCTGAAAGGGAAAAACATCTTGAAAAATTGGAATGTGAAATTGTTTGTCTTAGAAAGGAGATTGAGAAAACAAAAGCTATTAATCTTAAATTTGTTAAAGGATCTGAAACTCTGGATGAGACTATCAATGTGCAGCGTTCTCCACTAATCAAGACAGGTCTGGGATATAATGGAGAAACATCTCAAGCTTCTACCTCCAAAAGTTATCTTGATGCAGCAAAGAAGAGCAAGCAAAGCCCTAATAGAAATCATCAGGTAAATCAGGAACAGTTTACCTCAAGAATGAATAAAGACTATCAAGAAAATCGGGGACAAGCTACCTTAAGGACAAACAGAAGCTACAATCAGCCACAGGTAAAATCTTCCCAATTTGCCTCAAGAATGGATGTCAGTAGAAAATACAATCGATTGGATGATAGATTTGATAATCGCAAGAGTTTCTTCAATGGCCAATGTTTCTCTTGCCATAATTTTGGTCACAAAGCAGCTCAATGTGTTTCCTATAAGACAATCATGACTAGAGAAGCTCAAAAACAAAGAAATATGAATGGAATCACAAAAAGGACTTATAACAACTTTTCGGCCCTTGAAAATGTAGTTGAATGTTCTATTTGTAATAACTTTAGTCATGAAGATTTTGAATGCAGGAGCAGGTTTTGGAAGACAACTCAGAAGGAACATACCTCAAGTGCCAGAACATGGAGAATGAAGGAACCACAACCAGAAAGATGTGGGATAACCTTCTATGCAGAAGGACAAGAAAATATATGGTATATCGATAGCGGATGTTCAAAAGCATATGACAGGAGATAAAGAAAAACTTGAATCGTATACTGCAGTAGAAAAGGGGAAGAAGGTGTCTTTTGGAAATGATACCCCTGCAGCCATAAAAGGAAAAGGCACTGCTCAGTTGAAAGAACAGGTCAAAGCTGGAAATGTTTTGTATGTTGATGGCTTGAAGCATAATCTACTAAGTGTTAGTCAGATGTGCGATCAAGGAACCGAGGTAATATTTCGATCAAATGAATGTAGTGTTCATGGTCTTGATACAGGAGAAACAGTAATCAAAGGTAGAAGAACTCCAAATAATCTATACATATTTGAAGAAGGACAACGACAATGCTATTTAAGCAAGGATGATGAACACGTGTTATGGCACCGGAGGTTGGGACATCTAAGCTTTTCACAAATAAGGAAAGAATGCAAATACCAGGCAGTCCGTGGTCTTCCAGATATCAAAATTCCAGAAAAAACCATATGCAAATCATGTCAGTTTGGTAAGCAAACCAAAACTAACTTTCTTGAGAAGGAAGGATCAGCTAGCAGGCCTCTTGAGCTAGTCCATACAGATGTATGTGGTCCATTTAGGACAAGGTCACCTCGAGGAGAAGAATACCTTACACTATTCATTGATGACTTCTCCAGGTTTGTTTGGTTAGAACTTATGAAGCACAAAGACAAAGCATTCAAAAAATTCAAATCCTTCAAAGCCTTGGCTGAAAATGAATCAGATTAAAAAATTAAGTGCCTCAGGTCCGACAGAGGTGGGGAATTTACCTCAATTTAATTTTTTGATTTCTGTGAAGAACATGGAATAAGAAGGGAATTCTCTACAGCTAGGACTCCTTAGCAAAATGTAGTGGTGGAAAGGATGAACAGAATAGTCGAACAAATGGCTCGTGCTATGCTTGATGAGTCTGGAACTACCGCAATCTTCTGGGGTGAAGCTGCATACGCAACGGTTGTTATTCTCATCAAAACAAATGTCCGAGTGAACAACACTCAAACTCCTCATGAGTTGTGGTATGGTGAAACTCCTTCTGTAAAGCATTTCAAAATTTTTGGGAGCAAATCCTATATTAAGAATACTGATGAGCAGCTTGGAAAACTTTAACCTAGAGCAGATGAAAGCATTCTCCTTGGTTATTCTCCCTACAGCAAAGCATATAAGTGTTACAATAAAAGGCTTGGAAGAATAGTTGACAACATTGATATAGTGGTTGATGAAAAAGGATACATCCCTAAGGAAGTGAATCATGAAAATATCAATGAGGATGAAGACTACTCTCTAAATCAGACATATGATGAAGAAGAACCCCAAGAGGCACCAGAGGAACAGATAAGGATAGAAGAAAAGACTCCATCTAGGCATGTTTAGAAGAATCATCCAGAATCCCAAATTTTGGGGCAGAAAGAAGCAGGTATACAAAAAAGAAGAACAATAGCAGAGGCTTCAAGCTATTTGACATTGTTCTCTTCCACTAAACCGCAAAGTGTAAAATAAGCATGCAAAGATGAGTGTTGTGTTAAGGCAATGGATGAAGAGCTTGAGCAGATCGAAAAGAATAACACTTGGGAGTTGGTTCCTAGACCAAAAGACAAAAATTTCATAGGAACAAAATGGATCTTCAAAAATAAGTTGAATGAAAATGGGGAAGTGATTAGAAACAAGGCCAGACTTGTTTGCAAAGGGTATTCTCAACAGGAAGGAATAGACTTTGAAGAAAATTTTGCTCCTATTGCTAGACTTGAGGCCATTAGAATGTTCCTTGCTCTCTCTAGCTTCCAGAAGTTCAAAGTATTTGAAATGGACGTAAAATCAACCTTTCTGAATGGAGACTTAGAAGAAGAAGTGTAGATAGAGAAACCAGATGGCTTTATCCTTGGGAACGATCCAAATCTTGTATGCATACTTAAAAAGGCTCTCTATGGGCTTAAACAAGCTCCAAGGGCTTGGTACTATCGTTTGGATAAATATTTTCATCAACAAGGTTTTTCAAAAGGATCAGCAGATAGCAATCTCTATATAAAAATTGAAAATAACAAATTGCTAATACTTGTTGTGTATGTAGATGATATTATCTTTGGAAGCAATGAAGAAGCTATGAGTCAAATCTTTGCCTTGGTGATGCAGAAAGAATTCGAAATGTCCTTGCTTGGAGAACTGACATACTTTCTTGGATTGCAAATCCAACAAAATGAAGGGGGTATCTTCTTGTCTCAAACCAAGTACCTCAAGCAGATTCTGAAGAAGTATGGCATGGAAGATTCAAAACCAGTATGTACCCCCATGGTTACAGGATGCAGCCTCAGTGCAAATGATGAATCGGCAGCAGCACATCAACCAACCTATAGATATATGATTGGAAGTCTTCTTTATTTGATAGGTACCCGACCAGACATCATGCATTGCAGTGGGAATAGTTGGAAGATTTCAGGAAAATCCAAAGGAGACTCATCTTCAAGCAGTCAAGAGAATCTTCAAGTACCTTCAAGGAAGTCAAAACTATGGCTTATGGTACCCTAGAGATACAGATCTCACACTTCATGCTTACACAGATGCAGATTGGGTCGGAAGCGTGGATGATAGGAAGAGCACAAGTGGTGGTACAATCTTTATGGTTTCCAGATTAGTATCTTGGTTCAGCAAGAAACAGAGTTTGACTGCTTTATCTATAGTTGAAGCGGAATATGTGGCTGCTGCATCTTGTTGCACTCAACTTCTTTGGATGATGCAAACCTTGCAGGATTTCCGAAGCACATGTACTCCACCTGTCTCTATCTTATGTGATAATACAAGTGCAATAAGCATTTCAAAGAATCCTGTCATGCATTCAAAGACCAAGCACATACCTATCAATTATCACTTTCTTCACGAACAAGTGCTTGAGAAAAAAGTCAAGTTGGAGTATGTTCCTTCTAAGGAACAAATTTCCGATATCCTCACCAAACCACTGCCCAGGGAAACTTTTGAATATCTCAGACAGAAGCTGGGAGTAGTTGATGCTTCATCCTGCTGTTGGAGCTTGTCTGTATCAAAGAAAAGTTGGTGTACGCAATTTGGATGAGGGGAATCCATGTACATACGCCGATTTATGCAGTTGCAGTCGCGTATCTGGAGAAAATCAGCAAGGACAAACTCTGGTTGAAGAGAGTCTGATATGGGTCTATCAGAGACCATCAGGCATGGGTTCAGGAGGAGTAGATAATCTTCTAATAATTCATTGTTGGCATTACCTTAGAAGCTCTTGGTTCTAGTACTCAAGCTGTTTTTGGTTCAAGTGGATCGGATGTAGAAAGGAGATCAGAAGGAGAACATGTTTGCTGATATATACAGTGATTGTCAGAAGTTGTTGATAGTAGTTATTGGTCGTTTGCATAAGTCTTGATATTTCATCTTTATGTCATGTATATTATTTTATCAAGGTCATGTAACGACCTATTTTGGTTTCCCCACTATGCCTGGGATGATTGATGTGATTGGTTGTCATAAGTAAAATTCTGATGTATCCCCACTTGGTTGGGTGGATGATCCCCACTTGGTTGGGTGATGGTTGTATGTATTGAGTCTTTTGGTGATAGGAAGGTCTTTTATGATGTATATGGTTCTTCTTGAAGAACATATTTTTGCAGATCTTGCCTACAGTCAGGGGGAGCATGTTCAGCACAGCAGAGCAGAGATATCAGCATGTACTCAGGGGGAGCACAACCCTTTCCCCTTGATGACAAAGGGGGAGAATGACTTTGGGGATCGTGGGGTTGACATCAAGTCCAAAGGCGGAGATTGTTGGCATTTTGGCATAGGTGTGGCCCTATGGTACAGGTGTTGTCCTTGACGACAACTCACTTTGGTGTCAAACCTCAGTTCAGGTGCTCAGAATGAAGGAAATCTTGTATACGCAGGTTCACCTTGCCGAAGACGCGTATACTCACGGGTTATACGTTCAGAAGTCGCGTATGCGTATACATGCACTTTTATGCATAGAAAAGTGTGTACATGGTGGGAAACTTATTTTAGGTCCATGTTTGTTAGTCCTTGGAATTTGAACCTATGGTTATGGACCAAGGTATCTCGTCAGAAGTGTGGACACCAGGTTTTGGGCCCTTGGTATTGGTTTATTATGGTTTTGGACCGTGGTATTGTGGAAGGCCTAAAACTATAAAAGAGGAAGGAGATCATGTGACAAGGCATCATCTGAATTATGATTGAATATCTGATAATGTACGAGATCTGAAATATTGGTGATTAGCATTGTTGAGCAGATCTGGATCTGAATGAAGGAGGAACCTTAGCGAAAATAAGGATAAGTTCTATTGATGGGTCATAATATCTTTGCATGATTTTGATCTATTATATTTGGCACATGTGTGATCTATAAATCTGATAATATAGGTTTATCAGTGCCTGAATACTTGAAAGAGTGAATTATGTTTGTAGATCTATACGCAGGTTCAATTCAGCTAAGGTGTGTATATACGCAGGTTCAGTGAATCAAAACAGAATATATGCAGATTGTTCCATACGCAGAAGCGTATGCACGTAGGTTTCTAGCCATTGAAGTAGCGTATACATTTTGAGTTATGTTTTTGCTGCTTCTGTTTATTGTTGCAGTGTTCTACGTTCAGTTTGGTGTGTGGTACTGTTATTGTGATCTGGGTACAATCGTCAGAGAGGTGTTTATGTTGATTTTAGTTTTGGTGAAAAGGTTATTGGTTGATGCAGAAATTCTTGATGGTTGATTGATGTTATTTGTGGATCCAGTCTGAAAATTTATGAAACGTGGTCCTTGAAAGAAAGAGAAGGTTGTAGCCTTCTATAGGCCAGCACCTACATACTAGTATCTTGGCTAGTGCAAGAGCTAAGGGGGTTGTAGCTCCCTTCCAGGAGAAGATGGAAAACGACAGAGAGTTATAGCTCTCTGCAGGTTGCAACCTGCGTACTGGTAAAAAGACTACACCAGTACATTTGTAAAAATAAGTTTCTAATTAAAGAAAATATAGGGACGAATTGCAGCAGGTGGTTTTCACCCACATTGGGTTTCCACCTTATATATTGTGTTCTTGTGTGCGATTGTATTTCTGCTCTACTTTACTGTTTCTGGTTACTAGGTATTTGCTTCTGAATCACAGATTAATAACTGACATCTTAAAGATAAATCAAATTATAAGTCTGCTTTGTATACATGGGTTTCTTTATCTATAGTTGCGTATATACGTGGTTTTTATTAAGAGAAGTAGCGTATATCATCTGGAATTGGAAAAGGAAATATTTGACTTGATAACACTGATTCACCCCCCCCCTCTCAGTATTATTTCCAACAATATCACCATTCACTTTTGCAGGTAGAAGAAGAAGATGGCAAAGAATGTAGAAGAAATGGATGGAGACGATGAAAATGAGGAAGATCCTGTCGAATTTCCCATTCAAGATACTAATGGTAGTGCGCACATGAACAACATCCCTCCATCTTTTCTTCCAAAATTTCATGGTCTAAGGCGAGAGGATTCAGAAACCTTTCTCTATGAATTTGAAATTGTTTGTAGATCTTATGGTTACTTATTAAAAACTCAAAAACTAAGAATGTTTCTGGAAACATTGAAGGATAGAGCTCTTAGATGGTTCATGAGTTTAGGGACTAATTCAATAAGATCATGGAATGATATGAAAAAGATATTTATAGAAAATTATAAAGATCATGATCTTAAATTAGAAATATTTAGAATGAATCAAAGAGAAGATGAGAGTGTAGAGGATCTAATAGAGAGGTTCATGTATAATGTTAAGAGGGAAAAACTACATCATTTATGATCCGACACACTAAAAACCCTCTTACTTAGAACAATTATGGATGAGTTGATTTGTCTCCTTAATTTCATGAGTAGAAGTGATGTATATCAATTATCATTTGAGGAAATTTGTGAAACATGCAAACACATATCAAGAGGAAAAGCAAGAGTAGGTAAATCAACATCAAGATTGGTAAGTCAAGCTAAACTTGGAAATTTGTTTGATGACTTTAAAACAGAAATTCTTAGCAATCTAACCAAACAACTAGAAATGTTAAGAAAACAAAATGAGAAAAAATAAGATGTTTGCGTTGTCCATGCATAATCACATGATGTTAAATGTTGCTCCTCATTACCAAGGTTGAAGGAAGTTCACCAGGAGGATAATGGAGCAAGTCAATTGCCAATGCATCAATGTTATGTAGCTACAAGAGGACCATGGCAACATATTCAGCTTGATATGATGCAAGAGCCTAATTCACAATTTCAATCTTATGCACATCCACCTCAAAGTAATTGGAACCCACCTTTTCCTTGGCAACATTGCCCATCTCAACCCCAGAACCAATATTGGCAATAAGGCTGGCAAGGAACTTATGGTATCCGTCCACAATATCCTCAATATCCTCCATACCACACTCCATGTTATCCTTACCATTCACCTCCACCACAACCACAACCCCATCCACATCCATCTCATATATACACTCACACTCAACTACCTATACCACCATTCCCAAACCCACACATTGAAGTAGCTCAGCCCACATACAATGCTGAGGTACAACACTTCCAAACATCTCCTCTTGAGATCAATGGTATTCACCATAGCTCAAGAAGAGTATTGCAAAAGAAATATCAGCTTGATATTATTGAAGGACCACATCCAAAAGAAGAAGATTCAAATAAGAAGACCATAGAACCATGTGCTGCGATTGATGAAAAGCAGAAACCAAGATCAAAGATCAAGAGAAATCCCTCATGGCTACCATCAAATCCTCCATGTATTCAAGAGAACAGTCAGCAAAAAGAGGAAGATTTGAAGGTCATGGTAGAATAAGACATGAAGAATGATCCAAATCAGCAAGTGGACCAAGGGCATCACAACTATATTGAAATATGGTTCCAGACAGTCAGTAAGTTGCAGCATCACTCTCTTCCTCAACTATGCTTGATCCTTTCGAAGGCAAATCATTTGGTCTCTGAAATCCAGGTACATGAAAAAGCATACATTTCAAGCCTCCACATCATTTTGTCTGTCATCTTGATGTGCACGTGGCTCCATTGGAAGTATTCTTATACTTGAAAGTGATTTTGTTTTTCAAGTAAGGTAGGGTAGAAAAACAAGTTAGAGAAAAAAATACAAATCTCAGGTGAAAACCTCGTTTGATGTGCCCCATATTAGCTCATTGATTGCAAACCCCCATGAGGTGGTCAATGGGTTAAGAGAAAAGAAGAAAAGAGAAAAAAGAAAAGATCTTAGGTGAAAACCTCTTTTGAGGCACCTAGGCAGACCTACTAGTCGAAAACCTCATTAAGGCGGCTAGTAGGCCTAGAAGAAAAAAGAGAAAAGAAATAAAATAAATCCTTGCTCCATGCATCTCTTTGATAAATGCATGTACTCTCCAACATCTGCAAGCAACAAGATCAAGTTGGTACCAAAAAGAAAATTGGTCAAGCCTAGTTAAAAGAAGTCAAATTTTGACTTTCTCCTCCTTTTCTCAAATGCTCCAACAAGGCCAAAGCCATGCCAATCCATCACCCTCATCTATTTTCACCATCCACCCATCATTCTCAATCTTCTACCATTCAATTTGCTTGTTGTCCTAAAAATCTACAGGATGCTTTGTTTTACTATAGGATACAAAAATACATAGAGAAGAATTTTTTTTTGCCATAACTTGAAAACCATGCATCCATTTACCAAGATGTTTCAAGGGGAGATGCATATGGATTATGGTAACATGTTGAAGCAGTTTCAACAAATTCTAGTGCACGGTTTCCAAGAAATTGGCCTCATCACCTTCAACCATTTTTTCATTTTCTCAATATTCGTCTATCCATCTAAAAATTTGTTTCATGGGGAGATGCATGTGTATTATGGTAACATTGGCAAGGAATTTCAGAAAATTCCAGTGCACGGTTTCCAAGAAATCAACCTCCATCACCTTCAGCCATTTTTAGTTTTTCTCGTGATTTGTGCATCCAGTGACCAAAATTTTTCTATGGGAAGGTGCATAATGATGATGGCGAGATGCTCAAAAAGTTTTTTGTCAATTGAGTCTACCGTTTGAGAGATATGGACAAAAAAAATCGATGTCCTATAAACCTACATGATTGGAAGTGATCAATTTTAGAGGAGATTCAGAGGTCAAAGAAGCTCCTACAGAGCTTAGCAGCAACATAAGGATTATCAACATCACCATCCAACACTTGCACATTAACATCAACTCAGCAGCAGCATGCATGTCTCTCCAACAACCATTGGGTAGGTATAGGTATGCAATATTCTTGACCTCTTCTCTTGAGCATATTATAGTTAGAAATTTGTTGTCAATGCATGAGAGATGAAGTTTTATAAGCTAAGGATTGGTTAGCAATCTCAGCCACCCTCAGCTATTTAATTGCAACTCACTCCTTCACTCATGCAATGTTGGAAAGCCAAATTATGAAGGGTGATGATTTCAAAACTGGTTTCATGTACTTTTAACAGGGTTTCATGTAGGTCTCCTATAGTTTTAATAGGAATTCCTATAGGATGTCCTAGTTCTAATCTAAATGCATTTTGAAGGTGTTAGAGGTGTTCAAATGGTGGAACAAGGTAGCGAAAGGTTGATAAGGGTGTGGAAGACCTTGCCAAATTGAAAAATATTCAAGAACCTATCTTGAGTAAGGGGAAGAAGGCAAGCTAATGGTCTCAAGAAACAATGATTTTTCTTTGCACAAATATGTTTTTGGGCTTGTTCTTGCAGAATGTGCAACCAATATTCTTAATGCACAAGAGAGAGGCCATCAGGGCCATGGATGAGGCACAATGAGGTCACTATGTTACTCAAAGGATGAGCAACACTTTTAGCAGGGGGGGTATGATGGCCCTCTAAATTATACATAAATTATGGCCTATGACCATCTTTCAGCACATTAAACCTATCCTTTTGCATTAGATAATTTATTTTTAACTTTAATATATTCATTAGGAAGGTTTTTGAAGAATTGAATATTTGTGCCAAATTTTATTTATTTTTTGCGGAATATTATGAGAATAATGGGCAGATTATGAAGAGTTGGAGGAGGAGAAAATTTAGGGACTTTTTCCCTACTACTAGAGTATCAATAATAAATAATAAGTCAACAAGATATTATGGAATTATGGCACAAATTGTGGAACTCCAATGATGGATAAAATCTAGCAATGTGTTCCACTAGTCAAGGGAGAAGATCCACCAATCAAGGGAGAAAATCCACTAATCAAGGGATTTCGGTGGGGAAATCTTCCTCCATCCAAGGGGAATGATTCTTAATCATTTTTTATAACTACCAAGTTTAATTTTCCTCTAGGGAATGATTGAGAAAATCTAGGAATGTGTTCCCTGCCATTTAATGCAAATTCGTAGTATTGGGGACTAGATCCACTAATCAAGGGATTTTGGTGGGAAATATTCCTCCATTCATGGGGAATGATTCCTAATAATAATTTATAAGTACCAAGACGAATTTTCCTCTAAGGGAGACATTTTCATTAGTGTTACTATGAAGAGAGCTTGTATTTTTGCAGCTCTATTGTATTTTCTTGCAGGGATGTAATTCTATTGATGAAAATAATGAAGATTGGTGTGATGTTTAGCTTATAAATATTGTTCTCCTCCAAAGGTCTCTGAGTTTCCTTGGGCTTGGCCATCCCAGGCACCTCAGAGCCCTTTTGTATCATCTTCTTTCTTTCATTTCAATTCTTATTCACATGCATCTCTAATTTTTATTTCTTTCTATTTCTGCATTTAGTATTAATGATTTCTTGTTGTAGGATTGAGTTCAATAGTTGATGTAAGTTATTTTTCAGGATCACAAGCATTATTTCATCCTTGGAAAATCTTTGGAAGTTCATAATAATCATTGAGTTGCTTGGATTAGTCTTCTTATTCCCAAACTTAGATTGTTCGACCTCCTTTCTAGCAAAGAACAGTAAACCTCCGGTATTTTTTAGAGCATTGTAACGATATTCAATCCAATTGATTCCACTTGAACTAGATCAAAAAAACATTCTAGTTCATAAGAAAAACCACCCCATTGCATTTACACTTAATCTGGTTAGGCATTTCTTAGATTTACTAGCTCACTAGTTCTCAAATTTCTAGATTTTCGACTAATAATGTTTTTTATTTTTTTCATGGGTTAACATAGGTATTTTTGAGTAATTCCACTTGTAATAGGGACCTAACACATCCTAGTTAATACCAAAATTTCACTTAAAAAGCCATTTTCATGCCCCTAGAGTCACCCACATCAGAGGATAAATAAGTGAACCCAGATGGCCCGTCACTAGAGGTTTGTGGTACATCGTGACTCATTTCATCTCATCAATTTTATCAATTTGAAACTATGTGATTCCATACTACACATCTCTTTATATATTTCATGATTATTAAAATTCATAATTTTAACACTTGTTGAAGTATGTAGATAATCATTCCATATAACTACCCCTTAACGCAACCAATAAGAAAATGATATGCATGAAAGTAATATTATAGAATCAATAACACATCTAGCCATTAACAGTTGTCAAATATTCAA
This sequence comes from Pinus tabuliformis, assembly GCA_031772625.1. NCBI lineage: Eukaryota > Viridiplantae > Streptophyta > Pinopsida > Pinales > Pinaceae > Pinus > Pinus tabuliformis. Next base: position 472,753,356 of record CM062814.1, read on the forward strand.
ATGTGTTACAACCAAGTGAACTTTAGTCTCCTGTAACAATTTAAAAATTATAAGAGCACATTGTCCCCAAATTTCCTATTTGATTTACTGCCATCAACTGCAACTTTGTCATAGATCAAAATTGTTTCACTTGATAGAAATTAGGAGTACTCTTGTATGCATGTAATGTATGAAGATTTAAGTTAAGTGAAGGAAATAAAGATAAGTCTAATACTAGATTTCAAGTGAGCCAGAGCTAAAAAGTTAATGCCCTGTCAAGAAAAGCTAGTTAAGGAAAAGAGAAATGTTGATTTATCTTAAACTGAAGTTGGACAAAATGTCAGAGCGTCAAATCATAGATTGCGTGAGGAAAATAAAGTTAGAGTTTACAAGATTCCACATTTAGAAATTTTAGTTATTATATACTCATGGTTGGGTCATTGTAATGCGAAGTAATAAGAGAGAATAAAGCAACTCGATGGATGTATATGAGATAAAAAAATTTCATATTTTTCTCTCCCTCTAAATAACAAGTGGTATTAGAGTAAGGTTTAGTAATGTTTCCAGGAACTAAATGAGTTAATAAGGTCATGAGCTACTTGCACTAAGAGACCTAGCTATTGTGAGTAGTCCACAAATTGAAGTTTACATCCATTGGTCATAAGTAGAAACTAGAGCTGGTTGAGAGTTTGTAAATTCAACTACTAAATCATTAACATGAGTAGCCTATAGATCCACCACTATATCAAGAGGAAATTTCCACTGCCACTGATCAAAGAAGAAGTTCCCAGCATAAGATGTAGCCATGATCCTCCATAATAGTTTGCATAGAAAAGCTCGGCAAAGTCGCTAGTAGTTGTTGGGAGATATCGTTAAAGTGAAGTGTAAAATGTTTGATTTTAAAGATAATCAAATGTATGTGATGGTAATTTCTAGAAGGATGACACAATAGGGAAGAAAGACAAAAGACAAAAGAAAGATGACAGTCATGGGTCACAAACAAAGACTGAGGAAAAATGAGAAAAGAAATCGGAAGGAAGAGACAAAGTATTTTGAAGAGCTCATAGAGGTTCTCGCCACATTCGAGGCATATAAAATACAAGTCTATGAAGTAGAACATTTTGAGGATGAATGGATCAACATAGTTCTAATAACGCTTCCAAAATTTACTGGTAAAAATTTTAATTTTTGGGAACTGTCCAAATTAAAAATTTCTTCAATGTCAAGAGTTGATTGAGTATCATCCTATAACCCATATGATGAAGTACGTGATTCCTTAGTATTAGATCTTATAAAACATACATTGGATGAGAATTCCTTGTGCAGGGTATAAAAATCTACATCTTCCAATGAAGCATGGGAGACCCTGTAAGTAGAATGTTGTATAAAGGAAAGTGACATAAAACAAAAAATTATGTTATAGTTTATTGAAGAATTAATAAAAAGTCAACTAAAAGTGTGAGAGTAAATGAGCGAGACTCTAGGATGAAAACATAGCTTGGAGAATCCCACTCAAATGGGAATGATGGTCATAAAGACTATAAAAGTGAAACCCATCATGCAGACATGCATATGCATGAAGAAGACACATAAAATATTACAGAGTGAGAAGTTGAATCCTCTACATGTGAAGTAGACAAAGAGAATATAGATGATCGAGAACCCCAATGTAACAAGGAACCCCTATTGTTCGATTCAGTATTCCTAAAATTAATCATTATATAGTTAATTATGGTAAGTTTTGAAACCCTATTGCTCCATTCGTTCTTCCTTAGTTTAAATTATAGAGTTTCAATAAACTCAATGAGAAAATGCATGCTTTTGATATTTCATTTAAGATCTAATATTTCTATTAAAAAAAGGAAATCTCTTATTTTGTTACCATTTCATTAATTTTTTGTATTTTTTTTATATAACAATTTATTTTTCATATTTACAAATTTGTTTCATCCTTGTGTAAAAACATTACCGAAGCCTTTTATTTCTAGTGTGTAAAAATACATAAAATATACTTCAAAACTAACAAAATTTTTTTATAATTCTTTGTTAATAGAACAACAACATCTATTTAAAAAATGTAATTTTGGCTCAAGGAATAAGATAAAACAAAAATTGTTATAATGTGGAACTTTGCTAGAAAATTGGAGGGCCAATAAAGAGGATTGAGATACCAAAACTAGGACATTGAATTTAAGTACCATACAACAACAACTGAGAAGATTTGTTGAGCTTCTTGTAATTCTCTCATATGGTGACATTGATATGCCAGGAACTAGAGACACTTATAAGATCAATGGATATCCAATATATAGTATCATCCAAATATAACCAAAGACATGAGTGTGGGGCATTTCGTAGTTTCAAATACATCACAATACTCAATCGGAAATAAAATTATGGATGACAAGGGTTGGTTTAGGGTTATGCATTTCTATGGTAATGGATACTCCATGTAAACATGTGGTGGTTCTATAGATGAGTCCATATTATATCAATATTCCATGTGTCAAATACTTAATGATCCAAAAATCGATCTTGGATAAACCTTTAAGTCTAAAAGGCTTCACATAAGAGGTAAAAGGTGCCAAATGGCACAAATCCTTTGTAAATCAGAGGAAAATGAAAGTCATAGGCTGCTCTCAGAAATAGTCTCATTGCAGAGATCTTCTCATTCTGAATCCAACGCAACTTGAATTGGAGAAAACATACTCCGAATGAAGGAGTTATTGTAAAATGAAAATTGCCCAATGTCCTTAGAAAAGGAGGAAATTTCATTAAAATTTGAACTATATTGAAAATTTTGATTTTTAGTATAGGCTCATGAGCCAATCCACAACTTACACATGGTAGGCTGGAATTGGGCCACGTGGCCCACTCTGATTGGTCTAAGAGGAAATGAGGCATTAACACTCAAGGGATGTTGGATCTAAAAGATTAATGGATGGGAGCGAACCGCAACAATGAAGCATTGATATCACATCGACAGATGACTATATAAAGGAGGGACCTCAATTCTTAAGGCATCACGGAATGCGATCACCGAAATATCGCATCACTTAAATCCAAAGGAAAAGGACCAAGACCTGTGACCATGTGACTTGCCGATGTGCGATGGGCCGATCAAGTGGAGATCGGAGGAGTGGAGCACCCAGACCCCTGTGATATGTGATAAGCGATGTGACAATAGTGCCCATATGCGATCGGTAATCGGTGATTGGATCGCAATAATACAAATGGGAACACCAGGCCTTAGTGACACGTGATATACGATCATCCTGACCCGATGGAAAAATAGGTTCTATCTCATCAGATTTGAGATCCGCCAAATGCCATTTTTCAATGTATTTACGCATATTTCGTTATTGAACAAAATACAAAGGGACAGAGCCATTGCAATAAGAAAAAATGACCAATAGGTAGACGCGATGTGAGGATAGGGCATAGTTATGAAATTTTGGAGTCCGATACATTTAGTTTTGGCAGATTTTCTCAATTAAAATACATTTCACTGTGTTTACAGAGCACGGCTCTTTCAAGAGTTGCAGAGGCCCGAGGCACTCTTACCTTATAGAATGGGTGGCCACCTCCCTTTTGGCATTAAATAATCATTATATAACTCCTGGAAGAGGGATTCGAAGTGGACCGAGGCAGGGGAGACCGAGAGACGAGAATATGAAACCAACACACAACGCTGATTTGGCTTTGAAGCCATGAATGTCAAAGACTGTTGGCGACGAAATTGTTGACAGTGGCGAAGTTGTTGTTGTCGTTGTTGTTGAAGGTTGTTGTTGGGGTTTTTCTGCGAATTAGAAGCCAAAGAGGCACTGCAGAAGCCAAAGATGCAGCGTAGAAGCCAAAGAGGCAGCGTAGAAGAAAATAGAGCAGCTGAGGGAGCTTTGGGGTCAGTTGAAGTTCAAGTGAAAGCCAGAGAGTTGAAGGTTGCAAAAGGCAGAAAGAATCCAAAGCGGAGAGCCAGAGGGCCAAGGACAAAGACAAGAGCTAGAGTCAGAGCCAAGAGCCTAAACCAGATCCAAAGAGCCGGAGTCAGAGCCAAAAGCCAGAACCAAAAGTCAAAGAGCCAGAGCCAAGACCCAAGAGCCAGTAGCCAAAGCTTCAAGAGACAGGGGATTAAATGGTGTCTAAACCCACTGTTTTTGTGTAGAATAGCAGGAGTTGAGTCAAAGACTTGTAAAATACTTACACTATAATCCAAGAGAGCCTAGTTGAGTTGACTAGAGCTCACGGAGACATAGCCCAAGAGTTGTGGGTGAACTCCTAATTAATTTGTTGTCTCATGTTACTGCTGCATTATTAACTGTTATATGCATTTAAATATCAGTTTAATCACATTCACATATCGATACAAACAACAGACTCTAAAATATATAATTATTTTAAAACAATTATCAGCATACATTATATTATCAAGCATTTCTTAATTCTGCATTGGTTAATCATTAAAGACTTGGGAATATTCAAGCTTTGGAAGTGGGAGAGGTTCTTGTAAGCTAGACAAGAAGCCTAAGATCCCCTTTTTGAGATCAGGTGGTATCAGAGCTAGGTTTGGTTAACCCCACATTCAAATAAGGTTATATCAGAATGCTTGATTCATAGAGCAAAGACTGCTTGTCTGAAAGGTGTTTGAACAACAACAGGCTGATTGTATGCTTGTTTTGCAGACTGACTATTTTCTGAGTTTGCAGAGGTAAAGAGAAAGTTGTTGATAGCTCAGTCGAGGAAGGAAAAATAGGAGGAAGGGCTCAAGGAATTCTTCTATCCCAAGGACCTCAAGGCAATCCAAAGCACAAGAGGTTTGTTGGAAGAGGTTGCTTAAATAAGCTCTTTATTTATCTTCTTGAAGTTTTTTCTTGTTCATTGGCATAATGACAACTTCTACAAGTGGGTCGTTAAATTTTTCGTTCTTCACAAGATTCCTTCATGAAGACATGAAGCAAGAATTGTCCACCATGATGGATATGGTGGGAGAAATGTAAGAGGATGGAAGGAAGAGCAGCATGCTTAGAAGGAAATTGAATTCCATGAAGGAAGAGAAGCAGTTGCTTGCTGACAAATTGCAGGAAATGGAGAAGCAACTTCATATTGCAAATATGAACCTTAAAAGGATGCATGAGTTTGAAACACAACTCTTTATTACCCAAGATGCCTTAGTCAAGTACCAACTTGAAGAAGAGGTAATACATTCCAGTTTGTCTTCAAATTCTTTTGAGAATGCTCGTATTTGTTCTTTTGAAAAACATATTAAAGGCATAGGTTCCAAGCTAATGTCCAAGATGGGCTACGAAGGAAAGGGCTTGGGAAAGCATGCACAAGGTATTGTTGAACCGATAATGGTTGAGGAAAGGCCTAAGTATTTGGGTCTTGGTTGTGGATAGTCTTATGGAGAGAATTCCAAAGCTGCCATGAAAGCCATTGAAATAGTCCCAAGAAGGAGTTTCATTTCATGTCCTCTACCTCAAAAGTGTGAAGGTTGTATCCAAGAGGAATACAATAGCTTGAAACATCAATTGCAGGACGCAGGTGTTCAAAAGAACACACTTGAACCAGAGATTTTGGGAGACTCTAACAGCCTTGAAGAGTTTGATGGTGTTCCAAAGGGAGCCACTTATTCATTTCCTTCACCTCCTCATGAAGGCAATAAAGGTGAAAGAGGTAGGTATAAATCTAGTTCTAATTATATTCCTTTTGATTTTTCAAATCATGAAAAATCTCCACGTACGTATGGGGAAAGAGTTGCATGTTCCTTTTGTGGTTTGGATAACCATGATGTTTCTATATGTTGGAAGAGAATGACCACATACAGGAAACTTTTGAAGGAAAAGAAGCAATCATCCAAAGGTCCATTGGACAAGGCAAATCATGCTATCAAGAGGATGCACATGAAATTCCCTTACATCCATAAGAAAGGACATCTTGCTGCAATGTGTTGGACACTGAATCCAACAATGCTTCCACTAAAGCTGAAGAAAGTGGAAAGAGAAGATGGCAGAAATGGAAGTGAAGATTCTATGAATGATGTGTCTCAAAATGATTCACATGTTGATGCTAATGTGCAGGAAAGGGTAGTACCTTTGAAAGGGATTGGTAAGGAACAATTGGAGTTCTTGTCTGATTAAGATTGCATGTCTATTAAGGCATCTACATTATATTTCATTGCAACTTCAAAATTACAGTGTGCTTAAGTGAAAGTTGAAGGATAAAATGCATGCATGAGCACTAGGATGATGATTTCCTTGTTTTTGAACATGTATGTGTAATGAACATGGAGGGTTGATTTCTTTGACATGCATGTGATTCCATGTTGAATTGAAAGAAGTTAACTTGGTCTCCAAATGGAGATAATGATGAAGTGTTTCATCTTTTGAAAAAGAGTCCTAATGGTTTTTTTCTACCTGCTTGACTTGAAGGGTCATTTATTTAAAGGCATGGTTTGTGGGCTTGTTTTCTAGTCCATCATTTGTATGCAGATGTAAGACATGGAGGTGTTCAAAAGATGTGAAAATATATTTCTTTTGTTGAAGTAGGAGTTTATGCCATCTAGTTGTTGTCTGTATACCTATTTTCCTAAACAGTTGTTGTTGGCAGCTTGTTAAACAGGTACAAATGAAAGTTTTTATGAAGCAGATGTACTTCACATTTGTTTGAGCCACCTTGGATCAATGATCAAGGAAAAAAAGTACAAACTACCTTCTATGACCAGTTCAGTAGTAGTTCTGTAGGAAGGCAAGGAGGAAGACAGTTCTTCTCAAGAAGACTATCCCATCCAGAGAAGGGAAGTGGTCAGGAACTTTGGTTTAGAGGCACTATGCAAAGGAAAGTGTAGGGGGGCTAACAAAAGAGGGTGAGTCACTCTCATTTACTGTTCAGATCAATATATTAGTCTTTTGGAGACGAAAAGTTCTTTTAGTAGGAAGGCGTGATCCAAAAATGGATCCTGGATAAACCTCTAAGTCTAAAAGACTTCACATAAGAGGTAAAAAGTGCCAAATGGCACAAATCCTTTATAAATTAGAGGAAAATGAAAGTCATAGGCTGCTCTCAAAAATAGTCTCATTGTAGAGATCTTCTCATTCTGAATCCAATGCAACTTGAATGGGTGAAAATGGACTCTGGATGAGGGAGTTATTGTAAAATAAATTTCCCAATGTCCTTAGAAAAGGAGGCAATTTCATTAAATTTTGAACCATATTAAAATTTTTTATTTTTAGTATAGGCTCATGGGCCAATCCATAGCTGACACATGGTAGGCCGCAATTGGGCCATGTGGCCCACTCTTATTGGTCTAAGAGGAAATGAGGCATTAACACTCAAGGGTCGTTGGATCTAAAATATCAATGGACAGGAGCGAACAACAACAATGAAGCATTGATACCACATCGTTGGATGCCTATATAAAGGAGGGACCTCGGGTCTTAAGACATCGCAGCATGCGATTGCCAAAATATCACATCGCTTAAATCCAAAAGAAAAGGACCAAGACCCGTGACCAGGTGAATTGCCAGTGTGCAATGGGCCGATCAAGCGGAGATCAGAGATCGAATTAGAGGAGCGGAGCACCCAGACCCCTGTGACATGCGATAAGCGATGGGCTGATAGCGCTAATATGTGATCGGAAATCAGTGATAGGATCGAAACAATACAAAGGGGAACACCGGGCCTTAACGACATGCAATATTCGATCAACCGGACCCGATGGAAAAATAGGCACTATCTCATAAGATTTGAGATCTGCCAAATGCCATTTTTCAATGTATTTACACATATTTCATTATTTAATGAAATACAAAGGGACAGAGCTATTGCGATAAGAAGCATCGTCCAATAGGTAGACCCGATGGGAGAATAGGATGTAGTTATGAATGTTTGAAGTCCGATACATTGAGTTTTGGCGGATTTTCTCCGTTGAAATACATTTCACTGTGTTCAATAGAGCGCAACTATTTCAGGAGTTGCAGAGGCTCGAGGCACTCTTACATTACAGAATCGGTGGCCACCTCCCCTTTTGACATTAAGTAATTATTGTATAACATCTAGAAGAGGGATTCCAAGCAGACAGAGGTTGTGGAGACTGAGAGACGATAATCTGAAACCAACAGACAACACCGATTTGTCTTTTAAGCCATGAATGTCAAAGACTGTTGACGGCTGAATTGTTGACGGTGGCCGAGATGTTGTTGTTGTTGTTGATGAAGGTTGTTGTTGGGGTTTTTCTGTGAAGCAGAAGCCAAAGAGGCAGTGCAGAAGCCAAAGATGCAGCGTAGAAGCCAAAGAGGCTGTGCAGAAGAAAAAAGAACAACTGAGAGAGCCTTTGGGGTCCCTTGAAGTTCAAGTGAAAAGCTAGAGAGTTGAAGGTTGCAGAAGGTAGAAAGAAGCCAGAGCAGAGAACTAGAGAGCTAGAGCCAGAGCCAAGAGCCAGAGTCAGAGCAAAGAGCCCGAAACAGAGCCAAGAGCCAGAGTCAGAGCAAAGAGCCCGAAACAGAGCCAAAGAGCCAGAGTCAGAGCCAAGAGCCAGAACCAAGAGCCAAAGAGCTAGATCCAAGAGCCAAGAGCCAAGAGCCAAGGCTTCAAGAGCCAGGGGATTAAATAGTGTCTGAACCCCCTGTTTTTGTGTAGAACAACAAGAGTTGAGTCAAAGACTTGTAAAAGACTTACACCATAATCCCAGAGAGCCCGGTTGAGTTGACTAGAGCTCATAGAGACGTAGCCCAAGAGTTGTGGGTGAACTCCTAATTAATTTGTTGTCTTATGTGTTTGTTTTTACTATTGCATTATTCACTGTTATATGCATTTATATATCAGTTTAAGCACATTCACATATCAACACAAACAACAGAATCTAAAATATATAATCAGTTTAAAACAATTATCAGCATACACTATATCATCAAGAATTTCTTAATTCCACATTGGTTAATCATTAAAGACTTGGGAATATTCAAGCTTTGGAAGTGGGGGAGGTTCTTGTAAGCTAGACAAGAAGCCTAAGAGCCCCATTTTCAAATCACTTAAGCCAAAGATCATGCTCTATTGGATATTGTTGAAGATATTAATCCCACTAGCATAAATATAGAAATGTGCAAACGTGAGCTTGAATTTCGGAAGATATTCGTTTACCTTCTACGTGTGAACATGTTATGGAACCAGCTCAAGAAAAGATAGAAAGGATAGATCAATGCCTTAGAATTCAGCCTCTTCAAGGGGGAAACCTCCTTTATATTACATAAATGAACAATTCTTCGATGATTCAAATGACAAAACCTCCTTTCTATATATAGGAGTCTAAGGAGTCACATTATAACCCAGCCGACCTAACAATAATAATATAAAGCCACAAAAATAAAAATAGAGGGATTCTATGGGGCACAGTAATAACAATATGGGGGCAATAGGGGCACAAAAATATTAATAAGGGTATAACTACAATAGTAATGGGGTAATCACTAGTATTATATGGACCCAACATGCCCCTCTCCTTCAAAAAAGTATTGTCCTCAACGCTTGAGTAGTTCTAGATACTTCTGTACAAAATTCTCATCCTCCCATGTGGAATATTTAGCGGATAAGTTCTTCTACTTGATAAGATACTCCGAAATTGATCGATTTCGTAGTTTCTGAGTTCTTGTTTCTGTGACTGCTTCTGGTTCCAATATAATTTTTCCTTCCTCGTCAACATCTGGCAATATTGTTTGAACTGGGAGCTTTTCACCTATAACATTCTTTAAACATGAAACATGGAAAACTGGGTGCAATCGAGAAGCTGTAGGAAGCTCCAATTTGTATGTCATAGTACCAATCTTTTGCAACACCTTGTATAGACCATAATACTTTGGTGATAATTTATTATCCTTCCTAGCTTGCTTGAGGGACATTTGCTTATATGGTTGTAGCCGTAGGAATACCCAATCACTTACATCAAAACTTCTTTCACTGCGATGTTGATCTGCCTGATGTTTCATTCTATTCTGTGCCAAAACGAGGTTATCGTTTAAGAGTTGTAGGACTTGTTATTGATGTTCGATGTGATGTTCCACTGCCTGAACCTTAGAATTTTCTCTTAAATATGATGTGGTGGATGGTGGTTGATACCCATAAAGTGCCATAAATGGGGTCATTTTTGTTGTTGTATGGAAGGAAGTGTTATACCACCATTCAGCCAGAGGCAACCATTTGACCCATTGTGTATGTTTATTAGATACAAAGAAATGAAGATATCCTTCCAAACATTTGTTTACTATCTCAGTTTTCCCATCAGATTGAGGATGATAAGATGAGCTATGATCTAACTGAGTACCAAGACAAGAAGATAATTCTGTCCAAAAATTTCCAGTGAAAATGGGATCTCTGTCACTTACAATAATCTTTGGGTTTCCATGTAGCTTTTCAATTGTTTCCATAAATGAAGTAGAAACTGTACTGGCTTTAAATGGATGTGATAATGCACAAAAGTGTGCATACTTGATAAGTCTGTCAAATACCACCATGATGACACTCTTTCCCTCATACTTGGGTAAAGCTGTGATAAAATCCATTGAAACCTCCTCCCAGCGTTGGCCTGGAATGGATAAAGGTTGTAATAGACTCAGTGTCTTAATTGTTTCAAATTTAGTTTGTTGGCAAAGAAAACATTCCGCCACAAACTTTTGAATATCTGATTTAAGGCCATCCTAAAAAAATTCCTTCTTAACCCTGTCGTAAGTTTTTAAAATTCCTGAGTGCCCTCCTAAGGGAGAAGTGTGCAATTCCATAAGAATCTTTTGTTTTAGCTGGGAATTCTTACAGAGGTATAAGCAATGTTTGTACCATAACGAATCGTTTTTCCAGCTAAATGTATTAGATGTTCTGGAATCTTGTTGTAACTTTTGAATAAGTGCCCATACTTCTTCGTCATTCTTCCATTCCTCCCTTGTTTCGTTTATTCAATCTAGTTGGATAATAAAAAATGGCGCACAACAATGCTTCCACATCCTCATCCTTTCTTGAGAGTGCATCTGCCACCACATTTTGCTTCCCTTTTTTGTAGATGATTTATAAGTCGTAACCCAACATCTTTGTGACCCACTTTTGTTTCTCTTCAGAGGATAATCTTTGTTCTAAAAAGTATTTAAGGCTGTCATGATCCGTTTTTACCTTGAAGTGTCTTCCCATTAGGTAGGGTTGCCATTTATTAAGTGCATGGAGTATTGCCAACATTTCCTTCTCATAAATAGCTTTGCTTAAAAACTTTCCCTCGATTGGACGACTATCAAAAGAAATGGGTCTTTCATCTTGCATTAGAACAACACCAATTCCATTTCCTGAAGCATCACATTCCACAATAAAGGTTTTTGTGAAGTCCGGTGTAGCTAAGACTGGTGCTTGGCACATTTCCTCTTTCAGATGTTCAAAGGCATTTGTTGCTTCCGGAGTCCATGAAAATGCATCTTTATTCAATAATGTTGTTATAGGTGTTGCTATTCTCCCATAATTCTTAACAAACTTGTGATAATACCCTGTCAACCCGAGAAATCCTCGCAAATGCTTTATGGATGTGGGGATTTTCCATTCCTTAATGGCTTTAATTTTACTAGGGTCTACCTTAACTCCTTCATGAGATACAACATGACCCAGATATTCCATCTCCTGGACTCCAAAGAAACATTTCGGTCTTTTTGCATATAATTGTTTCTCCTCCAATAGTTGTAGCACGCTGTCAACATGTTCAACATGATCCTTCCAAGGCTTGCTGTAGATTAGTATATTATCAAAAAATACTAACACAAATTTTCTAAGGAATGGTTTGAAAATTGAATTCATCAAACCTTGAAATGTTGAAGGTGCATTGGTAAGGCCAAAAGGCATCACCAAAAATTCATAATGACCCTCATGAGTTCTAAATGTTCTTTTCGGAACGTCTTCAATCTTCATTCTAATTTGATGATATCCAGAATGAAGATCCAAATTGGTGAAGTAAGTTGATCCATGCAATTCATTCAGTAATTCATCAATGACATGAATGGGGAATTTATCTTTAATAACGAGCTTGTTGAGCTCCCTATAATCCGGACACATGCACCATGATCCATCCTTCTTGTGCACCAATACTACTAGAGCAGAGAAAGAACTTTGACTCGGTTGAATTATACCAGCCTCTAGCATTTCTGCAACCATACGTTGAATTTCACTCTTTTGGACATAGGGATATCTGTACGGCCATGCACCACCAAATTTTATGACATCTTTCCTTAAACCATCCATCTTATATTCTATTGCTTTTTGTGCAAGTGACAATTGTTGCACTTGTTCTTGTAATTTTGATATATCATATAGCATTTTTTCTTCTTCTTCATGAGTCATGCTAGTGCTTTCAGGTTCCTTACTAGGTGTTTGCATTTTCTTTCTTTGGGGCATCAGTTACCGATAATAATTCTCTACTAGCCCCTTGAATTCCTTCAAAATAAATTTTCAAACCACTCTTAAGCAAAAATTTAAAAGAATCTACACAACTTTTTTTCACTTTGTAGGAGCTCAATATTGCCTCTGATGTATCTCTGTACTTTCAGATCATACAGTTCTAAAACGTCCACATGTGGTAGCCCTCTGTGTCCTCTTTCCAATGCCACAAGTCTGACCCAAATTTGATTCTCCAAGGAAGAGTTATGTGAAATCTCCCAGAATGACTTGATTATAGACTTGTTCAGTAGAGCGAACTTGTACGATGTGCCACGAGTCACTCTTTCAACCTTTGGATCTGAAAAATGCATAAAAGAAACTACAGTCTATCCTCTTTTTGTACCTTCTTATGAAATTTCAATCCGATCCCCAGAGAGAACGTTATGACGATTTTCCCCAGGTCACCTGTTTGGAATGTAATTCAGGAGTCTGCAAAAAGACCAACTTCCTCAGATCATATCTCCGCAAATATAGTGCAAAAGGATCCGAAATTTGGACCTAAGGTTCAACGCAATTTCTTATCAAATGGGTTTTTTTTGCAACTTCTGAAACGTCACAAAAAAAAAATTATAGCAAAAATTCCATGATGACCTATTTGGACCAGCGAAACCCTAGAATCCACAGCTCTGATACCAAATGTTATGAAACCAGCTCAAGAAAAGATAGAAAGGTTAGATCAACGCCTTAGAATTCAGCCTCTTCGAGGGAGCAACCTCCTTTACCTTACGTAAATGAACAATTCTTCGATGATTCAAATGACAAAACCTCCTTTCTATATATAGAAGTCTAAGGAGTCACAATATAACCCAGCCAACCTAACAATAATAATATAAAGCCACAAAAATAATAATAGAGGGATTCTATGGGGCACAGTAATAACAATATGGAGGAAATAGGGGCACAACAATATTAATAATGGTATAACTACAATAGTAATGGGGTTATCACTAGTATTATAGGGACCCAATAGAACAACTCTAGCAATCCATAGGCAGGTATGGACCCATAACTAAGGACTACATATCCTATCTTGCATCTCTATGAAAGCTTGAAATTCAATGTGATTCTATTGGTACTTTAGTTATAACTCATAGCTTATAATGTACTATCTCTTAATTTGAATACATTACCTTTGCTCCTTTTACATTCACTCTAGATCCTATTTGAAATTCTCCTATTGTCTCTCCATCCACAACAACTATATTATTCACCTCTTTTCTTCATGTATATGTAATATCAATCCTCTATACAATTATCGTGAAACTTTTTATATGTATCTAATCTAATAGCCCGTTTGCGTTAGAAGTGGTTGATTAACTTAAGTTTAGATGTATAGATATCTGAGCAATGTACTAATATTTTCCAAATATTGATAACCTATTTAGGTTCTTTTATTTTTTAAAGTATTTATGTTCTCTCATAAAATTTGTATGTTTTTTCTAAATAAATTGCGTACTTATGAGCATAACATTTATTAGTTTTTTTGGCTTACCACAATGATCATTCCCATATCTATAGCTACAAGATTTGTATGTCATTTGATATAACTAGCGCCATATTCTTTCTAATAAGAAATTGTAAAGATGCTTTTCTTCAATCAACTCCTAATTATTTTGAATATTTAGAGTAGTATATCAATTTGAATGTTGGGATAAGGCAAGGAAGTACCAAGTTGTAGTCCAATGCAAATCATTAAATGAATCACTATTAAAAATCCAAAGCGTGATCGAGTGTACACTCTTGGCATGAGGTTGAGTCTCTAATGACTCATTTTAAATCCTCCAATACAAACCTCTACTCTAATGACTAAGAAGTATGTTTGATAAAATCAATCAAAATGCTAGTCTTGGGACAATGTATATTATAATATATGATAATTTTGTAATAATTTTACAAATTATATATTTTATCACTAATAAATAAAAATAATCTCTCATTTACACAATGGGAAATTAAGTCCCATCCTATTGTATGAAGGAATGAAATGTTAGATAAAAAAAGGAAAAATCAAAAAATATATTTTAATCTTTTAAATGAATAATGGTAATTCAAACAATATAACAAAACATTTCGATCTTAAAATAAAGTTCAATTAACGTTAATTCAAATAGTTTTTGATCGTCAACAAAAAGACTGTAATATTATCTAACATAACATGGAGACTAAGATCCATGTCGCATGCATTCATTAGTTGAAATTAGTTACTCTTCACATCAATTAGATGACATTGGAAAATGTGTGTGTACATCAATTAGATGACATTGGAAAAAAAACCAATTGTGAATGGTGTGCCGTGAGCTACAGTGGCCCAAATAATATCTAAGATGGAATAGCTTAGAATGCCAATATTGTTTTGCTACAAAATATCTTTGATTGGAGTCGCCTCGATGGAAATGTGTGGAGCCAAAAAACTGTATGGAGTGGAAAATTCATAGATTGTCATCAAGTACTTGTTTTTACTTTTTAGAGACCTTAGGTTTTGATCATGAATATTATTTGGTTTCTTGATTAAATTTCATTGTGGCTGATTCACCAAGGCACTCACTTAGAATGTAGGTTTTATCCCCTGAATTTACACCTAGTGAATTGGAAAATATTAAAACTGAAAGGTCAAAATCAATAGAATATTGAACCTCTTAACAACTCGAAATAGCTACCGTTTTAGAATATGAGACAGTAGAAGCTAAAGTGAATCCAGTGCAAAAAGTAGAATTGGGGTCAATTCATTCTGGCTTAGAAGTTACTTAATTTTTTCAAACTGAATCTAATACTGGTGACATTTTAGACAGAAAACTAACCAAACCGAAAGTAGAGGAATGAGAGTTTGATATTTATCAACCTGAATCACCTTTGGCTATTATAGGTCCTACCCATACTCTACCTTCACCTCGAAGGAAGCTTATAATTATGACTAGATTACCTCCTAATTTAAGTAGCATTGATGGTATTACTACGAACGAGGAGGAAGAATCACTAGATACTCTAGTTACCACTGGTGAACGTTTTGATGCAAGTGTTTTTCCAAGAGTTCCTTTTGATCCTTTCTGAACAATCCTTGGTATTCTAGCCCTTTGAACTTTTTAGGTCCCAGTTTCCCACCTCGTCGAATTCCTTTATATTTTCCGAGACGAACCATGCCACAAATTCGTCATTGGAGACAACCTACTAATTCATCTATGTTTACCATCTCTCCAGAGTCACTATTGTATTGTGGTCCTTTAGTTCCTCCTATATACCAGTCACTTATTGGCACATTTTCGGGAGCTACTCCTTATCCTCAAACTTCTCCTTGGATATCTGTTTTATCTACATCTAATGTTCAAAGCATGACATCCATGTCTAAAGAACCTTTGTTATTAAACAAATATGTTCACATGGTATCTAGCAGCTTAGGTGATCCTCAAGTAACCCCAGCTAGTGTTTATTACTAGCCTAGGGGGAAACCACCTTATCCTCCACCTGGAGGACAACGAGTTCAAAGATCATATCCTACGGTTTGAGGAAAATTTTTTACTGAAACTTATGGTCAGATACCCCAACTTAGCCCAGGTCAACCTGTTGTGACTCAAGCTTTGATTAGTACACCTTACCTTAGTATGAATACTATTTTGAACCATGCTTTTCCTCAACAACTTGTTTTAGTTGCTCCATAGGTGCAAATTTATCAACCTTGTTCAACCTACCGGACAATTTTTTCCTGAAATACCTATTCCAAGTATTGTTGTACATATCCAGTACCCTTCTAAGGGAATTATGCAAACACCTATCCAACAACTTGTCTAAGGAATTCTGTAAACATTTGTTCAATGACCAACTCAACAACATGTTTAGCTACAAATTCAACAACTTGTTCAGAGCAGACCTAAAACCCATATTCAAACACCTGTTCAACAACTAGTTATGCGTTCACCTCATAAAACTATGTCGGGAGTATCACAAACAATTGTTCAAGTTACACCTAAAATACCTATTCCACAAACTACACAAGCCATCCCTCAGGCTTCTACTTATCAAACTAGTCCTACCATCAAGTTTACAACATAGATTCCTATCGGAAAACCTGGTATGGGAAAAATGAAAACACCTTTTCAAGGCCAAGCTTTTCAAAGCCAACATTTTCAAGGTCAAGTTATTCAAATTCCATATTTCCAAGGCCAAGCATTCGACAGACAACCTTTTCAAGGTAAATTTATCTGAATTTGACCTGTAAAAAGTAAATTTTTTGAAGGTCAACCATTACAAGCTCAACCTGTATGGGGGAAATATTATTTGGTTCAAATCAGTCAAAGTGAACCTTTCCAGATTCAACCATACCCTGTTCATACTTATCAAGTTCCTTTTTAACTACAACGTGGTATGATTCACCCCGATTATTCTGGAGGAATGCAAATTCCAACTACACATGCTCTTACAAGAGATCCTAGGTACACCCCTCCAAGGGTTGTACTTAATGCTCAAGGTTATAAAAATCTACAACAAGGCCCATATCTATAGTTACCATTAATCGGAACACTACATCTACCATATTTATGTCGGCTAACAAATTATCCCATTTATTATTATCATTTTTGGTTAGTGATTCCTACCAAGCTACTGATTGATATAAAAAAGTTTGAAGTAAAATTAGGAGAGGACCCATCAAATCACGCGACAACATACCATATTTGGTGTGCATCAAACTCACTAATTGATGATTCTATCATACATCACCTTTCCAACAAAATTTAACCGGTTGAACAGCCAAGTGGTACATTGAGTTTCCTTGCACTTGTTTCCATAATATCAACTCTCTAGAAACATTGCTTTTGACACACTTCCAACTACTGATTATATATGAAACTAGTACTAAATTGTTGACTTCTCTAAAACAATCAAAATCCACTTACATTTCCGATCATATACATGAATGGAGACGTTTTTTTCTATTATTCAAAGTTTTTATTCCAGATTAAATTTTAGCTGTATGGTTTACAAAATCATTTCTTCCTAATATTACCAGTGATGTTGCTAAGGGAGGTGTTATCATAGAATAGCATGTAACTGCTGGTGCCCAATATTTAGACTTAGTCAATATCTAATATGGCACCATGTACAAGAAAATCTTGAATCTACGTCGCCAAAGAATGTTAAATGATGAAACAGATTCAACTCCTACAGAACCTAACGTTGTTGATGATGTAATAGGTTTTGTTTGTCAGCCAAAAGTTAAAGTGTAAAAATAAAAATTCTAAAATCACTCAAACATTGCTTATACAATATTAGCTCACCAAAAGCCTTTCTCTAGAAACTATTTCCAAAATTTATGTCGGATAATCATCTACTGACAAAAATAAACTGTCTGGGTGTAAAAAGAAGGGGAAAGGTAAAACAAAAAAAATGTTTCTCAGAAAGAAAAACCCACTAAAAATGATCCTATTGACGAGAAAGGAAACCTCACTATCCTTGCCTTATATATAATGAAGATCATTATATGAAGGAATCCTCACATCGGGCAGAAGTAACTAAATTCATAAAAGGTTCTCCAAGCCCATTTTTTTGAAAGGATCCCTATCCTTCTCAAGAAAGAAAAATGGTTTCACATAACCCATCTTCTTCTTCCACATCGGATGATATCACGATGATGTCTTTGCATCAAGTTAGGGTAGCAACAACATAAAAATATTATAGATCTAAGGGTCTTGTTGTCAATGGGAACAAGTCTAGTCCATCTTGTCAACCTTCTAGTTCAATTCCTCCTCCTCCTTATGAACCATTATATATTGAGAAACCTAACCCTGACATAATGATTTGACCACCTCCCAAAGTTGTTCTTCGAAAATCATCTTTCAACCCACACGTTAGAGCTGCTCAGAACTATAACATTGTTGAAGACCCAACTATGTATCCTTCAACAATGTCATCCCTTAAAGTGCTACAAACATGTCCAACACAAAGAAAGTTATTATTGTCAACTATTAGGGAAATTTATCCTTAGGATTCAAATATTATTATCTTTGGTCTTGAAAGTCATATACCTAGACTCTTACATCAACTGACATTCCAAATTCAATTTTTTGTCAAAATCAAACCAATGCTTCAGAGAGTTATTGATGAAATAGCTTCTACGTGTATCATGTCTATTTCATGTTAGAAAGCTTTAGGTTCTCCATTTATCGATTAGTCATCTACCACTCTAAAAGCCTTAGATCGAAGATGTCTTCATCCTTATGGAATCCTAAATGATCTATCCATAGTTAGAAGGTAAGACGGTCATGATCGAAGTTGATGTTGTTGATGCCCAACTCGATTACAACATCTTTCTTGGTCAAAGCTGAAATTATGGTATGACTCCAGTGGTCTAATCACTTTTTCGCATGATAATTTTTCCCAATCAAGGAAGAATAGTAAAAGTAGACTAGTTGTCTTGCTATGCTTTCGACCATAACTCCACTGGTAGCATACCTTTTGTCGGAAAAATGATTACCCTTTATGAGGATATTGGTGTTGGTTTACTTAAGGATTCATCAATGATTTGAAATTTTGCACTCTTTCCACTAAACATTCCTTTTAATTTTTCCGAGGTTAACATGATCACATCAAGCACTATGGAATATTTTGATCTGTGAATAGTTCCTGTAGAATCGGAATTAACCTCGTATGGAAATGAGATACCTTTGAGGCTGCTTGAATTAGCTTACTAGGCAGTTCAATCATTTTCCGATCCACCATATTCTAAAATTAATCAAGTGAATGTGATCAATAATTATTATTCCTGGTTACCTTTGTTGGAAACAATTTCACTTCCTAATCCTTTCGACCATATATTTCTAGCTGATGAGAGTATTATGGATGTCATGATTTTGGATGAAATCCCATGGGATGATTATCATCATCGTTAATATTTTCTCTCTAACATTGATATAATTGTGAGTAATTTTTCAACTATATTTTTTACTCATATCGTAGATAATCTAGAATGGCCCATGTCAGTTCTTCAACATGAATATGAAATGAATGTGGGAAACATATATATGAAAATTTTCATTGATATCTCAGTCAAAGCAGGAATTATAGAGAAAATTCACATAGGTGCTTCATGCTCCCTTGAAGAAATCGAAACATACAAATCCCTATTTCAATAATTTCATGACATTTTTTCCTCCTCCTATGAGGAAATGCTAGGAATTGACCCTGTTATTGTTGCGCACGAGGTTAAGACTTACCTAAATGTAAAAACTATCAAACAATGATTAGATCTAGTGCATCCATGAAAGGCTACTCCTATTAAAGCTAAGGTTGTGAAATTGCTTAAAGCAGGTTTTATCTACTGGGTTCTCTTGACTTATTGGGTTTCCAATATTGTCCCTATTAACAAAAAGAAGATAACCATCAGAGTGTGCATATATTATAGGGATATTAAGAAGATTTGTCCCAAAGACCACTATCCTACACCCTATATCGATCAAATAATTGATGATTGTGCTCACAATGAAATCCTTTCATTCATGGATGAATTTTATGGCTACAACCAAATCAACATACTCCCAACGAATCAACATAAAAGTATGCTCATTTTTTCGTGGGAGATCTTCTCTATTAGGTCCCTATAATACTAGTGATTCCCTCATTACTATTATCATTGTAGCCCTTACTGTTATTACTGTGCCCCTATTTTCCACATATGGTTATTAGTGTGTCCCATAGAAACCCACTATTGTTACTGTTGTGCCCTTATGTTATTACTGTTATGGCAGCTTTGATTACATTGTGACCCCTTAGACTCCTATATATAGAAAGGAGGTTTAGTCATTTGAAACATCCAAAAATTGTTCATTTGTGTAATGTAAAGGAGGTTTCCCCCACGAAGTGGCTGATTTTGAAGGCATTCATCTATATTTTCTTCTATTTTGTGAGCTGGTTGCATAACATTTGGTATTAGAGCTATGGATTCTAGTGTTTTGCTGCTTCAAACAGGTCATTGTGGCATGTTCGCTATAACTTTTTTTTGCGACGTTTCAGAAGCTAAAAGCAAAACCCGTTTGAGAAGGAATCACTCTGAACCCCGAGTCTGAAATGTAGATATTTGCTCGCTATATCTATGGAGATATGATCCAACGACATCAGGGTTTTTGCAGGATCCCGAATTATATCTCAAAGAGGTGACCTAGGTAACATCGTCATAACATGTGTTCTGAGAATCATATCGTAATTTCGTAAGACGATTGAGAAAGAGGACAACCTGTAGTTTTATGTATAGCTGTTTTAGGTACTAAGGTCGAATCAGTGACATGTGGCACGTCGTACAAGTTCTCTCTATTGAACCAGCCTATAATCAATTCACCGTGTGAGATTTGGCATAACTCCTCCTTGGAGAATGAAATCTTGATAAAACCTCTGGGGTTAGAAAGAGGACTTAGAGGGCTACCATAATATGCAATTTCAAATCTTGGAGATCTACAATTACAGACATACAATAGATTCAATATTGAGCTCTTACAAACTGAAAAAGTTGTGTAGTCTTGTTTTTTACTTTTGCACCAAATTAGTTTGACAAATTAGTTTGAAGGAATTCAAAGGGCATAGTGAAGCATTATTAGCATTAATTGAGGCCCCGAAGAAAAAAATGGAAACACCTAGTAAGCAACCTGAAATATCTAGCATGACTCATGAATAAGAGGAAGAAATGCAACATGATATATCAAAATTACGTGACCAAGTGCAACAAAATTCACTCTCTCAGAAAGTAACAGAAGCTAAGATGGATGGCTTAAAAAAATGCATGGGAGATAAAATGGATGGTTTAAAGAAAGGAATGGAAGCTAATATGAATGAATTGGAAGCAAAGATGCATGGTTTGGAAGCTAAGATGAATGACGTGGAAGCTAAGATGGAAGGAAAAATGGATGATTTGAAGACAAATTTCACAAAGTTGCTACAATAAATGTTTACGAACAGAGAAATGATAGTAAAGGAAACTCATGATGAGAACATAATAAATGTTAATCATGATTTCATAGACTCTAATGTTGGATTGAGACCCACCATGCTCCAAAGATTAATATGAGGATGTTTGATGGCAAGGATCTTGTAACATGGATACTATAGATGGAGCAATTTTTTGATCTTGATAATGTGAAAAACACACAAAAGGTACGCATTGAAACTTTATATTTGGAACAAAATTAGTTTGTATGCTATTGATGGCTTTGCTCTCGTAAACAAATTGTCACTTGGGGAATTTTTATGGAAGAAATGATAGCACATTCTGAGGATACAAAAAGCAACAATTTGTTTAGCCAACTGATAAATCTAAAGCAAAAGGGTTCAATGATGGAGCACATTGAGGACTTCGAAAAATTGAATATAAGGGTAAAATATATTCTAGAGGAGCATAGGATTGATGTGTTCATAGGGCTTTAAAGGATAACATGCAACTTGAGGTTTGCCTTCTGGAACTTGATTCATTAGAGAAGGCATTCAGGTTGGCAAGAAAAATGAAAAGCAAAATTATGGCAACCAGGAAGCCTACCACCCACAACTATAAAGATGGAAGTGTTGTTTACCCTAGCCTTCCACAACCTACAAGGTTGACACCACAACAGTTGGAAGAAAAAAGAGAAAAAGGGCTTTGTTACAGTTGTGATAGAAAATACACTAAAGGTCATAAATGTGCTGAGAAGAAATTATTTAACATAGATTTTTTAGAGGAGGAAGAAAAGTAACAAGAAACGTCAAGAGAAGAGGATATACACCATGAACAAACCCTAGAGAAAGAAGAAATGAATGCGACCATATCTTGCAATGCATTGGCTGGAATTACCACTCCTCAAACTATCAAGATATAAGGACATATAAAGAAGAGAAAGGTAATAATATTGATTGATTTGGCAGTACCCATAATTTTATTCATTGTGATATAGCCAAGGAATTGAACTTCTTCCTATATCTAGCACAAGAGTGTCAAGTGATGGTTGCAAGTGGAGGAACCATAAATTTATCTAGAAAGTGCCATAATATCAAGCTATCCATGGGAGAATATGTATTGAATATCCCAATGCTTTCCATTCCAATGGGTGGTGCTGATGTTGTAATAGGAGGCCAATGGCTACAACCCTTGGGTGCAACAACTTTTAATTTTCAAGAACTTTTCATGAAATTTCGTGCGAAAGGAAAGGAAGTTGAATTAATGGGTATCGCAGGCAAACCGGGAAACATACACAACTCTAACAGAATGAAAAATCTTCTAAAGAAAGAACAATGAGGCGTAATTGCACAATTATGTTCTGTAGAGGTTCCCACATCGACATCATTTATTTCCCAAGATCTCCAAAAAGTCTTGGACAATCATTCCAAGGTATTTGAGACTCCCAAAGGCTTCCCACCTATTCATGATCATGATTATGTTATCATTTGATTCCAAGAAGTGTTCCTCTAAACATTTGGCCCTACAGATATCCCTATTCCCAAAAGAGTGAAATTGAACGTATGGTTGCGAAAATGCTAAAGGCTGGTATAATTCAACCTAGTCAAAGTTCTTTCTCTCCTCTAGTAGTATTGGTGCACAAGAAGGATGGATCATGGCACATTTTTCCGGATTATAGCGAGCTCAACAAGCTCACTATTAAAGATAAATTTCCCATTCCTGTCATTGATGAATTATTGGATGAATTGCATGGTTCAATTTACTTCACCAAGTTGGGACTTCGTTCATGATATCATCAAATCAGAATGAAGACTAAAGACATTCTGAAAATACCATTTAGAACTCATGAGGGTCATTATTAATTTTTGGTCATGCATTTTGGCCTTACTAATGCACCTTCTACATTTCGAGGTTTGATGAATTCCATTTTAAAATCCTTCTTTAGAAAAATTGTGTTAGTATTTTTTGATGATATGCTAATCTACAAAAAGTCTTGGAAGGATCATGTTCAACATGTTGACAGGGTGCTCAACTATTGGAGAAGAAACAATTATATGAAAAAACCTACAAATATTTCTTTGGAGTACAATAGGTGAAATATATGGGTAATATTGTATCTCATGAAGATGTTAAGGTAGACCCTAGCAAAATTAAAGCCATTAAGGAATGGAAAATCCCCACATCCATAAAGAATCTGCGAGGATTTCTCAGGTTGACAGGGTATTATCGCAAGTTTGTTAAGCATTATGAGAGAATAGAATCACCTATAACAACATTATTGAAGAAAGATGCATTTTCATGGATTCTAGAAGCAACAAACACCTTTGAACATCTTAAAGAGGAAATCTGCCAAGAAACGGTATTAGCTACATCAGACTTCACAAAAACCTTTATTGTGGAATGTGATCCTCCAAGAAATGGAATTGGTGTTGTTTTAATGCAAGAAGAAAGACCCATTGCTTTCGAAAGTCATCCAATCAAAGGAAATTACTTACACAAAGCTATTTATCAGAAGGAAATGTTGGCAATACATGCACTTAAGAAATGGTGACCCTACATAATGGGAAGACACTTCAAGGTAAAAAGAGATCATAATAGTCTTAAATACTTTTTAGAACAAATATTATCCTCTGAAGAGAAGAAATAATGGGTCACAAAGATGTTGGGTTATGACTTTGAAATAATCTACAAAAAAGGGAAGCAAAATGTTGTGGCAGATGCACTCTCAAGAAAGGATGAGGATGTAGAAGCATTCCTTTGGGCCATTTATATTATACAACCATATTGGATAAACAAAGAAATGGATGAATGGAAGAATGACAAAGAAGTCTGGGTACTCATTAAAACGTTACAACAATATCCCAGTACATCTGAGACATTTAGCTAGAGAAATGATTCGTTATGGCACAAAGATCACTTATACCTACGTAAGAATTCCCAACTCAAACAAAAGATTCTTATGGAATTGCACACTTCTCCCTTAGGAGGGCACTTAGGATTTTTAAGAAATTACCACAAGGTTAAGAAGGATTTTTTTTGGGATGGCCTTAAATTGGATATTCAAAATTTTGTGTCGGAATGTTTGGTTTTCCAACAAAATAAAGTTTAAACAATTAAGACCCCAGGTCTATTACAACCTTTATCCATTCCAAGCTAGTGTTGGGACGAGGTTTCAATGGATTTTATCATAGGTTTATCCAAGTCTGAAGGAAATAGTGTCGTCATGGTGGTAGTTGACAAACTTACCATTTATTCACACTTTTGTGCATTATTGCATCCATTTGAAGCCATTATAGTTTCTACTGCATTTATGGAAACAATTCAAAATATATATGGAAACCCAAAGATTATTGTAAGTGACAGAGATCCCATTTTCACTGGAAATTTTTGGTCAAAATTATTTTCTCGTCTCGGTACTCAGTTAGGTGATAGCTCATCTTATCATCGTCAATCTGATGGGAAAATTGAGATAGTTAAAAAATATTTGGAAGGATATCTTCGTTGCTTTGTCTCTGATAAATAGACACAATGGTTCAAATGGTCGCCTCTAGCTAAATGGTGGTATAACAATTCCTTCCATACTGCAGCAAAAATGACCCACTTTATGGGACTTTATGGATATCATCCACCATCCATCACATCATATTTAAGAGAAAATTATAAGGTTCAAACAGTGAAAGATCACATCGAGCATCAACAACAAGCTCTCCAACTCTTAAAGGATAACCTAACTTTGGCGTAGAGTAGAATGAAACAATAGGAAGGTCAACATCACAGCAAAAGAAGTTTTGATGTAGGTGACTCGGTATTCCTATAGCGACAACCGTATAAACAAATGTCCCTCAAGAAAGCTAAGAAGGATAATAAACTATCACCAAATTATTATGGTCCATACAAGGTGTTGCAAAAGATTGGTACTATGGCATACAAATTGGAGCTTCCTGTAGCTTCTTGAGTGCACCCAATTTTCCATGTTTCATGTTTAAAGAAGGTTAGGTGATAAGCTCCCAGTTCAAACAATATTTGCAGAACTTGACGAGGAAGGAAAAATCATATTCGAACCTGAAGTAGTCACAGAAACAAGAACTCAACATCTAGGAAGTCGATCAATTTCGAAGTATCTCATCAAGTTGAAGAACTTACTCACTGATGATTCCACGTGGGAGCATGAGAATTTTATAGAGAAGCATCGATAACTACTCAAGTGTTGAGTACAACACTTTTTTGAAGGAGAGGGGCATGTAAGGTGCCTATAATACTAGTGATTCCCCCATTACTATTGTCATTGTAGCCATTACTGTTATTATTGTGCCCTTATTGTCCCCATATTGTTATCAGTGTGCCCCATAGAAACCCACTATTGTTATTGTTGTGCCCTTATGTTATTACTATTATGTCGACTTTGATTATATTGTGACCCCTTAGACTCCTATATATAGAAAGGAGGTTTAGTCATTTGAATCATCCAAGAATTGTTCATTTGTGTAATGTAAAGGAGGTTGCCCCCTTGAAGATGTTGATTTTGAAGGCATTCATCTATTTTTTCTTCTATTTTGTGAGCTAGTTGTATAACGTTTTCTTATCGAAAATTCCCATTCGGATTGAAGAATGCTAGTGGAACCTCCAATGGGCTATGGATTATGTATTTCATGATATCATGCATATTGTCTAACCTTATTTGATCACTTACATACTCATTCCCTGAAATGGGAGGATCATCCAACACATTTGAGAGCTATATTTATCAGGTTCCTACACTAAAATATACGATTGAACCCTCACAAATGTCTTTTTTGTGTGCAATCTTGTCGATTACTAGTATTTTCCATTTCAAAGGAAGGAATTCATGTCGATCTAATCAAGGTAGAAGCTATTATGAATTTTCATGTTTGCAAGGGAAAGGAAACGTTCTACATTGATTCATTCAGAACTACACTGAGCTAACTAAATATTTTACTGAAATATTAAAAAGGGGCATCTCATTTATATGGGAAAGTGTTTCCCAAGAAGCATTTGATGCACTTAAACACGCATTGACCCATACACCATTGTTGCATCCTCCTGATTATCAATGAGACTAATTTTTGTATTTAGTTGCAGTCGATGTCACCATTGGTATGGTTTTAGTTCAAGAAGTTTAATTGAATGATGAGAAATTGAAATATTACTTGAGCTGAAATCTTACAAAAACCAAAGTCAAACATGCACATGTGGAGAAATTTTCCTTGGGATTCATTTAAGTTGTCCAATGATTTCATCACTACATCATATTCTACAAAATGATAGTGATTTCCGATGGAAACCCCATGGTTTACATTCTTATGAGATAGTTGCTAGGGGGGAGTATTCTAAATGGATAGTTATTTGGAAAGAATTTAATTTGGAATTCATAAAATATAAATCTAAGAAATCATTAGCATTTTTTGAATTATTATGTGACTTTTCCTATAGTAAGACATTAACCGTGGAAAAGGATTTTTTCTCAAAAGAATCCCTCTTTATTGTTAGTACTTTAGACCCCTCGTATAGAGATATCATCATCTATCTTCAAACCTAGAATTTTCAGCCAGAATTGAGTCAAATCGATCCTCGTCATTTTCAGTACAATCCCAACAATACAATATTGTTGGGGATACACTTTATCATTGTGGTGTTGATTCCATCTTCAAACAATGTTGGACTCACAAGGAAGTCGAAAATTAATGTACCTGAAACTCTGAGCTCAATCCACTTTTATTACAAGCAACAGATCTCAGTATACATACAAATCAATCTTCTTTACTTCTAAAATGTCGAACTACCAAAATAGAAACTCCATTTCTCTTAAACATAAAACTGGATTCTTCCTTGTTTCATACTGGCGTAGCCCATCACATTCTTTTACCAACGCATAATAGATAACAACCACTGGTTTTAAACAAAGAAGAAAAACATTTCCGTCCATTTAGTATTTGAAAACGCAGGTCCTTATTCGACAGATATGATTATCTGAATAAAAGAATAACTTAAAACGCTGGTTTAAAACAGCTTCAGGCATATAAAGATTTTAGTATATAATCATTAAAAAAAAATATCACTATCTATCGACCGATGAGCCAATTCAAGGCTATAACACACAATTACAAAATGCGCCTTTAATCTGTAGAATTCCTTCTACATTTCATCACCGAATGCAGATCATAGATTACTGTTTTTTTTTAACAAAATGTTGCCGGTCTCTCCCCATTCCCCCTTGACCGCAATTTTTCAAATGAATACGCGTCTCCCAGCCATATCTCAGTTGGATTTTTATTTCACCCCCTATTCGCCTTCTTCCAGCTCATTAATACAGGTTCGATATATGTGAATATCGATTGACCGATATTCCGGTCCAACACAACTATATTTGCCACAATCGGCGGTCAAAACAAATATATAACATATATATATATAAATTTATCAGATTTCATGCGATCTGAACCAAGATTGCCCACGAGGAATTGGCGTTGATACGCTCCAAGGTATTAACTATTAGAGATCTTCAGTTTACAAATAATTGCCTCCAGAATCACCCCTTTTTTAACTCCTGTTATAATAGTTACCAAATATGTCTGGTGGTAAGGATTTGTTTCGATGTTTTGTGGATTCCATGGCCAGTTCTTCTACACAGAATCCCCTCGCTGGTTACAATTTCCCTATATATTTTCCACTAATTACTCTAACAAATAGATAATGTAATCTTCCATAAATTTATTCTAACAGAAATATTTTGATGCGCCTAACAAATCTTATCACAAAATGGAGATATTTCACTTATTATAATAAGAAACTGATTATGAAATCGACTCTCATAGTAATACTAAAATCAACAGCAAATGAAGTCCACTTTGTCAAGCCACAACATGTGGACAACTTTCCACATTGTTGGCCACTTCCGATGCTCCTGCATCAGACTCCTGGAGAAGAAAAGATTGGCTCTTTAAATTTTCAGGATTTATGCCATATTTCCGCAATTCAGTTGCTGTCAACCAACTAGAATCTTCCATTGGCTGCTCTTTCCACTTGACAAGATATTGAAAATATGTTTGTCCTCGAGTTTTCTTGGATATCCTTTGATCTAAAATAGCTTCAACTTCTTTCTTGAATGTTTTTGGTACCTGTTCTTCCCAATCCACAGTTTGAACTTCATCATCTGTAGCTTCAGTCTGCAACTCTGTTTCTGCCTCTCTAAATGGATACAAGTCTGCAATATTAAAAATGGGAGATATTCCGATCCCTTCCGGCAACTCAATCTCATATGCATTGGCTGAAAATTTCCTTTTGATTTTACAGGGTCCTATCTTCTTCAGTTTCAGCTTATTGTAAGTTTTTGTAGGAAATCTCTCTTTCCTCAAATATGCCATGACCAAATCTCCTACCTGAAACTCTTTTTCTCTCCTTCTCAAATCTGCTCTCTGCTTGTATCTCTTGCTGCTTTCCTGTAGTTTACCTTTAACCTCTTCCTGTAGCTTCTGCATTTGTTCAGCAAAATCTTCAGCACTTGCACTTCTGGCTTCTTGTTTCCCCAAGTCTCTTAGCTCATATACTCCTCTCGGATGCATTCCAAAGACAATCTGAAATGGACTCATTCCAGTGCTTCGGTTTGGTGTGTCATTGTAAGCAAATTCAGCTTGAGCTAATGCCAAATCCCACTGTTTGGGATTCTGATGTACTAAACTTCTTAATATATTCCCCAAGCTTCTGTTTACAAATTCAGTTTGACAATCCGTTTGAGGATGGTAAGCTGAACTAAAACTGAGTTTAGTTCCCAATTTCTTCCAAAGTGTCCTCCAGAAATGCCCTACAAATTTAGTGTCTCGATCTGATACAATACTTACAGGAAAACAATGCAATCTTACAATCTCTGAAAATAACAAATTTGCTATGTGTGTGGCATCATTAGTCTTCTTACAAGAAACAAAATGAGCCATTTTAGAAAATTTGTCTACAACAACATAAATAGAATCGTTTCCTCTATGAGTTTTCGGTAAACCCAAAACAAAGTCCATACTCACTGCATCCCATGGTCTATCTGGTATGGGCAATGGCTGATATAGTCCGGTATTTTGACTCCTTCCTTTGGCATACTGACATACCCTGCATTTCTCAACAAACTTTTTAACATCAATTTGCATTTTAGGCCAATAATAAAAAGCAGTCACCTGAGCGAAAGTTTTGTCTTGTCCAAAATGACCAGACAATCCTCCACTGTGCTTCTCTTTAATGATGTTCTCTCTCATTGAACATTTAGGAATGCATAATTTGTTGCTTTTAAATAACAGGCCTCCTTGAATAAGGTAATCCATCCATTGACTTCTGTTATTGCTCACTGGATTCTGCATTGTTGTGTAGATGTCTTTAAAATCCTCATCATCCTTGTACATTTCTATCATTTCCTCAAAATCTACAACACCCACTTTAAATTATTGCAAAAGAAAACTTACTCTGCTCAATGCATTCGCCACTTTGTTAGACTTACCACTTTTATGCTTTATTTCAAAAGTGAAACTTTGCAGAAATTCCACCCACTTGGTGTGCTTCTGATTTAGCTTTGGCTGATTATTAATAAACTGCAAAGCATGGTTGTATGAATATAAGATGAACTCCTTCGGTAGCAAGTAATGCCTCCACTTTTTTAATGCCTGCACAATAGCGTAAAATTCTTTATCATAAGAAGAATATTTTTTCTTTGCATCATTTAACTTCTCGCTGAAATATGCTATCGGCCTTTGCTCTTGACTTAGCACCACACCAACTGCTTCTCCACTAGCATCGGTTTCCACTTGAAAGAATTTCTCAAAATTTGGTAAGGCTAGAATAAGCTTTTCCGTTATCTTTCTTTTCAACAAATTAAAATTCCTATCAGCTGCTTCTGTCCATATTAATGGCTGATTGACCTCCTTTATTGTCTCAAGGATTGGTGCACAAACTTGACTAAATCCCTTTATAAATTTTCGGTAGAAACTAGCAACTCCACGGAAACTTCTTACCTCAAAGACACTCCTGGGAGTAGGCTAGTTTTTTATTTCTTGTACCTTTTCCGGATCCATTTTCAAACCATCTCTGGAAATCACAAATCCAAAATATACCAGCTCCTCTTTCATGAAACTACATTTCTTCAGATTGATTAGTAGTTTCTCTTTCTGCAGAGTTTTCAAAACTAACTTCAAGTGTTCCAAATGCTCCTATTTACTTTTGTTGAAAACTAGAATATCATCAAGGTAAACAACAACAAATTTACTTGTATATTCTTTCAGAACCTCCTTCATTAGTCTCATGAATGTGTTGGGTGCATTAGTGAGCCCAAAAGGGATCACTAGCCACTCATACAATCCACTGTTGGTTTTGAAAGTTGTTTTCCACTCATCGCCTTCCCAAATTCTGATTTGATGATATCCGCTTTTCAGATCTATCTTAGTAAAGTACCTGGATCCACTTAAACAATCCATTAAATCATCCATCATGGGCAAAGGAAATCTATACCTTACTGTTATCTTGTTGATAGCTCTGGAATCGGTGCACATGCGCCATTCTCCTCCCTTTTTCGGACTAAGCATCATTGGCACAGCACACGGACTCAGACTTTCTCGAATCAGCCCCTTGTCCATCAGTCCTTGAACCTATCTTGCAACTAAAGCATTTTCCTAAGGAGTTAATCTATATGCATCTTTATTAGGTAGACTTTCTCCTGGTATTAAGTCGATATGGTGACTTATACTTCTAATCGGTGGTAATTCATTTGGCAATTCATCCACGATGATATCCATGTAACTATTTAACACAGATTGAATTTCTTCAGGAAAATCATTTAAATTTTTGGAGGTTAAAATTACCTTTGGCCTCCCCACGATAGAGAAATGCATCTCTTCGCTTTTATCCACCTCTTGTAGCAATTCTTTGCCACTTATCAACATAATATTGTTTTTAGGCAGTTCTTTATCAGCATCATTCTTTACTAGCAGCAACGTATGTTTAACTCCATCCTTTTCTATGGTGTATGTATTTCTTCTTCCATCATGAATTTCCTTTCGGTCGAATTGCCATGGTCTCCCCAATAACACGTGACATACATCCATGGGAATTATGTCACATAAAATCACATCTTTATATGTACCAATCTGCATTTCCACATTACACTTTTCTGTCACGATGACTTGATGACCCTTCTGAAGCCAAGATACTTTGTAAGGTGCAGGATGTGCTCTTCTTGTCAACCCAAGCTTTTCCACCATTTCTGTAGACACAAGATTGTCAGTACTCCCACTATCAATTATAACCTTACAACACTTACCCTTTGATTTGCATGTAGTTCTGAACAAGTTCTTCCTTTGCACAGGTTCTTCAATCTCTTTTTCTGATCTAAGCAAAGTTCTTCTGAGCAGCAATGATTCACCTTCCTCCGGTGGTTCTTCCTTCTCTACAAGTCGAGGTGGTTCTGACTTTGCCTCAACCACATTTGCACCCCTCTAGCTTGCTGATTTGTTATGAGGACAGTCCCGCGACATCTGTCCCCATTCTCCACACGTATAACACCTAACATCTCTTCCTTGCCCTCTTCCTCTGGGCACGAATCTCCCTCTACTAGATTCACCCATCTGTGGTGATCTGCTGCTTAAACTTCCTGCTTCAAACTGATGTTGTGTTCCTCTGGATCTGGTTGATCCTCTACCTCTTGTTGAGCTCTTTCCTTTGTTTCTTTGACTCTGTTTCCGCAATATTTTCTCCTCTGCTTTCAAACTTGCTTGATAGGCATCTACAACAGTTTTCAAACTTAACAGGCTAATCTCCTCTTGGATCTCATACCTTAGCCCATTAACATATCTGGCTACTTTCTCCAGATCATCTTCTACATGCCCTCTTCTGATGCTTAACCTGTAAAATTCTTCAGTATATTCTTTAACAGACATTCCTTTCTACTTCAGATTTTGCATCTGCTTAAAAGGATTCAAATTATAGTCTTTAGGCAAAAGCTTGGCTTTTAGTTTGCTTACCATTTTATCCCACTGCTTGATCTTAGATTTACCCTTTCTCATTCTTGATGTCTGTAACTCGTCCCACCAGATGGTTGCATGGAGCTTCAGTCTAGTGACTGCAAACTTCACCCTCTTATTCTCCTCAACCTCTTCATAATCGAAATACTGATCTATGGATCTGATCCAATCCATGAGCTCTTCTGCATTCAAACTCCCTTCATACATAGGAATTTCTATCTTGGGTTTGCTTCCAACATTTGCTAGCATCTTGAGGACTTTGGCAGTTTCGTTTTCTTCTCCTGCTTCTGCTTCTTCATCAGATTCTTCTGAAGAACTCTCAGCTCCCTCATCATGCACTCTTCTCTGGGTTCTTTCCATTGTCTCCATTCGTTCATGCAGTCTTCGCACTTCTTCTATCAAGAGTGCATTTGGTTCTGGTCTTCCTCGACCAATTCCTCGCCTTGGCGGCATCTTGGCTGCAAACACCTGTATCTTTTGGCTCTGATACCAAATAATGTACCTGAAACTCTGAGCTCAATCCGCTTTTATTACAAGCAACAGATCTCAGTATACATACAAATCAATCTTCTTTACTTCTAAAATGTCGAACTACCAAAATAGAAACTCTGTTTCTCTTAAACATAAAACTGGATTCTTCCTTGTTTCATACTGGTGCAGCCCATCACATTCTTTTACCAACGCATAATAGATAACAACCACTAGTTTTAAACAAAGAATAAAAACATTTCCGTCCATTTAGTATTTGAAAACGTAGGTCCTTATTCGACAGATATGATTATCTGAATAAAAGAATAACTTAAAACGCTGGTTTAAAACAGCTTCAGGCATATAAAGATTTCAGTATATAATCATTAAAAAAAAATATCACTATCTATCGACCGATGAGCCAATTCAAGGCTATAACACACAATTACAAAATGCGCCTTTAATCTGTAGAATTCCTTCTACATTTCATCACCGAATGCAGATCATAGATTACTGTTTTTTTTTAAACAAAATGTTGCCGGTCTCTCCCCATTCCCCCTTGACCGCAATTTTTCAAATGAATACGCGTCTCCCAGCCATATCTCAGGTGGATTTTTATTTCACCCCCTATTCGCCTTCTTCTAGCTCATTAATACAGCTTCGATATATGTGAATATCGACTGACCGATATTCCGGTCCAACACAACTATATTTGCCTCAATCGGCGGTCAAAACAAATATATAACATATATATATATATATATATATATATATATATATATATATATATATATATATATATATATAACAATTTATCAGATTTCATGCGATCTGAACCAAGATTGCCCACGAGGAATTGGCGTTGATACGCTCCAAGGTATTAACTGTCAGAGATCTTCAGTTTACAAATAATTGCCACCAGAATCACCCCTTCTTTAACTCCTGTTATAATAGTTACCGAATATGTCTGGTGGTAAGGATTTGTTTCGATGCTGTTGTGGATTCCATGGCCAGTTCTTCTACGCAGAATCCCCTCGCTGGTTACAATTTCTCTATATATTTTCCACTAATTACTCTAACAAATAGATAAGGTAATCTTCCATAAATTTATTCTAACATAAATATTTTGATGCGCCTAACAAATCTTATCACTAAATGGAGAGATTTCACTTATTATAATAACAAACTGATTATGAAATCGACTCTCATAGTAATACTAAAATCAACAGCAAATGAAATCCACTTTGTCAAGCCACAACATGTGGACAATTTTCCACATTGTTGGCCACTTCCGATGCTCCTGCATCAAAAATGCATTGAATGACTTCCATTCTAGATCTTGTGGTGGTTATATGTTAGGGTTTTCCACTGCTCAATACTGCACGCTAGTTGCTTATGGCATTTGATGTTCAAAGATTGTATAATTGCAGTCCAGAATTGCCATAATTTCCAAATATATGATCACAAAATGTGTGGACATTCATCTCCTCTTAATGTTATCATTGCTATTGGTTCTTTTGCTAAATGGGGCATCGATTTCCTTACATGTAACCCTTAGTCGACTGTGGGGCATGGGTACATTATCCTAGCGGTAGATTATTTTACGAAATGGTCTGAAGAGATGCCTACATATAAGCATGATGGAAAAACAATAGCCATTTTCATATTCAATCATGTGATTTCTAGGGCCAAGTTCCATAAGCCATCGTCATCGACAATGGTAGCCATTTTTGAAAATTTATGATGACTCACTTATTGTGAAGCTAGGCTTGCGTCATGATAGTTCTACTACATGATACCTACAAGAAAATGGGCAAGTAGAAGTTGTTAACAAGATCTTGACCACCATGATTAAACAAATTTTCGGAGTTCATAAACGAAATTCGTATCTAATGCTTTTTTCAACCTTGTGGGCATATCGTACCTCAACAGAAACTACGACTAGTTTTAGATCCTTCGAGTTGGTTTAGGGTATGGAAGCAGCTTTACCAATTGAATGTGAAATATCGCCTTTGAAACTGACAATTGAATTATCGCCAACCACTTATGCATAAGAGGAATGTTTTATGTACTTAGAACGACTAGATGAGACTCGTTGTGAGTTTGCATTAGCTAGGAAGACTCAAAAGAGACAAGTTAAGGCAGAGTATGGTCAATCTTTAAAACCCCTTTCATATTCAAAAGGGGGTCTAGACATGGTCTATGATCAAAAACACAATAAATTAGGTGATGGTCAATTTCATCCCACGTGGCATGGCCCTTATATTGTAAAACATGTATTGGAAAATGGGGCCTATGCGCTAGTTGAATATGACAACATTTCTTTAGGAAAGCGCAGAAATGGTCTCTACTTGAAAAATATTATGTTTTAATCACTCAGTGTAGAATTTTCATATTGTTATATCATATCTTATATGTGGCATTTTCAGCAGCTTTTTACGATTTTAAGCTACTTCTCCTACTTATCTTGTGGTACACTTCATTAACAGATGTCGACGATCCCTCAAACCTACATTGGCTTTTACTGATGGAGCTAGTCATAGTCCTTTGAATTTGTCTTCCGCAGCTCGGATCATTTATTCACCGAAAGATTAGTTAGATTATATTCAATGGATATGCTTGTTCGAACAACAAATAACATCGCAAAGTATAGTGTAGTGATTGAAATAATATCTGATTCCCTTTCATTTTGCATTCATCGATTGATCATTTGGTTAGATTCTCAACTCATAGTATTACATTTCAACGCTGCCTATTTAATAAGAAGTGCTTCAATGTTAAGAAGGTTTTTGTGGGTTCGGCTCTTGGAGAGAGTTTTATTACATAGAATATAAACACATTCTAAGACGTTTAAACAACTTAACTTATGCATTGGCTAATTACTTCTTAAATTGGAATTTGTAAAACATCTGTAAGAAATCAAAAGAAATATTCATCCATATATTGTACAAGATGAAATGAAATAGAAGTAGTAGCTTTCATTATTGAAATGTCTATAAAATGTGTGATTTTTCCAAAAATTTCATCCAAAGACATGAGGCCAAATGGCTTTTATTATTTGAACATGTCGGTATATCATCAAAACACAAAATATAGCCCTAAGACTAGTAGTTGGACATGATGATCATGGTAACAAACAATAGCGCGAGCTACTCCTGATAGAAAGCGACTAATCAGTCAAGGAACCCCCAGCCTGTGCCTATGATAGCAGAGAGGCAGGTCATCAATCCCAACATTTGGGATGTCTAAGGTCAACCTCTCTAGGCTTTCCTCCATCTCAGTCAATGCCTCAATTGCATTGGGGTTCTGTATTGTGGGAAATATTGGATGCTCACTACGCTTTTCAAATCTGCATAGTCCTGTTGGTCTCACCAGGCTGACATCTGCATGATGATTTCAGACAATTATTTTTAGATGCCAAAAAATAAACAAAAATTAAAAAATTAAAAAACAACCAAAATGTGAAGTTTCTTTTTACCTAGGTCACCCCACTACATTCAAAATAGTAGTTTCATATCTGGATGACCTCTGTAAACCATCGCTTCATATGGAATGCCTTCAATCACAATGATTTGATGTTCCAAGCATCGAAAGAAATTAAGATTATATCAAATTGTTGGCCCTTTTCTGCCTCTGTGTTGTTCTATCAATGTGACCCACTTCAGCATCTGAGGGTCTCATGGTCCTCCTCCATCTATGGCTACTTATGGAGCGAGAAGTGGGATGCTCGCTAGAGAAAACAAGATGACAAAGGAACCGTACCAAAAATTCTTGAGTTTTTCACGTTTCACTCTAGTTAGTTTCCCTTTCAAGTTCACAACTACCCTGTTGCACCAGTTGAATATTGTAGGTTGCAAGGACTCTATGGAGATCTTCATATGATCCTTGGTAAGCAAGTGAATAAATAAAATTCCACCTCGTTGTGCAAGATTGAAATATATAGCCCTCAAAGGAAGCATGTCAATGGTTTTGATATCAAGTATGACGTCTTTGAGAGAAACTCCTTGAAAGAAATGGTGCACTAGATATGTGGGAGTTGTTACACCTATGTCCATACAGATAAATGTCCACTGCATTGATGGTTTACCTGGAGAAGATGGCTCGTGATTTGGTCCAACAATTTGCCTAGATTCTGCCTCTAAAGTTCTTGGTGAAATTGCACTCTATCCCTCTCAAATGGTATAACACAGAAATGGTAATTTTGTTTTACCTGTTTGGATTTTATAAGTTTCTAGGCCCCTTAAAATATTATATTTTTCCTATTAGCCTCTGAAATCCAAAATTTATTTTTTTTAGTATATTTTTTAGCGGTGATGATTATTTTTTATTTTAAGTATGAAAATCATAGGTTATTTACAAAAATGAATCATTTTGGCATTGATTATATTTTTATCACTCTTTTGAACTCATTAAAGACTTACAAAAACGAAAAACAAGGAGTTTTTTTTATGCCCTTTTAAGACTCCCTAAACATGAAAATATCTTCAAGTACTTAATTATTCGAACACATACAAGTAGATGAACAATCGTCTATTCAATATAAGTTTACCTCTTTTATAGACTAAACAATACAATTTATGAAAAACGTATACATTGAATAATCATGTTCAATAGCGTTCTCTCCTCCATTATTTTACCCTTTTTATGGGCTTGAGGGACTAAATATACGAAAACGCGCATTTCAGAGTTTACTTATGTTTTTCTCCTGACTCTCTAAAAATGGAAAGCGCCAAGCTTTAATTTCTCTAGGCTTGTTAAAACTTTACGTCTAAAAAAATGAATGAAGCTTTTTTCATGTCTTTTCAAAATCTTTAAACATGAAAACGACATCGAGTTACCCCTTCACTAGTCTCGTAAACCTTAAACAGCGCAGGACTCGTCAATCATAATGAGACCAAACCACTCCTTCCTAAGGTTCGTTAAAGGATCATGACATGACCAAACCACTCCTTCCAAGGGTTCGTTAAAGGATCATGACAAGACCAAATCACTCCTTCGCATTCAATAAGAAGTGCTTCAATGTTAAGAAGGTTTTTGCATGTTCAAATATTGGAGAGAGATTTTTATTACATCGAATATCAACACATTCCAAGACGCTTAAACAAATTAGCTAATGCATTGGCTAATTATTTGTTAAATTGGAATTTCTAAAACATCTGTTAGAAATCAAAAGAAATATTCATCCATATATTGTACAAGATAAACTAAAATAGAAGTAGTAGTTTTCATTAGTCAAGCGTCTATAAAAAGTGTGGTTTTTACAAAAATCTCATCCAAACACATGAGGCCCCATGGCCTTTATTATCCAAACATGTTAGTACATCAGCAAAAAACAAAATATAGCCCTAATACTAGTAGCTATGCATGATGACCATGGTAACAAACAATAGCACAAGCTACTCCTCATAGCAACCGACTAATCAGTCCAGGAACCCCCACCATGTGCCTTTGATAGAAAAGAGGTAGGTCATCAATCCAAACATCTGGGATGTCTAACGTCAACCTCTCTAGGTTGTGCTCTTGCTCAGTCAATGCCTCTGTTGCAGTGGGGTTATGTATTATGTGAGATACTCGATGCTCCCTGTACCTTTCAAATCTACATAGTCCTTCTAGTCTCACTGGGCTAACATCTGCATGATCATTTCATACAATTAGTTTTGGATGCCAAAAGATAAATAAAAAATTCAAAAATTCAA
Source organism: Pinus tabuliformis (assembly GCA_031772625.1). NCBI lineage: Eukaryota > Viridiplantae > Streptophyta > Pinopsida > Pinales > Pinaceae > Pinus > Pinus tabuliformis. Next base: position 472,791,857 of record CM062814.1, read on the forward strand.
AACAACCAAAGTGTGAAGTTGTTTTTTACCTACATCACCCCACTACATCCCAACTAGTAGTTTCATATCACGATCACCTCTGTAATCCATTCCTTTGTATGGAAAGTCTTTAATCCTGATGATTTGATGTTCCAAGCATCCAAATAAATCATGAGTATATCGAATTGTTGGTCCTTCGCCACCTCTGTGTCATGCCACCAATGTGAGCCACTTCAGCATATGAGGATCTCATGGTCCTCCTCCATCTATGGCTATATTTGGAGTGAGAAGTGAGATCCTCTCTGCAGAAAACGAGATGAAAAATGAACCACACCAAAAATTCTTGAGTTTGTCACTTTTCACTCTAGTTAGTTTCCCTTCTAGGTTGGAAACTGCCCCTTCGCACCAGTGGAAAATTGTAGGTTGCAAGGACTCTATGGAGATCATCATATGAGCCTTGGTGAGCATGTGAAGAGCTACACTTCCACATAGTTTTGTAACTGTAAAGTCAATAGCTCTCAAAGGACACCTGTCAATGGTTTTGATATCAATTCTCACGTCTTTGAGTGAAAATTCCTTAAAGAAATGGTGCACTAGATAGGTGGCAGTTGTTACACCACCTCATCTATGTCAATACAGATAAATGTCCACTCCATGACATGGAATCCCAGAGAAGAAATAAATGTCATTGGTATTGATAGTGAGTCTATGTTGTCCAATCACGAAGCATTCTTCCTCTACATTCCACTTTCTCAACATCCACTCCAATAAGTCTACCTAGGCCTTCATACCTACAATTGTGAAAAATTTATACATGCTATATCCTGTTCTTCATGTTGACGCTCTCTCCACTCAATTTTTATAGCTCAAAACCCTAGAAATAAACATGGAGGATCATTATAAGAAGTTGTTGTAATTTCTCTTTTCCTGAAAAAATTATGTGTTTCTATTTAATTTTTCAAATCCCATAGTGCTCTGTGCAACTGCTTATGGAAACCAGTGCAGATTATCATAGTTCTAGTGCCAGGAATTGCACACATCCCGTTTCTCTATGTTGAAAACATAGATGGTGTGTGCAGGCCTGATAAAGGTGAATTGCGCACACCGAGGGTAATTTTTCATTTGATAAACCCCCCTAGAAGCCAAAATACATGGTATATTGTGAAATAAAAACAATGAAAACGAAGATATCGGAGAGATAGTTTACTTGGAGAAGACGGCTCATGATTTGGTCCAACAGTTTTCCTAGAATCTGCCTCTTAAGTTCTTGGTGAAACTGCACTCTATCACTCTGAAATGGTAAAAGACACAAATGGTAATTTTTTTGTTATGTTTTTGGATTTTATAAGTTTTTAAGCCCATTAAAATATTATTATTTTCCTATTAGCCTCTGAAATCCAAAATTGATTTATTTTTACTATATTTTTCAGTGGTGATGATTATTTTTTATTTTAAGTGTGCAAATCATAAGTTATTTACGAAAATGAATCCTTTTGGCATTGAGTATATTTTTATCACTTTTTTGAACTCGTTAAAAACTTACTAAAAAGCAACACATGGAGTTTTTTTTATTGCCTTTTCAAACTCCCTAAACATGAAAATATCGTCAAGTACTTGGGTATTCGAACTCATACAAGTGGATGAACAGTAATCTATTCAATATAAGTTTACTCCTTTTATAGACTTAACTACACAATTTATGAAAAAGGTGTACGTTGAATAATCATGTTCAATAGAGTTCTCTCCTGCATTATTTAACCCTTTTTATGGGATTGAGGGACTAAATGTACCAAAAAGGACATTTCAGAGTTTATTTATGTTTTTCAACTGACTTTGTAAAAATGGAAATCACCAAGCATTACTTTCTCCAGGCTCGTTAAAACTTTACGTCTAAAAAATGAAAGAGGTTTTTTTTCGTGTCTTTTCAAACTCTTTAAATGTGAAAACAACATCGAGTTAACCCTTCATTAGACTCGTAAAACTTAAACAGTGTACGACTCATCAATCATGATGAGAAAAAACACTCCTTCCTAGGGTTCATTAAAAATACTTCGAAGGAATCATATGAAGGATGTGCTTAGAGGACAAGAATATGTTATCCTCCTCAACCTTTCCAAAAATAGAGAGGTACTTGCGAGTAATGGTGGGGATAAATTTGGAAAGAACCTTTTTTTTTGTATTACAAAAGGCAGTATGTCACTCTAGAACATGACACTCTGTCACTTTTGTGTCCAAGTTGAGAAATCCATTTGCCTCTCAGTTCACCATACCTCATTGAAAGTCTTCAGCTAGTTTGGGTATCATTTTTTAGTCAAATGTTGTAGGATAGTATGTCGTGTCGCCGATATGTTCAAGAGACTTCCAACCTCAGTAAAATTACATTGCCATTCATAAGTCTTCAATCACATCGATCATCCCTGAGTCAATCCTCGATTATTCCAAAATATTGTTCTTCAAAACTTGACATGAGTTTCATGTCCTAGGCACTTCTACGATGGGTCGCTTCCTATTGACTTAAACTTATTATCTAGGAAGTTGATCTAGAAACCTTCAGTAGCTTGGAGCGTGGATGCCTTAATGGCACATTTCTTGCCTTCGATGATAGGTTCTCATCATTTACCTTCAATTGAATGATTCTATGAGTGTCTGACATTGGAAACTCTATTCGCACTTCATAGATTGGATTGGAAGTACGTTGAGAACCATTGTTATTATTGGTGGTTTCTCTCGTGCTTGTTAACGATTTACATAACTGACCGGTAATCAAGTGGTTTCTATCATGTTCGACTACGATACATTAACTTGAAGCAAGGGAAATGCTTCATAAATCACAGAACCATGGACAAAGCCAAGACATGGCAACCCCAAACAACCTGTCGAAGCCACAAGAAAAGAACAACACCACGAGGTCGAAGAAGGACACAGGAAAGTGGTGTGAGTTCCATAAGAGCCCCACTCACAACACATGTGAGTGTCGGACCAAACAGTCATTGGTGGCTGAGTTGAAGGCTTTAGAATCAGATGCATGTTCCAACCCTGAGTCAGAACCTGATAAGAGGAATGGCAAAGGGAAGCAAATCATTGACGCAGAGCCTAGCGCCACTGTTTCCACCGCTAAGGTCCAAAAGAATGAGCCCAAACGTCCAGAGGAGGGGAGGCGTCTTTTCCACTCACAGATGTGGGGGAAGGGTTCGCCTCTGTAATTCATTATTGACAGTGGGAGCCAAAAGAACCTTATTTCAGCAGAGGTCACGAAGCAGTTGGGCCTACTTAATACACCACACTCGTAGTCATACAGCATTGGGTGGCTTCACCAAGGATGAGATCACTGAGTCCGCCAGCAGTGTCGCCTTCCCTGCAGCATCAAGCCCTTTACATATGAGGTATTGTGTGATGTTTCACCTCTTGATGTTTGTGATTTACTATTATGCCAACCATACTTATGGAAGCGAAATGTAGTGTATGAGTCAAGGCCTTGAGCAGTTATTATCATTTTGGATAATTCATTATACAGGATACCAAAGGTAGCCCCACCTACCACCACCTCTTTGATCAATACTAAGAAAGGAAGCAAGCTCATCTCCGAGACTAGGAAATTTAGTTTTTTGTCTAGTTCGCTCCCAAAGTAAGGGGAATATCGTCACCACATCCATGACCTCCACGAAGGGTTCCTGCACGCAGCAGTAGCAACAGAGGGATACGGTCATGAGAGAACACAGGAACAACTTCTCCTCACCCACAGGGGTACTGTTAGCTACCTATATCAATAGGTTTCATATTTCATGATTGGCAAAGAAAGTTCCAAATATGCTCTGCTTTGGTGATACAAAGATCCCATATTTCCATGAGAAGACAATGTGTGTATATAGCTTTATGTTGACTCAATTTTGATGGATGGTCCAACAGTCTAATCTGGATCATGCCATGTTTCAATTTTATATTGTAGAATAGAGAAAGAAGTCTGTCCAAACTGTTTAATCTTGGCATACCAGTAGCTTAGGTAGAGAAGTAAGGTTCCCAACTGCTTAATCTGGGACCTTGGAGGCAATAAGGGTAGCATTAGATAGAAAATCAGAAGGAAAAAGCCAAAGAAAAGAAAAGGCAAATAAGGGTCTGCAAGTCTAAGTGCACCCTCCATGAAGAAATAAAAAATGCTAGGCAAGTAGATGGGTAGGCAGATAGGGGTTGCAGAAATGTCATTCCTTACAATTGAATGTGTGCTAAGCTATTTACAAAGGAAAGTCAATGGATTGAGAAGGTCTTCTTCTCCATCAGCTTGCAACAAATCAAAGAAGCATCTCTAACTTCCCAATTTTCCCCTTTTCCCATTCATTACTAACATCCCCTCATCAGTTGAGATTCATGGAAGAATTTGTGGTTTTATGGTGGTTCTTATTCCTTCAAAAGCCACATTTCTTGTCTAAAAATCTTTTCATTTTGATCTACTCCCTAACCTAAGTGATTTTCAAATAAACTTAGTGATATCACCCGTCATCCACCCTTTCATCCACATTAATCCCTAACTTCTATTATATAATTCCCCTATGTTACCCTTTCCCTACTATTATAACACCATGGTGTATAAACCCCAAACATTGTATAAATATCCCTCCCTTTGGCATTATAGCCATATATCCTCTGCCAGGGATCAAATTGACATCTGGTCAGTTTGAGAAACCTAAGCTTTACCTCCGTTCCCCTTTCTGAAACCATTTGACCCATTAAACCGTTTATTTGCTAAGAAAACCTTATGAAAAACCCCTTTTACCCATAACCCGCTTCATTTGCAAAAAGCACACAAATACCCACTTTTTCCAACTTATCCAAAGTATGCGCGCGATATTATTTTCATTTGAAAATACTAAGAAAACCATATAATTCCGCTGAAACCCAAAGTCCCGATGGGCACGCCTTTCAAAAGAAAATAATATTTTATTGCTTCCCCGCTGCCGTATCATCCGCACTATTCAGTGACCCGTCAACCGTCCGATCGGGCGCCTTTGATCAGACGACCAATATGCATATCGGGTTGGGCCCGACATCCGAAGTTTAGCACCCGAGGGACTGTCAGAGGGTGACGTCAGGCCTCTGCCACGCGTCGCCCTCACAATTTCTCGAGTTTCCCTCTGACAAAACCACGACCGTATCTGAGGCGGTCCGAGAAAAACCGTTACCGCTTCTGGTTTACTGCCGGTCCTATTGCGCCTACGTCATCACCACGTCAGGCCCACGTCAGTACTGCCACGCCGCCGCGTCAACGCCCTTGTCCGCCCCTGTGCTGATATGTCTGCCACCTCATTATCCCCGTGGACCAATCACAGCTTGCCACATCACCCGGTGATGTCATGCTGACGTCATCCGACCTTGACCCCACCTGATGACGTCATCCAAAAAACGTGCCAATATGCCAAAAATCCATATTATAGCCAAAAATTCATGTTTTTCCCACTTTTTGCGAAAGCAACTATTGTTATTCTTGCATGCATTTCATGACCAAACCAGCGCCAACCCGCAGAATTCGACTCAAAAACCGTGGGCACATCTGTCGCACCTGCATTGGCAACTGTTATCGGCAATTCACGAGGTATTTCTCAAAATCATTCCCTGCACCTGGTTTTATCCATATTTCTACAAGCAAACTGGTCAAAGAGAGTGTAAAGCACTGAATTGACCATCAAGCATCCAGTGACCTGTACCCATTTCCAACTGGCGAGGCAATAAACCTTCTGCAAAGCCTTCATTTTACAAAATTGACCTGAATTCACAGGTAGTTCGCGCAGTCGTGAACTAGAACCTCAACTACATAAACTCACCATAGAAACACTCTTGTCAGTACTAGTATTGGTTTCATCAGTCCTCTAAATGGTATTTAAATTGTTGTTTGCACAATTCGCCCTCTGTTCCTTACAATTCACTTTTCCATTGCAAAGAGACTCCTCTATGCTGCTCTGCTCATTCAAACCAGTTCACATACAAATCAGAAGCCTTATTAGCCATGGAAACACCAATAGCCCTAAATATTCAGCCTCTGAATGCCCCTCAAAGGGAGTTAGAATGGAAAGCCCTGGGAGATTTAGATTATTAGATGATAGACTGGTTCCCAATGAATTCTAAGTTTAATATTCATATGCTAAATGAATTGAAAGCCCAACACCTTAGTGGAGCTGATATTTTAGGGATTTGGGACTCAAATTTTCCCATTTACAACCTCCCTCAAGTTAATGCCCTTCCAGACTTGATCCATAGATGCCAGGAGTGCTATGATCCACACCAGAGAGCTATTCTGAGTCCTACGGGCTCAGTCTTGTTCCATATCACCCCAGAAACCATAAATGAGATGCTGCATTTTCACACAGCAAGACAATTGACCCCTCTCTCCATGTTGGACTTAGTAAAGAAGGGGAGTAATTTGTCAAGTGCCCAGATCATCAAAATCAATCAATTATTCATACAACCAAGCTCTGAAGCTACCAGAACTCCTCCTATTGGATATCAGTAACTGAATGACTTGGGAAAAATGCTGATGGATTTGATCAGCTACGTCCTGGGGTACAGGGGAGTTGAGGATGTTGATAACACTATAATGGCAATGTTGTCCATATTTTCTCCTGGAAAGCCTCCAGCTGTACACTATGACTATGCCACATATATTGCAGAAAAGATACATGAAAAGCTAATGAATCTACAAAGGGAAAGGGTGTTCAGATACACCTCATACATCTACCATTTGTTCTTATTTTATCAACCAGACAGTTTCTCCATTCCCCTCAAGAAACTTAATGCCCGAGGAAATCCAAGGTCAGTTGTATTTTGGACTTCAATTTTTCATTATACTTCTGAATCACCATACACATACTGTGAATTCATAGACCTGTTCATTCACCCAGCTATGACATTGCTGTATGGTGTTCCTCCTCCAAGGTTGACTGATGACATGCAAAGAGTTCTCCATCTCTCCAAGGCCTACAGCATTGGTGATTGGTACTTTTACCAACACCACACAGTAATCAGGATATATGGCTGTGAGTTGAACCCTTATAGGCTGCCAAGATATGTCCCTATGAGACTTTTTGCCTTAGAATACTTCAGGCAGTTTGGAAATGTCGACTGCTTCCATTTCCAAAGTAAGAATAAGAAGGTGCAGCTGAAGGTAAGGAACTAGCTAGGCCCTTTTCTATACAACAAAAGAGAAGAGGGATGGAACGAGGCAGATATGATCCTAGAGGGCTTCAAATTGCAAACCAGTTTCAAATGGACACCTTATGACCCTAATCATTTTATTTCCCTCAGGAGGATAAAATACAAATTGGGTAACTATGCACATGTAAGGCTGCCTCATGTTGAAAAGTATGCCAATTCTTTGAGCTGGAAAGAGGGCACTCTAGAAGAGCCAATTACTAGAGAGAAAATTATAGAAAGAGAGGCTAGGAATATTAAAAAAGAGGCTGACTTAGAAACTTGTGGACAGGTTTCCTTCTCATATCAAAGGCAACTTGGAGCAGCTGCCTCATCTTCAAGCACATCAGCAAGCTGCCATGGACACTCAACAGACATCCAGCAAAGGCAAAGAAAAGCAGGTGGAGCAGGAGCAGCCACCTCCCATGACTGAAGAGAAAACAGAAAAAGAGGTGGAACAGCAAGAAGAAGTGTTGCAGCAGGAAGTGCATCAACAACCACAACACCAACAGCAAGAAGAACAAAGACAGGAGCAGCCTGTGCAGCAAGAGCAAACAATGGAAGCCCCAAAATCCACTGGGCAACAGCCACAACAAATTGTGCCTCCAAGGCAAGAAACATCAGCTGAAGCATCAATCCTCCAAACTCCACAAAAGGAGGATACAAGCAGGAAAAGGGACAGAGAGACTCCCCTTACAACATCGACAACTTATGGGGAGAAAAGCCCGAGAACGAATCCTTTCTCAGAGGAGGAAAGGCCAATGAGACAGTCTTTGGGCATGGACCCACATAGCAGGGAAGCATCCGCAAGTTCCTTTCAACAGGAACAGGACAGAACAGTGGGAGGAGAAGTCAGCTCCTCAAGCCAGCAGAGAGAAGGTGAACTGAGCATCAAACAGCAGTTCATTAACATAAAGAGGAGGAATGAGCCAATAAAGATACAACTATACAATCATTTGTTGAAAATGGCTCCCACTAACCAACAAAGGCTGATGTCTGCGTATGATGTTAGTGAAGGCAAAATGATCATGAGTCACTTCATGCCAACTACATTGCAACCACAGTCGCCTTCAGACTACTTAAGGACCAATCTGGAGGTCCTTGCCAAGGACATCCACCCAATGGACAAAATCGAATTACATAAGCAAACGGGTGAGATGGTGTATGCCTCCTTGGCAGACAAGACATTGGATAATTATAGGCTAGAGAATAGCCTTAATAATACAGTTGCCCAACTTGAGTTGGAGAGAGCATCCTCTCAAGCAAAGGACAACAGAATCAGGTCCTTAGAAGATATAATCATAGAGATTGGGCACGAACCCAAGGATATCAGGGGCATTATACAAGAAATATTGAAGTTGAGGGATGTAGACATGGCAGCTTTGAGGAGAAAGATCAAAATCCCAGCAACAATTCACCCTCAAACAAATGAAGTTGCCCAGCTAAGACATGATCAAGATGCCACAACTTTGTTGGTGTCTCTATATAAGCAGCTAATCCAGACTCAAGAAAAGTTGGGTGAATCAGAGGCTGCACAAGCAACATTGCAAGCATCATTGCAGCAAAAGGAAGGAGGTCAAACTTCTCAGCATCCTCCAGAAATAATCAATCTAGAAGAGCCTCCTCAGACTACTTCTCCTCCTGCTGAACAAACAACACCATCTACATTAGCACCAGCACCAACAACGGAGCAGGCTCAAAGTCTTGATATGCAGAAACTCAAGAATGAAATTCAGGCCTTGGAAGCCCAAATGACAGAGCTGAATCAAGCCAAAGAGAATTTGGCTAAACTCGATGAAAGATATGATAAATCAAAACAGACTATGGCAGAAAAGGGCAGGGAAATAAAAGCCCTCAAAGACAGGATAAAGGAGCTGGAGAAGGAGCTCAAACTGGATAAAGTAGTGGCTGAGCTCAAGACAGTGCTATGGGCCAATATTGGCCAATCCATCACTGACCAATGGCAGTATATTGAGACAATTCATGAGCAGTTGGAGCTCATTGCAAAAGCACAGAAGGAAATTCAGAGATCAAGGGCCTCTCTAGGCAATATGCCTGAAGTTGCCAACAGGATGATCAATGTGCTCAATAATAGAACAAGTGCTCAGTTAGCAACTATGGGAATTCCCAACAGGACTGAGACTATTTTGTTAGTAAAGAGGGTCCTGACACTAAGAATCCTGGTGCAGACATTAGAGAGAAGGACCCAGGACATGCAGACAGAGGTCAACAGATTCATGGATAGCTTTGTGGCATTGCAAAACAGAGGTCTCCCTGGCTTACTGAACAGCGCAGGAAGACTACTTACACATGAGCAGTATGCCAAGAGGGTCAACACATTCGCCACAAATCAGATCACTGAAAGGCCCAGCACCTCAGAAGAAACAGGGCCAGCTACAGGACAAAGTCTCTACAACAGGGTAGAGAATTTATTCTTTATAATGAATGAAATTAAACACCTATTTGAAGTGCCTCCCAATTTCTATAAATACACAGAGGCAGATGAGACTTTGGATGCAATTCTTAGACATCAACTGCCCACACAGGAATGGTGGACTAGCATGATACAGAAGATACTGTAAATCTAAAGGCTTCCAGCGCAGTTTTCAGCAAAAAACATAAGTCATCACCTTCAGAAAAAGTGATGCATACACAGTGGATGAGAGAGGAATGGGCTGAGCCAACTCAGCAGATCATATTCGGCCAGCAAGTCAAGATGGACAGCTACAGGTGACAAAGCCGAGAAGTTACAGCAGAGCAGCCACAAAGGCGCATTTTCCAGCATTAAAGCAGAACCTTCAGACCGACTAAGTGGCCTCCAAGCAAGGAAAAGTTTAAGAACCCCCCCTAAATTTATAAATATAATAAATGGGCGAATCTCCATGGTATATAGGAAAAATGGAAGGCGATTTTATCAATAATATAATATGTATATATAATTTTTTAGCGAATCTCTCACCAGGCATGGCGAATATTTTACTCAATTATAAAATCTTGTAAGATCTTGGCGAGTCTTTCACTAAATAATAAAACTTTGTAAAGTCCTAGTGAATCTTAGCATACGCTACATGCTGGTTTGATTCCCCCATTTAAATAGGCTACATTCCAGGTGAATACCATGGGTAAATACCATGTGCCATTTTGGTGAATACCATGGGTCAATACCATGTGCCATTTTTATTTCTATTAATTCTAATATTAGGGTTAATAATCATTTTTTGCATGGTATTAATAACAATCTAGTCCATGGTATTTGTCCCATAGTATTTTGGCCATAGGTTTCACCTAAATAGAACACATTTTTTGAGTGTTCGTAAATATAAGGTGACTTATGGAGTAAATATAAAAAAATGTTTTATTTGTTTACCATACCTCTCGTTTATTTATATTTTTATTAATTTACCATACCTCTTTTACAAATATGGTATTTGGCCCATAGGATTCACTTAAATAAAACCTCTTTCTTGAGCCTTCATAAATAGAACGAGGGTTATGGACTAAATATAAAAAGAGGTTTTATTTATTTACGATACATCTAGTTTATTTATATTTTTCTTTATTTACCATACCTTTTGAGTAAGTATAAAAAGACGTTTTATTTATTTACCATACCTCCACTTTACTTATAATTTTATTTGTTTACACCCTTACATGTATATAAGGTGACTTATGGAGTAAATATAACAAATGTTTTATTTATTTACCATACCTCTCATTTATTTATATTTTTATTAATTTACCATATCTCTTTTATAAATATGGTATTTGGCCCATAGGATTCACTTAAATAAAACCTATTCTTGAAAATGGGCGAATGGATTCACTTAAATAAAACCTATTCTTGAAAATGGGCGAATGGAAGGTTGTAAGTCCTAATTTCAAGGGCTAAATTTACCTTTTTTACCCTCTCCCTTAAAATAAGGTGGGCTATTTGAGGTGATTTGTAAAAATGTACTATGATACAAAATATTCGCCCACTAAAAATTTAAAACCCCTTAATTTCGCCAAAGGGCAAACATTCGCCCCTAAAATTATCCTTGCCTCCAAGGGTCAAAGTAGCTCCTGAAAGATATAAAGGGCATTCATTTTGTATTAATAGCAGCAGTAACTACTTTTCTGATATTTTGTAAAAGTTGGTAGCGTATTTAATTATCAGATATCTCAGCGATTCAGATATTTTGGAACCGATTGTATAAATTCCCCCTCGCATAAGCTTGCAGGGGTTGTTGATTTCCTCTTGAAGAGATCCTATGCTGTAATTTATTCAGAGTTTAATGAAAAAGTGATGGAATTTCTCAAGTTCTGAGCTGTTTGAATGCGTTCATGGTGTTTGTCAAAAGTTGCAGGATCCCTGTGCATCTCACAATACAATAAGTCTTCTGTAACTCTCTTCGTTATGTGTTTCAGTCTTTTACAATCCATACATGTTTCTAAGTTCTAGTATTTAGCAGCAAAGAAAAAGAATAGCTTCAGGATTTATTCATGAAATACCCTGAGTTCAATCTATGTTGTTAATGAATGTTTTCTTCAGTTATAATCTTGATAAGTGTGATTCTTAATTGCTGCACTTTCAGAATATATCTTTCACAGTGACCCTTGTTTCAGGAATTCAAGTTTGCTCCTGTGCAATATACTTCACTTTCTCACCACTAGCTTTAGTGGAAAATTCTTAATTGCTTTCCATTGGCTAATCATACATCATCACCACAGTTTTAAGTTTGTTTGTTGGAATACCCAATAGGCCCTGCAGTCTGAACACTCCCACTTAAGCATTTCAAACAGTTCACAGCTCTAGACTCCATCGCCCAATGAATTATAACTGTCTGAACACTACATCTTAGGTATTGAAAGATATCATTCAACCAAAATTCAAACCAAACCCTCACTTCATAACTAGCCTAAAATCCTCACAAAACAGAGATAAATCTTAAAGAGAGAGCCCTCTCTGACTACAGTTTGGCTAGAGACTGTAATCCAAAGCTTGGTTAGTGGTTACCCCGGCCGTATTCCCTTGGGAGTCATAGGGAACAACCTGGGAGATAACATAATTGGCGACTCCACTGGGGAGCTGAGCATATTGTTTTTCAACTATTGTCTGCCAAGGCAGTGGTTTTAAAAGCTTGAGCAGTCCCTTAAAAACAGTCCTAAAAAATATCTTAAAAATACCAAAAGAAGTTCAGAAGCTGGCTCCTAAAAGGGAAACCAGGCACACTAGGTCAAACCCTGACCCTAATCCACCAGCTGTTTTTGAAAATCCTAATACAATCCCTAAGATCATTAGGAAGCAGCAGGGACAGGAAACTCTTGCTGATTCAAGTCCTGAGACCACTCATCCAAACCCTGTTCCAACTCCAATCAAGGTTCTATTTCGGTCTAGCCTTGATTCCCCCAGTTCACCATCCACATCTCAAAGCCCTCCTTTCACACCTTCATCCACTGCACATATTCCCTTGACCAACACTCTAGTTTCCACCTTTCCCACAACCCCTGTTGTACCAGTCATTCATGCTATCCCAGTTATACCTGTTAACCCTATAAATCCTGCAAATATGGCCAATAGGTATGCACCCCTGCAGTTACCTGCCAATGCTCCAGCTTTACCTCAGGACTATCAATCCAAGATCTCATATTTTGACTCCACTGGCCCTTTCACAGCAATTCAGCATGCCAGAAGGATGCAAGACCACTTTGAGAACTATGAAATTGATGATGACAGTGTGAGAATGAGAATCTTTGTTCAGAGCCTCACGGGAGATGTGAGAACTTGGTTTAGATCACTAGCTGCAAATACCATCACAACTCCTGATGACCTTTATCAAGCCTTTACTAATAGATGGGAGAAGAAGAAGGATCCCCTGCACATACTTGGTGAATATGACACAATAAAAAGAGGTCCTCAAGAGACCGTGTTGGAGTATTGTGCAAGATTTAATAATGTGTATAATGCAATACCACAGAATTTAAGACCTCCCCCTGATTTAGCCTTGTACAAATTTCCTGATGGTTTTGACCCTGATATGGCATATCAATTAAAAGAAAGGGCACCTGAAACCCTTGAAGAAGCCCAGAAGGTTGCTGTCACAGTAGAGGCTAACCTGATTGCCAAAAGAAACAGGGCAAGATTGGAAAAGAGAACCACCTTCAAAGAAGAACCCTCTGCCTTTGATCAGAAACTGGATGCAATACTTAATGGCATGAAGAGATTGGGTGATAGAGTGGAATCGGTTGAGAGAAAGGCATCATGGGAAGCACCGCAAAACAACCCTATAAGGAATCCCAATTTTAGGAGAAATCAAAACCCAAACGTTGGCAAGGCCAATTCTGACCCAGAGATAAGACCTCCGTTCCAGGAAAACTATGTTGAAACATCCACTTCAAACGAGCAAGTAGATGACACCCACATCAACCTAATGGGCCTCAATGATGAGCATCAAGTTTTTCTGAGTCAAGAAGATCACAAAGATGATGACATTAAACAATTCCAAATCAAGTCAGGTGAGTCATTTGACTTCAAACAAGGCTATGACACAGCTGTTTATGAAGTTCATAAACAGTATAAGCTAAGAAGTAGAACTGTAAATATAACACAGCCTGAAAAAACAAAGGACAGGCTGCAGCCTAAAAGAGCCATAGTCACAGAACCAATTAACACAACTGATTCACTTACAAAGGAGGTAACCGTTGAAGAAGTTACTGAACAACTTCCCTCAACAGAACAGCCACTGGCTGCATCATCTTTGCAGCCTAATCCAAGTGACCTTCCTCAGAAGATGAGTGAAAGGCACAAGCCCCAAGATCAAGACAAGGATCAAGAAGAAAACTTACTAAACAAAGAAAAGGTTGTCTCCCACAACACTAAGGTTCAATCTGAAAGACCCTTTGACTTGGAAGCTGAAATTGGCAAACTAAAGGTAGCCATCCCTCTCTCAGAACTAGCCAAGCATGACATCTTCAAACAACAAATCAAGAAGTCCCTCCAACTTACTCGTAATAAAGACAATGTCAATGTGTTGGATGATACCCCAGAATTGTTGTTCGGTCCAGAGGTTGATGGAAAGACAGCAGTCACAGGGATCTTACCTTTTTATGTCAGTTTACATGTTCATGATAAGATACTACACAATGCAATGTTTGACTCAGGTGCCTCTCATAACCTGATGCCGAAATCAGTCATGGAAAGGTTGAATTTAGATATTACAAGACCATATAAGGACCTATTCTCATTTGACTCCAGCCAAGTTAAGTGTTTAGGCTTGATAAAAGACTTATGTGTATCCCTTGTCCAATATCCAAATAAAACAATCTTAATGGATGTTGTAGTTGCTGATATCCCACCCAAATATGGAATGTTGTTATCAAGATCATGGGGGGCTAAACTTCAAGGGTCCTTACAATTAGACATGTCATATGCCACAATCACAGTCTTCGGTCAACCCAAGAGACTATATAGAGAGTCACTTATGAAATACATGGTCAGCAGTGAAGAAAAACCTCAAAACTTCCCCATATATGCTGTCCATTCTGACATTGATTCCTACATTCTCTTCAATGACAAAACAAACCTCACAGGTGATGAGGAATTCCACACACTCAAAAAGGACCAGCAGACAAATGAAGAGACTGTTGTTCAAGAAATGAAGGTTGAGAAATCAATTAACAAGAATGTTCCAAAAGAAAAATCAAGGGTAAACCAAGATCTCAAGTTATTGATGCCAACTCCCATAACAGTTGACAAACCTTCCCTTAACCAGGAAGTCCTCTGGTTTCTTGAATTTGATGGGTCAGTCAACAAGTTAGGGGCAGGAGCAGGGGTTTGGATACATAACAAACAAAACAGTCATGCAGAGGGCCGAGCCTATAGGTTAAACTTCAGGTGCACCAACAATATGGCTGAATATGAAGCTCTCTTACTAGGCCTAAAGCTAGTAAAATCCTTACAAGCCATAAAAGTCTCAGTCCTAGGAGATTCAGACCTAATTATCCAACAAGTAAAGGGAAATTTTGTCACCAATGACAAAAGACTGAGGGCTTATAGGTCTGTTGCTGTTGAACTACTAAACTCCTTCACTGAATTTCAAATAACCAAAATTCCGAGAACACATAATCTTCATGCTCATAGTTTGGCCACATTTGCAAGCACCTGTAAACTTCCATTTGAACCCAACCACTGTTTTACAGCCGAGATAAAACACAGACCATCTGTCCCAAATAATGTCAAGGATTGGCAAGTATTTGATGATGATACACAAATAAACAATTTCTTGACTTTAGAGCAAGAATTTGCAGGACTAAACATTGACACTGAGAGAGCAAGTCAATCACAAATACTTGAAAGAGCAAGTCAATCACAAATACTTGAAAGAGCAAGTCAATCACAAATACAGAGTAAACAGAATAACAAGCCAGTGTCACCTAAGACAGCTCACCAAATCCTACATCCAACAATTTTCAACAAAGAAAACATACTAGAAATTCAACAAATCGGTTGTGAAGAAGTGGCTGATGATGAAGCTGAAGTGATACAATTGAAAGATAATTTTCTTCCAACAGGCCTAACTCCACTAGAGGATATTTTTGATTCAAATGATGTCCCTAGAAAACCAAAAATGCAGCCCCTTAACTCTGCCATAGAAGAATGCAACATTGGGACTGCTGAACAACCCAAAATAATAAAATTGTCTGCTTCCTTACCTCCTGACCAAAAGCCTAAATACATTGACCTTTTCAAAGAGTTCCAGGATGTCTTTGCATGGAGTTATGAGGATTTAAAATCCTATGAAACCTCTGTAATTCAACTAACTAGCCCTCTCAAGCCAGATCAAAACCCTTTAAACAAAAATTGAGGAGAATCAATCCTATGCTTCTCCCAGCAATGGAACAAGAGGTACAGAAAATGTTTAAGGCAGACATCATAGCACTAATCAGATTCTCTGGTTGGATTTCAAACTTAGTCCCTACAAGAAAGAAAACCGGTGAAATAAGGCTATGTGTTGTCCTAAAGAACTTGAACCAAGTATCCTTGAAAGATAATTACCCCTTACCCAAGATGGATCACATCTTGCAAAGAGTGGTAGGTGCCTCAAGGATCTCACTACTTGATGGGTTCTCAGGCTTTAATCAAATCCTAGTACACCCTGATGATCAAGACAAAACTGCATTCACAACCCCATGGGGAACTTTCAAATATGTAAAAATGCCTTTTGGATTGAAAAATGGAGGGGCTACCTTTCAAAGAGCAATGGATATTGCTTTTGCCAAAGAGATCCATGATTTCCTTGTGGTCTACTTAGATGACCTTACACCATTTTCAAAATCTAACCCTGAACATCTGAAACATCTAAGGCAGATATTCATAACTTGTAGGAAATATGGAATTTCCTTAAATCCCAAGAAATCCCTGTTTGGATTGGAAGAAGGTAAACTGTTGGGTCACATCATTTCAAAGGATGGCATTAGGATTGACCCAGACAGAATCCATGCCATCTTACAAATGCCTCATCCAAGAAATGCAAAGGAATTACAAACCTTTATGGGTAAAATCAACTTCCTAAGGAGATTTATCCCAAATTTGGTTGAATTAAGTAGATTACTCAATAACATGCTAAAAAAGGATTCAAAAGTAAAATGGACAGTAGAAGCAAATCAAGCTTTTGAAGGTATCAAACTAGCCCTTACCCAAACCCCAGTTTTAACAAATCCTCAATTTGATAGGGAATTTATCATTTTCTCTTTTGCCTCCCAGCATACTATTGCTGTTGTTTTATTACAAAAAGATGACTAAGGAAGTGAGAAACCCATTGCTTTCTTTAGCAGAGCTCTTAGAGATGCACCTCTGAAATATCAAATCATGGAGAAACAAGCTTATGCTTTGGTCAAGGCCATTAAAGACTTTAGGATTTACATCCTTTATTCCCATGTTATAGCTTATGTGCCAAGTCCCATTGTTAAAGACATTCTCACTCAAGAGAACTTGGAAGGTAGAAGAGGAAAATGGATTGCCAACATCTTGGAATTTGATATTGAGATAAAACCAACAAAACTAATAAAAGGGCAAGGCTTGGCCAAACTAATGACAGAAACAAACTTCCAGGCCCTAGACATAAACCAGCTGGACAATGAACCGGAGCTGGCGACTCCAAAGATCAATGTAGCCTTTGAACAATCCCCTTGGTACTCTGATATATGCTATGTGTTACAAAACCTGTGTGCTCCACCAGGATTGTCCAGAACTAAGTGTAGGTTCCTAAAAATGAAAGCTTCAAGATTTTGTGTCATGGAAGGAAATTTTCTTTGGAAAAACCATGAAGGTATACTGTTAAACTGCCTAATTGAAAATGAAGCTAACAATATCACCAAAGAATTTCATGCAGGTGACTGTGGTGGACACTTGTATTGGAAGTCCACTGTGGATAAGATTTTGAGGGCTGGTTACTATTGGCCCACTGTTTTCTCTGATGTCAAGAAATTTACTACCTCATGTCATAAATGTCAAGTGTTTGAGGGAAAGAGACAGTTACTGCCACTTCCCTTGAGGCCTATTGCAACAGAGAGACCTTTTCAACAATGGGGCTTGGATTTCATTGGGGAAATTCATCCCTCATCCTCAGGCCAACATAGATGGACTCTAACAGTTATAGACTACTTCACTAAGTGGATTGAAGTTGTTCCATGTAGACAAGAAAGTGATTCCACTATTATTCAGTTCCTTGAGATCAATATCCTTTCTAGATTTGGCTGTCCTGATAAAATAATAACAGACAATGCTGTTGCTTTCAGATCTAAGAAGATGGTAAATTTCTGCCACAAGTTTCACATTACCTTGGGCCATTCTACTGCATACTATCCCCAAGGAAATGGCCTTGTTGAATCATCAAATAAAAGCCTAGTGAACATCATAAAAAAGGTGCTGGAAGAAAATAAAAAGAACTGGCACAAAAAGCTTGTGAATGCCTTATGGGCAGATAGACTAACAACCAAGAGATCAATTGGGGTCAGCCCATATGAGTTAGTCTATGGACTAGAGGCCAAATTCCCTTCATCAATAGGGGTTCCTGTTATGAAACTACTGCAAGAAAGTCAAGCTGAACCAAATGATATGCAAAGAAGGATCAATCAAATAATATGTTTGCAGCAAACTAGAGATCAAGTGTACAACAGAGTTCAAGTTTTACAAGAAAAGCTAAAGAAAGCTTTTGACAGAAGAACTAAGGCAGAAGACTTTAATGTTGGAGACAAAGTCCTCAAGTGGGACTTAAGAAGAGAGGATAAGGTCTTGATTCCCTTTGGACAGGACCATTTGATGTTCAAGCAGTGCAAGGAAACAATACTTACTTCCTCAAAAGTCTTGATGAAACTGATTTGAATGAAGGTCCTGTGAATGGCAGGATGCTGAAGCACTATTTTGACTACTACCCATAAGTGCAGCCTAAGTTTCCATTGTACATATTCAAGTGTATATATTACTCTCTGTAGGATGTAAAAATGCAGTTTCTCAAGTTTATAAGGTATCAGCATAAGGCAAATAAGTTCAGAGATTCGCCAAGATGGGAAGAGCACAAGTTTGGCATTTCAAAGCAGCATACTTCAAACTTTGGTAAAAGCAGTCAAGGGCCCAAGGCATTCTGACCTGCTGTTCTTGGCCTTTCAAATGGAAAAGCCATCCCCATGTGGAGCCACTGTTAGCTACCTATATCAATAGGTTTCATATTTCATGATTGGCAAAGAAAGTTCCAAATATGCTCTGCTTTGGTGATACAAAGATCCCATATTTCCATGAGAAAACAATGTGTGTATATAGCTTTATGTTGACTCAATTTTGATGGATGGTCCAACAGTCTAATCTGGATCATGCCATGTTTCAATTTTCTGTTGTAGAATAGAGAAAGAAGTCTGTCCAAACTGTTTAATCTTGGCAGACCAGTAGCTTAGGTAGAGAAGTAAGGTTCCCAACTGCTTAATCTGGGACCTTGGAGGCAATAAGGGTAGCATTAGATAGAAAATCAAAAGGAAAAAGCCAAAGAAAAGAAAAGGCAAATAAGGGTCTGCAAGTCTAAGTGCACCCTCCATGAAGAAATAAAAAATGCTAGGCAAGTAGATGGGTAGGCAGATAGGGGTTGCAGAAATGTCATTCCTTACAATTTAATGTGTGCTAAGCTATTTACAAAGGAAAGTCAATGGATTGAGAATGTCTTCTTCTCCATCAGCTTGCAGCAAAGCAAAGAAGCATCTCTAACTTCACAATTTTCCCCTTTTCCCATTCATTACTAACATCCCCTCATCAGTTGAGATTCATGGAAGAATTTGTGGTTTTATGGTGGTTCTTATTCCTTCAAAAGCCACATTTCTTGTCTAAAAATCTTTTCATTTTGATCTACTCCCTAAGCTAAGTGATTTTCAAATAAACTTAGTGATATCACCCCTCATCCACCCTTTCATCCACATTAATCCCTAACTTCTATTATATAATTCCCCTATGTTACCCTTTCCCTACTATTATAACACCATGGTGTATAAACCCCAAACATTGTATAAATATCCCTCCCCTTGGCATTATAGCCATATATCCTCTGCCAGGGATCAAATTGAAATCTGGTCAGTTTGAGAAACCTAAGCTTTATCCCCCTTCCCCTTTCTGAATCCATTTGACCCATTAAACCCTTTATTTGCTAAGAAAACCTTATGAAAAGCCCCTTTTACCCATAACCCGCTTCAATTGCAAAAAGCACACAAATACCCACTTTTTCCAACTTATCCAAAGTATGGGCGCGATATTATTTTCATTTGAAAATACTAAGAAAACCATATAATTCCGCCGAAACCCAAAGTCCCGCTGGGCACGCCTTTCAAAAGAAAATAATATTTTATTGCTTCCTCGCTGTCGTATCATCCGCACTATTCAGCGACCCGTCAACCGTCCAATTGGGTACCTTTGATCGGATGGCCAATATTCATATCGGGTTGGGCCTGACTTCCGAAGTTTAGCACCCGAGAAACTGTCAGAGGGTGACGTCAGGCCTCTGCCACGCGTCGCCCTCACAATTTCTCGGGTTGTCCTCTGACAAAACCACGACCGTATCTGAGGCGGTCCGAGAAAAACCATTACCGTTTCTGGTTTATTGTCGGTCCTATTGCGCCTATGTCATCACCACGTCAGGCCAACGTCAGTACTGCCTCGCCGCCGCGTCAATGCCCTTGTCCGCCCCTGCGCTGATATGTCTGCCACCTCATTATCCCCGTGGACCAATCACAGCTTGCCACATCACCTGGTGACGTCATGCTGATGTCATCCGACCTTGACCCCACCTGATGACGTCATGCTGACGTCATCCAAAAAACGCGCCAATATGCCAAAAATCCATATTATAGCCAAAAATTAGTGTTTTTCCCACTTTTTGCCAAAGCAACTATTGTTATTCCTACATGCATTTCACGACCAAACCAGCGCCAACCCGCAGAATTCGACTCAGAAACCGTGGGTGTATCTGTCGCACCTGCATTGGCAACTGTTATCGGCAACTCACGAGGTATTTCTCAAAATCATTCCCTGCACCTAGTTTTATCCATATTTCTACAAGCAAACTGGTCAAAGAGAGTGTAAAGCATTGAATTGACCATCAAGCATCCAGTGACCTGTGCCCATTTCCAACTGGCGAGGCAATAAACCTTCTGCAAAGCCTTCATTTGACAAAATTGACCTGAATTCACAGGTAGTTCGTGCAGTCGTGAACTAGAACCTCAACTACATAAACTTACCATAGAAACACTCTTGTCAGTCCTAGTACTGGTTTCATCAGTCCTCTAAACGGTATTTCAATTGTTGTTTGCACAATTCGCCCTCTGTTCCTTACAATTCACATTTCCATTGCAAAGAGACTCCTCTGTGCTGCTCTGCTCATTCAAACCAGTTCACATACAAATCAGAAGCCTTATTAGCCATGGAAACACCAATAGCCCTGAATATTCAGCCTCTGAATGCCCCTCAAAGGGAGTTAGAATGGAAAGCCCTGGGAGATTTAGATTATCAGATGATAGACTGGTTCCTAATGAATTCTAAGTTTAATATTCATATGCTAAATGAATTGAAAGCCCAACACCTTAGTGGAGCTGATATTTTAGGGATTTGGGACTCAAATTTGCCCATTTACAACCTCCCTCAAGTTAATGCCCTTCCAGACTTGATCCATAGATGCCAGGAGTGCTATGATCCATGCCAGAGAGCTATTCTCAGTCCTACAGGCTCAGTCTTGTTCCATATCACCCCAGAAACCATAAATGAGATGCTGCATTTTCACACAGCAAGACCATTGACCCCTCTCTCCATGTTGGACTTAGTAAAGAAGGGGAGTAATTTGTCAAGTGCCCAGATCATCAAAATCAATCAGTTATTCATACAGCCAAGCTCTGAAGCTACCAGAACTCCTCCTATTGGATATCAGTACCTGAATGACTTGGGCAAAATGCTGGTGGATTTGATCAGCTACGTCCTGGGGTACAGGGGAGTTGAGGATGTTGATAACACTATAATGGCAATGTTGTCCATATTTTCTCCTGGAAAGCCTCCAGCTGTACACTATGACTATGCCACATATATTGCAGAAAAGATACATGAACAACTAATGAATCTACAAAGGGAAAGGGTGTTCAAATACACCTCATACATCTACCATCTGTTCTTATTTTATCAACCAGACAGTTTCTCCATTCCCCTCAAGAAACTTAATGCCCAGGGAAATCCAAGATCAGTTGTATTTTGGACTTCAGTTTTTCATTATACTTCTAAATCACCATAAAAATACTATGAATTCATACACCTGTTCATTCACCCAGCTATGATATTGTTGTATGGTATTCCTCCTCCAAGGTTGACTGATGACATGCAAAGAGTTCTCCATCTCTCCAAGGCCTACAACATTGGTGATTGGTACTTTTACCAACACCACACAGTAATCAGGATATATGGCTGTGAGTTGAACCCTTATAGGCTGCCAAGATATGTCCCTATGAGACTTTTTGCCTTAGAATACTTCAGGAAGTTTGGAAATGCCGACTGCTTCCATTTCCAAAGTAAGAATAAGAAGGTGCAGCTGAAGGTAAGGAACCAGCTAGGCCCTTTTCTATACAACAAAAGAGAAGAGGGATGGAAGGAGGCAAATATGATCCTAGAGGGCTTCAAATTGCAAACCAGTTTCAAATGGACACCTTATGACCCTAATCATTTTATTTCCCTCAGGAGGATAAAATACAAATTGGGTAACTATGCACATGTAAGGCTGCCTCATGTTGAAAAGTATGCCAATTCTTTGAGCTGGAAAGAGGGCACTCTAGAAGAGCCAATTACTAGAGAGAAAATGCTAGAAAGAGAGGCTAGGAATATTCAAAAATAGGCTGACTTGGAAACTTGTGGACAAGTTTCCTTCTCATATCAAAGGCAACTTGGAGCAGCTGCCTCATCTTCAACAGCACATCAACAAGCTGCCATGGACACTCAACAGACATCCAGCAAAGGCAAAGGAAAGCAGGTGGAGCAGGAGCAGCCACCTCCCATGACTGAAGAGCAAACAAAAAAAGAGGTGGAACAGCAAGAAGAAGTGTTGCAGCAGGAAGTGCATCAACAACCACAACACCAACAACAAGAAGAACGAAGACAGGAGCAGCCTGTGCAGCAAGAGCAAACAATGGAAGCCCCAAAATCCACTGGGCAACAGCCACAACAAACTGTGCCTCCAAGGAAAGAAACATCAACTGAAGCATCAATCCTCCAAACTCCACAAAAGGAGGATACAAGCAGGAAAAGGGACAGAGAGACTCCCCTTACAACATCGACAACTTATGGGGAGAAAAGACGAAGAATGAATCCTTTCTCAGAGGAGGAAAGACCAATGGGAAAGTCTTTGGGCATGGGCCCACATAGCAGGGAAGCATCAACAAGTTCCTTTCAACAGGAACAGGACAGAACAGTGGGAGGAGAAGTCAGCTCCTCAAGCCAGCAGAGAGAAGGTGAACTGAGCATCAAACAGCAGTTCATTGACATAAAGAGGAGGAATGAGCCAATAAAGATACAACTATACAATCATTTGTTGAAAATGGCTCCCACTAACCAACAAAGACTGATGTCTGCGTATGATGTTAGTGAAGGCAAAATGATCATGAGTCACTTCATGCCAACTACATTGCAACCACAGTCACCTTCAGACTACTTGAGGACCAATCTGGAGGTCCTTGCCAAGGACATCCACCCAATGGACAAAATCGAATTACATAAGCAAACGGGTGAGATGGTGTATGCCTCCTTGGCAGACAAGACATTGGATAATTATAGGCTAGAGAATAGCCTTAATAATACAGCTGCCCAACTTGAGTTGGAGAGAGCATCCTCTCAAGCAAAGGACAACAGAATCAGGTCCTTAGAAGATATAATCATAGAGATTGGGCATGATCCCAAGGATATGAGGGGCATACAAGAAATATTGAAGTTGAGGGATGCAGACATGGCAGCTTTGAGGAGAAAGATCAAAATCCCAGCAACAATTCACCCTCAAACATATGAAGTTGCCCAGCTAAGACATGATCAAGATGCCACAGCTTTGTTGGTGTCTCTATATAAGTAGCTAATCCAGACTCAAGAAAAGCTAGGTGAATTAGAGGATGCACAAGCAACAATGCAAGCATCATTGCAGCAAAAGGAAGGAGGTCAAACTTCTCAGCCTCCTCCAGAAATAATCTATCTAGAAGAGCCTCCTCAGACTACTGCTCCTCCTGCTGAACAAACATCACCATCTACATCAGCACCAGCACCAACAACGGAGGAGTCTCAAAGTCTTGATATGCAGAAACTCAAGAATGAAATTCAGGCCTTGGAAGCCCAAATGACAGAGCTGAATCAAGCCAAAGAGAATTTGGCTAAACTCAATGAAAGATATGATAAATCAAAACAGACTGTGGCAGAAAAGGGCAGGGAAATAAAAGCCCTCAAAGACAGGATAAAGGAGCTGGAGAAGGAGCTCAAACTGGATAAAGTAGTGGTTGAGCTCAAGACAGTGCTATGGGCCAATATTGGCCAATCCATCACTGACCAATGGCAGTATATTGAGACAATTCATGAGCAGTTGGAGCTCATTGCAAAAGAACAGAAGGAAATTCAAAGATCAAGGGCCTCTCTAGGCAATATGCCTGAAGTTGCGAACAGGATGATCAATGTGCTCAATAATAGAACAAGTGCTCAGTTAGCAACTATGGGAATTCCCAACAGGACTGAGACTATTTTGTTAGTAAAGAGGGTCCTGACACTAAGAAACCTGGTGCAGACATTAGAGAGAAGGACCCAGGACATGCAGACAGAGGTCAACAGATTCATGGAAAAATTTGTGGCATTGAAAAACAGAGGTCTCCCTGGCTTACTGAACAGCGCAGGAAGACTACTTACACATGAGCAGTATGCCAAGAGGGTCAACACATTCGCCACAAATCAGATCACTGAAAGGCCCAGCACCTCAGAAGAAATAGGGCCAGCTACAGGACAAAGTCTCTACAACAGGGTAGAGAATTTATTCTTTATAATGAATGAAATTAAACACCTGTTTGAAGTGCCTCCCAATTTCTATAAATACAGAGAGGCAGATGAGACTTTGGATGCAATTCTTAGACATCAACTGCCCACACAGGAATGGTGGACTAGCATGATACAGAAGATACTGTAAATCTAAAGGCTTCCAGCGCAGTTTTCAGCAAAAAACATAAGTCATCACCTTCAGAAAAAGTGATGCATACACAGTGGATGAGAGAGGAATGGGCTGAGCCAACTCAGCAGATCATATTCGGCCAGCAAGTCAAGATGGACAGCTACAGGTGACAAAGCCGAGAAGTTACAGCAGAGCAGCCACAAAGGCGCATTTTCCAGCATTAAAGCAGAACCTTCAGACTGACTAAGTGGCCTCCAAGGGTCAAAGTAGCTCCTGACAGATATAAAGGGCATTCATTTTGTATTAATAGCAGCAGTAACTGCTTTTCTGATATTTTGTAAAAGTTGGTAGCGTATTTAATTATCAGATAACTCAGCGGTTCAGATATTTTGGAACCGATTGTATAAATTCCCCCTCGCATAAGCTTGCAGGGGTTGTTGATTTCCTCTTGAAGAGATCCTATGCTGTAATTTATTCAGAGTTTAATGAAAAAGTGATGGAATTTCTCAAGTTCTGAGCTGTTTGAATGCGTTCATGGTGTTTGTCAAAAGTTGCAGGATCCCTGTGCATCTCACAATACAATAAGTCTTCTGTAACTCTCTTCGTTATGTGTTTCAGTCTTATACAATCCATACATGTTTCTAAGTTATAGTATTTAGCAACAAAGAAAAAGAATAGCTTCAGGATTTATTCATGAAATACCCTGATTTCAATCTATGTTGTTAATGAATGTTTTCTTCAGTTATAATCTTGATAAGTGTGATTCTTAATTGCTGCACTTTCAGAATATATCTTTCACAGTGACCCTTGTTTCAGGAATTCAAGTTTGCTCCTGTGCAATATACTTCACTTTCTCACCACTAGCTTTAGTGGAAAATTCTTAATTGCTTTCCATTGGCTAATCATACATCATCACCACAGTTTTAAGTTTGTTTGTTGGAATACCCAATAGGCCCTGCAGTCTGAACACTCCCACTTAAGCATTTCAAACAGTTCACAGCTCTAGACTCCATCGCCCAATGAATTATAACTGTCTGAACACTACATCTTAGGTATTGAAAGATATCATTCAACCAAAATTCAAACCAAACCCTCACTTCATAACTAGCCTAAAATCCTCACAAATCATAGATAAATCTTAAAGAGAGAGCCCTCTCTAACTACAGTTTGGCTAGAGACTGTAATCCAAAGCTTGGTTAGTGGTTACCCCGACCGTATTCCCTTGGGAGTCATAGGGAACAACCTGGGAGATAACAGGTACCACACAAGCTTCAGGTGGGCAACAAAGTCTGGTTGCATCTGCACAAATAACGCCTTACAGGAACCCATCAGAAGCTCCGACCACGCCGAAATGGTCCTTACACCATTACCAAGGCTGTGGGAAATAATGCTTTGGAGCACAACATTCCTCCATTCCTTCGCTTTCACTGAGTGCTCAATGTGGACCGTTGTCGACCATGCTTCCCACCATTACTAGACACATCAGAGATTCGAGAAACAACTCACTAGGGACCAAGTTCAGCAGATGGAGGAACTCAATGCAATGGGGACCATTTCTTCCCAAGGGGGGAGGAATGATCCAGGTGAATGTTGGCGGCCACCCACCTATCCCACTTGGACCCCCACAAATGTGTCGTTCAGTTTTTCAGTTTCCGTAATTGTAGCACATTTTACTATTTTTAGCAATTTTTTGGGTCCTGAACTTCCGGAGCCGTTTTGAGGCCCTAAATGACATGTTTTGGGAAATCTGGGAGCAACATGGGTTGATGGGCCGATGTTTCTCTTCCAAAAGTTGTAATGCTCGGATAGATCTTTCTAACGAGCTATTGTACGCATCAAACGAAGATCGGGTGCCAAAGTTACGACCCCGAGAAGTTGATGTAGCAACTTACCCAAAATGGGACCCACAATTTGGTGTTTCATCTTCTAGGGTTAGGGTTTGGGATGTTAAGGGTTTTCCATTGTTTCTCAACAATAAATAGGCCTTCGAGCCTCATTGTACACAGTTCAAAGGCATGTAGCTACCACATCTCTTCTGAAAGATAAGCTACCATCGCCCTAGCTAGTTTAGTTCCATTTTTGTTTTAAGCATATTTTAGTATTTTACATTAATGAAATGAAGTATTATTTCCCCTGAATCTTTGTGTTTATGGTTATCTTTGTAATTTTTTGTGTTCCTGTTTAAATCAGGATTAGTTTATGACACAGCCAATATTGTTTTTCGTTGGCTCATCATTCCCTTGAATGAGGGAGACATCTCGAATCATACTAATCTAAAATTTATCCACAATTTATTCATTCATGAGTATGTACTAGAGTTCAATTAATTCTTTCTTCATAATTTATTGAATTTAGTGATCTAGTCATTTCTCTATGCAAAGTCTCACTTTATTTCTTCAGATATATCATAGGTACTAATGTAGCATATATCTGTTTAACATTAAATGTTCAATTTTGAGATATTTGGTCCATGAATATGGATTTCTTATTCAACAAAAACTTATACAAAATCCTTCATCTTTAGGTCTTCCTTGTCATAATCTTGGTCGCTTGCACTTACTTGAGAGACCATATTAACAATGTTGCTACAAAATGTATTCAAGATATCATAAAAGAAACGATTATTATTCGAGCGAAATGATAAAAAAAAGAATGTAAGGAAAAAGAATAATAATCAGGATGGAAGGATATAGATTACTTACCTTTTGAGATTTGTATGAACTTAGGATATAGATTACTTATCTTTTGACAATTTTATGAACTTTTTTCCTTGATCTACCTCCTTGTATATATTCTTCAAATTCTTCTATGATTCTTATCTAATATTCCAAAAGTAATTCTAGCATTTACTTTCTAAATGTTTTCAATAGGTTATTTGTTTCCTTTAGAGATTAGTTCCTTTTGATCATCTAGAATCCTAAGGATTTATAGATCATTTAAGTTTTCCTTTGTACGGAATTCCTTCCTCCTACCACACTACCTCAGAGTACAACAATCCTTCAATTTTTTCCTTTTATTATATCAATGATAATGTTGGGTCCCTATAATACTAGTTATTACCCCATTATTATTGTAGTTATACCCCTTATTTATATCTTTGTGCCCCTATTACCCCCATATTGTTATTTTTGTGCCCCATAGAGTCCCTCTATTCTTATTTTTGTGGCTTTATATTATTACTGTTAGGTCGGCTGGATTATATTGTGACTCCTTAGACTCCTATATATAGAAAGGAGGTTTTGTCATTTGTATCATCCAAGAATTTTTCATTTATGTAATGTAAAGGAGGTTGCCCCCTCGAAGAGGCTGAATTCTAAGGCGTTGATCTATCTTTTCTATCTTTTCTTGAGCTGGTTTCATAACATTTGGTATCCGAGCTTTGGATTCTAGGGTTTTGCTGCTCCAAACAGGTCATCGTGGAATTTTCACTACAACATTTTTTCTGTGACGTTTCAGAATTCGTAGGAAAAACCCATTTGAGAAGACGTCGCGCTGAACCTTGGGTCCGAATTGCAGAGCTTTTCGCGTGATATTTACGGAGATATGATCTGAGGAATTTGGTCTTTTTGCAGACTCCTGAATTACATTCAAAACAAGTGACCTGGGGAAAATCGTCATAACTGTCTCTCTGGGGATCGGATTGAAATTTCGTAAGAAGGTACAGAAAGAGGACAGACTGTAGCTTCTTGTATGTGTGTTTCAGATTCAAAGGTTTAAACAGGGACTCGCGGCACGTCGTACAAGTTCTCTCTACTGAACCAGTCTAAAAGCTAGTCACTGTGGGAGATTTCACACAACTCTTCCTTGGAGAATCCAATTTGGCTCAGACTTGTGGAATTGGAAAGAGGACACAGAAGGATACTATAGGTAGAAATTTCAGAATTGGATGATCCGAAATTGCAAAGATACATCAGATTCAATATCAGGCTTCTATAAAGTGAAAAAAGGTGTGTAGTTTTCTTTTTAATTTTTGTGTAAGCTTGGTTTAACGGAATTCAAAGGGCATAGTAAAACATTATTATCAGTAACTGATGCCCCACGGAAAGAAAATGCAAACACCTAGTAAGGAACCTAAAATCTCTAGCATGACTCATGAAGAAGGGGAAGAAATGCTACATGATATATCAAAATTACAAGAACAAGTGCAACAAATGTCACGCTCACAAAAGCTAACAGAAGCTAAGATAAGTGGCGTGGAATATAAGATAAAAGGAATGGAAGCTAAGATGGATGATTCAAAAATAGATTTGAAGAGAGACATAGCAGGTTTGAAGATAGATTTGAAGACAGACATGGAAGAATTGAAGAAGTTGCTACAAGAAAGGGTCACTAATGGTGAAAAGGTAGTAAAGGAAACTCATGATGAGAACAAAAGAAATGTTAATCATGATTCCATAGATGCTAATGTTGGATCGAAGAATCACCATATTCCAAAAATCGATATGAGGAAGTTTGATGGCAAGGATCCAGCCACATGGATATTACAGATGGAGCAATTCTTCGATCTCAATAATGTGCAAAACGCACAAAAGGTACGTATGGCAACTGTATATTTGGAACCAAATCAGTTTGTATGGTATCAATGGCTTTGCTCTCGTAAACAATTTATCACTTGGGAAATTTTTACGGAAGAATTGATAGCACATTATGAAGATACAAAAAGCAACACTTTTTTTAGCCAATTGATAAGTCTCAAACAAAAGGGTTCAGTAATGGAGCACATTGAGGAGTTCCAAAAATTGAACATAAGGGTAAAAGATATTCCAGAGGAGCATAGGATTGATGTGTTCATAGGGTCTTTAAAGGATAATATCCAACATGATGTTCGCCTTTGGGAACCTGATTCATTAGAGAAGGCATTCAGGTTAGCAAGAAAAATGGAAAGCAAAATTATGGCAACCAGGAAGCATACCACTCACAACTATAAAGACGGAAGTGTTGTTGCCCCTAGTCTTCCACAACCTATAAGGTTGACACCACAACAATTGGAAGAAAAAAGAGCAAAAGGGCTTTGTTACAGTTGTGATAGCAAATACACTAAAGGTCATAAGTGTGCTGAGAAGAAATTATTCTACATAGATTGTGAAGAGGAAGAAGAAAAGGAGCAAGAAAGGTCAAAAGAAGAAGATATACTCCAGGAACAAAGCCTAGATGAAGAACAAATAAATCCGACCATATCTTGTAATGCATTGGCAGGAATTACCACTCCTCAAACCATCAAGATAGAAGGACAAATCAAGAAGAAAAAGGTAATAGTGTTGATTGATTCAGGAAGCACCCACAATTTTATTCATTGTAGGGTAGCAAAAGAATTGAATTGCTTCCTATATCCAGCACCAGAGTGTCAAGTGATGATTGCAAATGGAGGAACAATAAATTGCTCTGGAAAGTGCCATAATATCAAGCTATCCATGGGAGAATATGTATTGACTAGCCCAATGCTTTCCATTCCAATGGGAGGTGCTGATGTTGTACTAGGAGTCCAATGGCTACAATCCTTGGGTACAATAGCTTTTAATTTTCAAGAACTTTTCATCAAATTTCTACAGAAGGAAAGGAAGTTGAATTAAGGGGTATTGCAGGGAAACCAGGAAAGATAATCAGCTCTAATGGCATGACAAAGCTTCTAAAAAAGGAGCAAAGAGGTGTAATTGCACAATTATGTTCGCTAGATGTTTCCACATTGGAATCATCTATTTCTCCAGATCTCCAAAAAGTCCTGGACAATCATTCCAAGGTATTTGAGACTCCAAAAGGTCTCCCACCTATGCGTGATCATGATCATGCTATTCATCTGATTCCAGGAAGTGTTCCTCCAAACATCAGGCCGTACAGATATTCCTATGTCCAAAAAAGTGAAATTGAACGTATGGTTGCAGAAATGCTAGAGGCTGGTATAATTCAACCGAGTCAAAGTTCTTTCTCAGCTCCAGTAGTATTGGTGCACAAGAAGGATGGATCATGGCGCATGTGTCTGAATTATAGGGAGCTCAACAAGCTCACTATTAAAGATAAGTTCCCCATTCCTGTTATTGATGAATTACTGGATGAATTGCATGGCTCAATTTACTTCACCAAGTTGGATCTTCATTAGGGATATCATCAAATCAGAATGAAAATTGAGGACATTCCAAAAAAAACATTTAGAACTCATGAGGGTCATTATGAATTTTTGGTCATGCCTTTTGGCCTTACCAATGCACCTTCAACATTTCAAGGTTTGATGAATTCAATTTTCAAACCATTCCTTAGAAAATTTGTGTTAGTATTTTTTGATGATATACTAATCTACAGCAAGTCTTGGAAGGATCATGTTGAACATGTTGACAGGGTGCTACAACTATTGGAGGAGAAACAATTATATGCAAAAGATCCAAATGTTTCTTTGGAGTCCAGGAGGTGGAATATTTGGGTCATATTGTATCTCATGAAGGAGTTAAGGTAGACCCTAGCAAAATTAAAGCCATTAAGGAATGGAAAATCCCCACATCCATAAAGCATCTGCGAGGATTTCTTGGGTTGACAGGGTATTATCGCAAGTTTGTTAAGAATTATGGGAGAATAGCAGCACCTCTAACAACATTATTGAAGAAAGATTCATTTTCATGGACTCTGGAAGCAACAAAGGCCTTTGAACATCTTAAAGAGGCAATGTGCCAAGCACCGGTCTTAGCTACACCGGACTTCACAAAAACCTTTATTGTGGAATGTGATGCTTCAGGAAATGGAATTGGTGTTGTTCTAATGCAAGATGAAAGACCCATTGCTTTTGAAAGTCGTCCAATCAAGGGAAAGTTTTTAAGCAAAGCTATTTATGAGAAGGAAATGTTGGCAATACTCCATGCACTTAAGAAATGGCGACCCTACCTAATGGGAAGACACTTCAAGGTAAAAACGGATCATGATAGCCTTAAATACTTTTTAGAACAAAGATTATCCTTTGAAGAGCAACAAAAGTGGGTCACAAAGATGTTGGGTTATGACTTTGAAATCATCTACAAAAAAGGGAAGCAAAATGTGGTGGCAGATGCACTCTCAAGAAAGGATGAGGATGTGGAAGCATTGTTGTGTGCCATTTCTATTATCCAACCAGATTGGATAAACGAAGCAAGGGAGGAATGGAAGAATGACGAAGAAGTGTGGGCACTTATTCGAAAGCTACAACAAGATTCCAGTACTTCTGATACATTTAGCTGGCAAAATGATTCGTTATGGTACAAAGATCGCTTATACCTCTGTAAGAATTCCCAGCTAAAACAAAAGATTCTTATGGAATTGCACACTTCTCCCTTAGGAGGGCACTCAGGATTTTTAAAAACTTACCACAGGGTTAAGAAGGAATTTTTTTGGGATGGCCTTAAATCAGATATTCAAAAGTTTGTGGCGGAATGTTTGGTTTGCCATCAAAATAAAGTTGAAACAATTAAGACAACGGGTCTATTACAACCTTTATCCATTCCAAGCCAACGTTGGGAGGAGGTTTCAATGGATTTTATCACAGGTTTACCCAAGTCTGAGGGAAAGAGTGTCATCATGGTGGTAGTTGACAGACTTACCAAGTATGCACACTTTTGTGCATTATCACATCCATTTAAAGCCAGTACAGTTTCTACTGCATTTATGGAAACAGTTCAAAAGCTACATGGAAACCCAAAGATTATTGTAAGTGACAGAGATCCCATTTTCACTGGAAATTTTTGGACATAATTATTTTCTTGTCTTGGTACTCAGTTAGCTCATAGCTCATCTTATCATCCTCAATCTGATGGGCAAACTGAGATAGTAAACAAATGTTTGGAAGGATATCTTCGTTGCTTTGTATCTGATAAACAGACACAATGGGTCAAATGGTTGCCTCTGGCTGAATGGTGGTATAACACTTCCTTCCATACAACAACAAAAATGACCCCATTTATGGCACTTTATGGGTATCAACCACCATCCATCACATCATATTTAAGAGAAAATTCTAAGGTTCAGGCAGTGGAACATCACATCGAACATCAACAACAAGTCCTCCAACTCTTAAAGGATAACCTCGTGTTGGCACAAAATAGAATGAAACAACAGGCAGATCAACATCGCAGTGAAAGAAGTTTTGATGTAGGTGATTGGGTATTCCTACGGCTACAACCATATAAACAAATGTCCCTAAAGCAAGCTAAGAAGGATAATAAATTATCACCAAAGTATTATGGTCCGTACAAGGTGTTGCAAAAGATTGGTACTATGGCATACAAATTGGAGCTTCCTGCAGCTTCTCGATTGCACCCAGTTTTCCATGTTTCATGTTTAAAGAAGGTTATAGGTGACAAGCTCCCATTTCAAACAATATTGCCAGAACTTGACGAGGAAGGAAAAATTATATTGGAATCGGAAGCAGTCACAGAAACAAGAACTCGACAGCTACGAAATCGATCAATTTCAGAGTATCTTATCAAGTGGAAGAACTTATCCGCTGAAGATTCCACATGGGAGGATGAGAATTTTATGCAGAAGTATCCAGAACTACTCAAGCGTTGAGGACAACACTTTTTGAAGGAGAGGGGCATGTTGGGTCCCTATAATACTAGTGATTACCCCATTACTATTGTATTTATACCCCTTATTTATATTGTTGTGCCCCTATTACCCCCATATTGTTATTTTTGTGCCCCATAGAATCCCTCTATTGTTATTTTTGTGGCTTTATATTATTATTGTTAGGTCGGCTGGATTATATTGTGACTCCTTAGACTCCTATATATAGAAAGGAGGTTTTGTCATTTGTATCATCCAAGAATTGTTCATTTATGTAATGTAAAGGAGGTTTCCCCCTTGAAGAGGTTGAATTCTAAGGTGTTGATCTATCTTTTCTATCTTTTCTTGAGCTGGTTTCATAACAGATAAGAAGAAAGTACAAAGGATTCAATTAATCAAATAATAAATAGCTAAGAAGTAAGGAAGGGAATAACATAAATACTTATTTTTCAATAATCAAATTCTTCAAATGAAGAATTTATTTGACGTTAGAGGTGGCTTCACATCATTATTTTTCTTTATTAAAATTGGAAGTAAAACCTTGTGCCTTATCATTCGTCTTTCCTTCAGGGCATCGCGATGCATAATGATCAAGATTATGAAAGATGAAGAATTTGAATTTTGATATGTATTTCTTCTTTTGATTTGATCTATTTGGAATTCTTTCATCAAATTTTACAATGTTCCCATGGTAAAATTTTCCAAAGTTCCTCTTATTAATGGTTCCTCCCTTTCTTTTTGTGAGGAGCACGGGCTTGAGTTCCTTTGTTTTGAGGTTCATTTTTATCTAGAAATCCAATTTATTCTTGAATACAATAATCCCATAGATCATAAAATGATTGTAGTTTGCCACGTGAATAAACACCTTGAATGAATGGTTTCCATGGCAAAGGAAATCCACATAGAGAAACTGTAACTAATTCTGAATATTTAATTTTCTGACGAGTGGCTATAAGTTCATCTTTGATTTGACTTATTTAAATAAGATAAGATGTGATAAAATCTCTGTTGGAAATAATACTGAGAGGGGGGGTGAAATAGTATTATCTAATCAATAAAAATTTTCATTTCCATACTTAGATAAATATACGCTACTTCAATTAAGTGAACCCGCGTGTATACGCTACTGTGTCTAAAGCAACTAGCGTATATACAGAATATTAATGATTTAGTTAATCCATTAAATGTGAGTCTTTAGTTAGGCATCAGATCTTCATTAACCATATGAACAGTAAGAAAGTGCAGTAAATAGAATAGATCAACACATACAAGAAGCACACATGAACACCATGATATAAGGTGGAAACCCAATGTGGGCGAAAACCACCTGCTGCAAGTCGTCTCTATCTTTCCTTAATAAGAAACTTCAGTTTACAATCTTTTGTACTAGTGCAGCCTTATACCAGTACGCAAGCTACAACCTGGAGAAGGCTAAAACCTTCTCTCGTTTTCCAAACTCTCCTAGAAGGGAGCTCCAACCCCCTTTGCTCTTGTACTAGCTAAGGTAGGCGCTGACCTGCAATCTTTTCTCCTCCAGGTATTACATCTCATACATTTTCAGACTGGATACTCCTGAAGCACAATACCACAATCTAAAGACCACAATTCATCCAATTTTCATACTTGACCCATAAAGATCATTGAAGCACAAAAACAATCAATACTAGCATCATCAATCTTTGAATCACTGAAACACTGAAACCCAGTCAACAACCCAGTCACCAGAACACAGAGCAGACAACAGAACTCTGCAATAACAATCAGTCCCAACTGCAACTTCAAAAATCAATCTTCTAAAGGTATATGCTACTACAATGAATCAAACCCGCGTACATACGCACTTTTTCCAAGGCCAACCTGCATACAGAACTAAAAATATTTTCTTATAACTTTGCAGCTGTATCAGACATCATTCATACTCAGAACATAACATGCACCAGTATGCAGATCTAGAATAAGCGTAATCAACCATATAAAGATAGTTCATTTCAAACCATTTGATCCCCATCTATCCTTAGATCTTGTCTTCCATCAACCGGTGAGATCCCTTCTTAGCTCAGATGAAGCAATGCATCATCAACCCAGAACCTGCATACTAGATCTCTTTCTTTTTCAGATATTCAAGATTTTTTCAATGCACTTGCCTAATGATCTTCTTCTCCTTTTATAGCCTCAGGCCCTCCACAATACCACGGTCCAAAACCATAGTAACACAATAGCATCAACTCAATACTAGGGATCAACACGTTTGTCGAGATACCATGGTCCAAAACCATAGGTTCAAATTACAAGGACTAACTGTCATGGACCAAAGGTAAGTTTTCCAACATGTACGCGCTTTTCTTTGCATGAAAGTGCGTGTATATGCATACGCACTTTTATAAAGTCCAACCTGCGTGTATACGCGACTTGATCTTAATGAACCTGCATATATGAATTTTCTCTTCATTCTTGTAGTCTGAACTGAGATCTGTCATCAAAGAGAGTTGCCATCAAGGACAACACCTGTACCATAGCGTCACACCTGTGCCATAATGCCAACAATCTCCCCCTTTGGACTTGATGGCAACCCCAAGATCCTCAAAGTCATTCTCCCCCTTTGTCATCAAGGGCAAAGGGCTGTGCTCCCCCTGAGTACATGCTGATATCTCTACTCTGCTGAGCTGAACATGCTCCCCCTGACTGTAGGCAAGATCTGCAAAAAGATGTTCTTCAAAAGAACCATGACTTATACATTATAAAAGACTTTCCTATCACCAAAAGACTCAATACATACATCCATTGCCCACTCAAGTGGGGATCACCCACCCAACCAAGTGGGGCTACATCAGAAATTTACATATGACAACCAATTACATTACATCAATCATCCCAGGCATAGTGGGGAAACTAAAATAGGCCGTTACATAACCTTGACACAATAAAAGGGATACCACAAAAGAGATACATGACATAGAGACGAAATATCTAGACCAAGACTTATGAAAGTCATTAGCAGCATATGTTAATCACCATTTAGATCAGCAACCAAGATTTCCTTCTGTGCTCCTTCTGCCTCTGCTCTACCTGAAACCAACAACAGTTGTGAACTAGAACCAAAAGATTCTAAGGTAATGCCAACAATGCATTATTAGAAGTTCATCTGCTCCCCCTGAAGTTGTGCCTGATGGTCTCTGACAGACCCATCTCACACTCTCTCCAACCAGAATCTGCCCTTGCTGATTTTCTTCAAAACTCCATATACGCTACTGCACCTGCATAAATCGGCATATGTACGCGGATATCCCTTATCCAACTCACGTACACCAACTTTTCTTTACAATAGACAAGCTTCAACAGCAGGATGAAGCATCAGCTACTCCCAACTTTTGTGTGAGATATTCAAAAGTCTCCCTGGGCAGTGGTTTGGTGAGAATATCAGCAACTTGTTCCTTAGAAGGAACATACTCCAACTTGACCTTTTGTTCAAGCACTTGTTCCCGGAGAAAGTGATACTTGATTGGTATGTGTTTGGTCTTTGAATGCATGACTGGATTCTTTGAAATGTTGATTGCACTTGTATTATCACATAAGATAGAGACAGGTGGAGTGCAAGTGATTTGAAAATCCTGCAAGGTTTGCATCATCCAAAGAAGTTGTGTGAAACATGATGCCGCAATCACATATTCTGCTTCAGCTGTAGATAAACCAATCGAACTCTGTTTCTTGCTGAACCAAGATACTAATCTGGTACCCCTGAAGAATGCACCGCCACTTGTGCTCTTCTTTTCATCCACGCTTCCGGCCCAATCTGCATCTATGTAAGCATGAAGAGTGAGATCTGTATCTCTAGGATACCATAAGCCATAGTTTTGAGTCCCTTGAAGATACTTGAAGATTCTTTTGACTACCTGAAGATGAGTTTCCTTTGGGTTTGCTTGAAACCTTCCAACTATTCCCACTGCATGCATAATATCTGGTCGGGTACCTGTCAAATAAAGCAAACTCCCAATCATGGATCTATAGGTTGGTTGATGCACTGCTGCTGATTCATCATTTACACTGAGGCTGCATCTTGTAACCATGGGGGTACATACTAGTTTCGAATATTCCATGCCATACTTCTTCAAGATCTGCTTGAGGTACTTGGTTTGAGACAAGAAAATACCTCTTTCATTTTGTTGGATTTGCAATCCAAGAAAGTATGTCAATTCTCCAAGTAATGACATTTCGAATTCTTTCTGCATCACCAAGGCAAAGCTTTGACTCATAGCTTCTTCATTGCTGCCAAAGATAATATCATCTGCATACACAACAAGTATTAGCAATTTGTTATTTTCATTTTTTATATAGAGATTGCTATCTGTTGATCCTTTTGAAAAACCTTGTTGATGAAGGTATTTATCCAACCGATAGTACCAAGCCCTTGGAGCTTTTTTAAGACCATAGAGAGCCTTTTTAAGTCTACATACAAGATTTGGATAATTTCCAAGGATAAAGCCATCTGGTTGTTCAATGTACACTTCTTCTTCTAAGTCTCCATTCAAAAAGGCTGACTTCACGTCCATTTGAAATACTTTGAATTTTTGAAAGCCAGAGAGGGCAAGGAACATTCGGATGGCCTCAACTCTAGCAAACGGAGCAAAAGTTTCTTCAAAGTCTATTCCTTCTTGTTGAGCGTATCCCTTACAAACCAGTCTTGCCTTGTTTCTAACTACTTCTCCATTTTCATTGAATTTATTTTTGAAGATCCATTTTGTCCCTATGACATTCTTATCTTTTGGTCTAGGAACCGACTCCCAAGTGTTGTCCTTTTCGATCTGCTCAAGTTCTTCATCTATAGCCTTGACCCAACATTCATCTTTGCATGCTTCTTTTACATTTTGTGGTTCAGTGGAGGAGAGCAATGCCAAATAGCTTGAGGCTTCTGCTATTTTTCTTCTTGTTTGTACACTTGCCTCTTTCTGTCCCAAAATCTAAGATTCTGGATGATTCTTTTGAACATACCTAGATGGAGACTTCTCTTCTATCCTTATCTGTTCCTCTGGTGCCTCTTGAGGTTCTTCTTCTTCATCATCAGTCTGATTTGGAGGTTAGTCTTTATCTTCTTCAATATTTTCATGATTTACTTGCCTAGGAATGTATCCTTTTTCATCAATCACTACATCAATGCTGTCAACTATTCTTCCAAGTCTTTTATTGTAACACTTATATGATTTGTTGTAAGGAGAGTAACCAAGGAGAATGCCTTCATCTGCTCTGGGTTCAAGTTTTCCAAGTTGTTCATAAGTATTCTTAATATAGCATTTGCTCCCAAAAATTTTGAAATGCTTTACTGAAGGAGTCTCACCATACCAGAGCTCATGAGGAGTTTGAGTGTTGTTCACTCGGACATTTGTTTTGTTGAGAATAACAACCGCAGCATATGCAGCTTCACCCCAGAAAGTTGCGGGAGTTCCAGACTCATCAAGCATAGCACGAGCCATTTGTTGGATTGTTCTGTTCATCCTTTCCACCACTCCATTTTGCTGAGGAGTTCTAGCTGTAGAGAATTCTCTTCTTATCCCATGTTCTTCACAGAAATCGAAAAATTCATTTGAGGTAAACTCCCCACCTCTGTCGGACCTGAGGCACTTAATTTTGTAACCTGATTCATTTTCAACCAAGGCATTGAAGGATTTGAATTTTTTGAATGTTTCGTCTTTGTGCTTCATAAGTCCCAACCAAACAAACCTGGAGAAATCGTCAATGAATAATATCAAGTATTCTTCTCCTCGAGGTGTCCTTTTCCTAAATGGACCACATACATCTGTATGGACTAGCTCAAGAGGCATGCTAGCCGATCCTTCCTTCTCCGGAAAGTTAGTTCTGGTTTGCTTTCCAAACTGACATGATTTGCATATGGTGTTGTCTGGAATTTTGATATCTGGAAGACCACGAACTGCCTGGTATTTGCAATCTTTCCTTATTTGTGAGAAACTTAGATGTCCCAACCTCCGGTGCCATAACCAGTGTTCCTCATTCTTGCTCAAATCGCATTGTTGTTGTCCTTCTTCAAATATGTATAGATTATTTGGAGTCCTTCTACCTTTGATCATTGTTTCACCTGTATCAAGATCACGAACGCGACATTCATTTGATCTAAATATTACCTCGGTTCCTTGATCGCACATTTGACTGACACTCAGAAGATTATGTTTCAATCCATCAACATACAAAACATTTCCAGCTTTGACCTTTTCTTTCAACTGAGCAACGCCTTTTCCTTTTATAGCTGCAGAGATATCGTTTCCAAAAGAAACCTTCTTTCCCTTTTCTAATGCAGTATATGATTCAAGTTTTTCTTTGTCCCCTGTCATATGCTTCGAACATCCGCTGTCGATGTACCATAGACTTTCCTGTCCTTCTGCATAAAAAGATATCCCACATCTTTCTGGTTGCAGTTCCTTCATTCTCCATGTTCTGGCACTTGAGGTTTGTTCCTTCTGTGTTGTCTTCTAAAACCTGCTCCTGCATTCAGAGTCTTCATGACCAAAGTTATTACAAATAGAACATTCAACTTCATTTTCAAGGACCGAAAATTTGTTGTAAGTCCTTTTCGTGGTCCCAGTCATATTCCTTTGTTTTTGAGCTTCTCTAGTCATGATTGTATTATAGGCAACAAATTGAGCTGCTTTGTGACCAAAGTTATGGCAAGAGAAACATTGACCATTGAATAAACTCTTACGATTATCAAATCTATCATCCAACCAATTGTAGTTTC
This sequence comes from Pinus tabuliformis, assembly GCA_031772625.1. NCBI lineage: Eukaryota > Viridiplantae > Streptophyta > Pinopsida > Pinales > Pinaceae > Pinus > Pinus tabuliformis. The sequence goes on from CM062814.1 coordinate 472,831,952, forward strand.
TATTGACATCCATTCTTGAGGTAAATTGGGAAGATTTTACTTGTGGCTGATTGTAGCTTTTGTTTGTCCTTAAGGTAGCTTGTCCCCGATTTTCTTGATAGTCTTTATTCGTTCTTGAGGTAAACTATCCCTGATTCACCTGATGACTTCTATTAGGCCTTTGCTCGCTCCTCCTTGCTGCATCAAGATAACTTTTGGAGGTAGAAGCTTGAGATGTTTCTCCATTATATCCCAGACCTGTCTTGATCAGTGGAGAATGTTGCACATTGATAATCTCATCCAAGGTTTCAGATCCTTTAACAAATTTAAGATTAATAGCTTTTGTTTTCTCAATCTCCTTTCTAAGACAAAAAATTTCACATTCCAATTTTTCAAGATGTTTTTCCCTTTCAGCCAGTTGGCATTGTAGAGAATCAATAATTTCACTTTTCTCTTCTAAGCACACTTTGATATTAGTCATCTCTTCACAAAAACATTCTACATCTATAGCATCCATGTAGTCATCATCTTCAAAAGCCATTAAAAGTTTATATTCATTACCTCATTAACCTTCGTCACTATTTGAAAGACCATCACTATCTTCATGAGTGTAATAGCTTTTCTTGTTTCTATTATGTTTCTTGTTCTATCTAACAGGTTCCTTTCCCTTGTCAATCTTATCCTTATGAGGAAATTTGGCAGCATAGTGACCTAATCTTCCACAAGAAAAACATTTGAAAGGTAACTTACCTCTGAATCTTCCAGTACCCCGTTGAAGATTTCTGACAAAATTTGATTCTTCTTCTTCTTCGTGCCCTGATTCATAGTATTCTCCTTTGAAGGCAGCTTCTCTCCTGTCTGATGGACCTCCTTTTCTCATTTCATAAGCAGTTAAAATTCCATGTAGTTGAGACATGGTGAGAGTTCGTAGATTCTCCTTTTCTTCTATAGCGGACACTTTAGATTCAAACTTGGGGGACAAGGATCTTAGGACTTTTTCAACCACAATAGCCTCTTTTATTTCTTCACCCAAGTTTTTCATGCAATTAACAATCTCATCTACCCTAAGGAAATAGTTAGCCACACTTTCATCATTATACATTCTGAGATTCTCATACTGAATCCTGAGAGTTTGAAGTTTAGCACGCTTTACCTGTTCATATCCTTCATAGCTCAACACAATCTTGTCCCAAATTTCTTTTGAGGATTTATATTGCATAACCTTCACGAATTTTGATTGGGATAAGCATCCCAACAGAGTATTGACTGCTTTAGCATTTGTTTCATATTTCTTCTTCTCGGCTGAATCTGTAGGAGTCGCTGAAGGAAAAGTGTAGCCTGTCTCTATGATATCCCAAACTTCTGTACCAAGTGATTGAAGATAGGCAGTAACTCTTACCTTCCAATAATTGAAGTTTGTCCCATCAAAAATCGGTGGCCTGATTGATGCTTCCCTCTCATAGTCGCTCATGATGAACAATCTTCCTTCAAGCAATCAAGCTTCTCTGAAGGACCTGCTTTGATACCAATTGTTGGAAATAATACTGAGAGGGGGGGTGAATGAGTACTATATAATCAATAAAATTTTTCATTTCCATACTTAGATACATATACGTTACTTCAATTAAGTGAACCCGCGTGTATACGCTACTGTGTCTAAATCAACTAGCGTATATCCAGAATATTTATGATTCAGCTAATCCATTAAATGTGAGTCTTTAGTTAGGCATCAGATCTTCATTAACCATATGAACAGTAAGCAAGTGCAATAAACAGAATAGATCAACACATACAAGAAGCACACATGAACACCATGATATAAGGTGGAAACCCAATGTGGGTGAAAACCACCTGCTGCAAGTCGTCTCTATCTTTCCTTAATAAGAAACTTCAGTTTACAATCTTTTGTACTGGTGCAGCCTTATACTAGTACGCAGGCTACAACCTGCAGAAGGATACAACCTTCTCTCTTTTTCCAGACTCTCCTGGAAGGGAGCTCCAACCCCCTTTGATCTTGTACTAGCTAAGGTAGGCACCGGCCTGCAATCTTTTCTCCTCCAAGTACCACATTTCATACATTTTCAGACTGGATACTCATGAAGCACAATACTACACTCTGAAGACCACGATTCATCCAATTTTCATACTGGACCCATAAAGATCATTGAAGCACAAAAACAATCAATACTAGCATCATCAATCTTTGAATCACTGAAACACTGAAACCCAGTCAACAACCCAGTCACCAGAACACAGAGCAGACAACAGAACTCTGCAATAACAATCAGTCCCAACTGCAACTTCAAAAATCAAACTTCAAAAGGTATACGTTACTACAATGAATCAAACCCGCGTACATACACACTTTTTCCAAGGCCAACCTGCGTACAGATCTAAAAATATTTTCTTATAACTTTGCACCTGTATCAGACATCATTCATACTCAGAACATAACATGTGCCAGTATGCAGATCTAGAATAAGCATAATCAACCATATAAAGATAGTTCATTTCAAACCATTTGATCCTGATCTATCCTTAGATCTTGTCTTCCATCAACCAGTGAGATCACTTCTTAGCTCAGATCAAGCAATGCATCATCAACCCAGAAACTGCATACTAGATCTCTTTCTTTTTCAGATATTAAATATTTTTTCAATACACTTGCCTAATGATCATGTTCTCCTTTTATAGCCTTAGGCCCTTCACAATACCACGGTCCAAAACCATAGTAACACAATACCATCAACTCAATACTAGGGATCAACACGTTTGTCGAGATACCATGGTCCCAAACCATAGGTTCAAATTCCAAGGACTAACTGTCATGGACCAAAGGTAAGTTTTCCAACATATATGTGCTTTTCTTTACATGAAAGTGTGTGTATACGCATACGCACTTTTATAAAGTCCAACCTGCGTGTATACGCGATTTGATCTTAATGAACCTGCATATATGAATTTTCTCTTCATTCTTGTAGTCTGAACTGAGATCTGTCACCAAAGAGAGTTGCCATCAATGACAACACCTGTACCATAGCGTCACACCTGTGCCATAATGCCAACAATCTCTTTTAGTCATTTTAATATTGCAAAGACAATGCTTCAAGGTTAATTTCTTATTATGATTATTTCTACCATATAACTTTGTTAGGGAATTGTACATTTAATTGTAACTCTTTATTACTTTAACATGAGGAATTGCACGGTATTTTATAGAGTATACAATAATCCTCTTTTCTTTTTCCTCACTCTTTTTGAACGTTTCTTTCTACTCAAATCCCTTTGGTTCTCGAATATATTTTTCCACCAGACCTAGAAAGTCATTTTCCTCCAAGATGAAAAGTACTTGAGTTTTCCAAGGTAGCTGATTTCACCTTCCAATGTCTCTTCAATTATGAGGTTTGGAGACATTACTCACACTGCGAGGAATCAAATGCTTGATACCCCTCTTTCTCTAGGACTAATTTAAAATTATTCATGCTATGCTTCTTGTGGCTACTCCATTACCTAGGTTTGAACTTTTCTTTTCTACTCAAATCCATTTGGTTCTCGAATATATTTTTCCACAAGACCTATAAAGTCATTTTCCTCCAAGATGAAAGGTACTTGAGTTTCTTGAGTTTTCCAAGATAGCTGATTGCACCTTCCAATGTCTCTTCAATTATGAGGTTTGGAGACATTATTAAAACTGCGAGGAATCAAATGCTTGATACCCCTCTTTCTCTAGGACTAATTTAAAATTATTAATGCTCTGCTTCTTGTGGCTACTCCATTACCTAGGTTTCGATAATATGTTGATTTTTTCTTATAGTAGTAACTGAATTTTTTAATTTGATAATTACTTCCAATAATTTATAATCTTAATTTGTTTTATGTAGTTTATATCGTTAAGTAATTATACATAGAAATATCTCAACTATAACGTAATAACCATAGGACCAAAAAGAGATAACCAAAGACAATAAAAGACACGCGATTACATTGGAAATACCTAACCTTTGGAAAAAATAAACCAACTTTTCTACAAAGGAAAATGCAATCTTCAACAAATTTTACAAAATAATTTGTCTAGAAATATGTGCCAATTTTTCAATGACAAATACGGGTCAAGCCTAGTCAAGCTACCTACCAAGAAATTTGGCCTTCCCATTAAGGTCTTCCCAAAAACTCATATTTTTGCATCTTGTGTCCTTCACTTAAATGAACAAAAAATATCTTGTCTTGTGATATTCGAATTCATGCCAAGTCAGGAGGTCAAATTGTCTTATATATAGTGGTCAAATGAGTGCCCTTGTGATATGGTAACCTCTAATGGTGGACCCAACTCAGGCTCCGTTGAGCCTACATAAATAAATATAAAAATTGAATTTCCCTTCTAATATTTATAATTTATTTTGTTGATTTTGAAGGATCCTTAGCGTGGGAGAATACCTCTCAATGCTATAGAATGAACACCATATACACAAGAAGGATGCATTATACATGATTACCTATGTTATCAATTTAACCTATGTAGGTTTTATTTAGGTGGCCTTAGAAGGCACTTTGGGTAATCAACTTGGACCAAAATATTAGGGTGTCAGGTCTAACCAATCATGGATCCCTTACAACAACATTTCCATTCAAGTGCAACAAACATTCAAAATTCTTTTACAATGGCAAAGTTACTTTATGAAAAGTGCATTTATATCTTATCACAATGTACTACTTCTTTGATGGTCACATAAAGGGTCTCAGGTTACCCTTGGACAAACCTACAAATTTGTATCCTTGACAACTTGGATCCTTTTCATCTCACCTTGGACACACTAAGACAATTGTCCATCTCTGCTCAATCACACCATTGTTTTCTCTCTTAACATATTTAACTAAATCTTTGACATATCTAACTAGTTTTTATGTTGGATTTTTTTGCGTTGGCATGGATTGAAACCATAGTGAAAGCGTTGCATTACAGTTCTTTGTCGCACATAGTGAAATAGAGCTGAAACCATAATGAAAGAGTTGAGTCACAATTCTATGGGGCACACAGTGAAAGAGAGCTAGTGACAAGTCTCTATGTCTTACCTAGTGAATGCGGTGTGCGATAACCTACCCTGTGTCCTCTCTTTAACCATGGTAGTGCAACCTTCAACCGTGGTGTGTGATAACCTAACCTGTATCCTCTCTTTTAACCATGGTAGTGCAACCTTCAACCGTGGTGTTGCAACAGTGGTAGACCATATTCTTTTTTAGGCCAACAAATTTGCGAAAGTATTCTTTTTTAGGCTGACAAATTTGCGAAAGTGTTATGAGGAAGAACCTCGTAATAAAATGCCTATCTGAGTAATAAAACTTAACAGTGATGATATGCTTCCTTCTTGATATTTTGAAACTTGATGCTTTCTATTTTGGTTTACTCGCAAGTGAAGCATACCTATGGTTTTCTCTCTTTTTCAAAATATCTTCAAAACTAATGGAACCATTAGTCCATAGAATCACTCACTTAAAAACACTCTCATTGTTTTTTCTTGTGCCTCACATAAACTAGAGAGGGTCATGGATAACAATAACCACGGGAGAAGCAAAGAGAGTCGCTCGCTATTTCAAAATATCTTCAAAACTAATGGAACCATTAGTCCATAGAATCACTCACTTAAAAACACTCTCATTGTTTTTTCTTGTGCCTCACATAAACTAGAGAGGGTCATGGATAACAATAACCACGGGAGAAGCAAAGAGAGTCGCTCGCTAGTTCATAGTAGGCTCTCGAGCATTCCAGTACGGCTAGAACATTGGTAATAGTGGAGGAGTGATGGTTGCTAAATGGGTCAGCGTTGGCTTTGGCTTTGAATCATGAGAAGACAAAGTCGTTGGATGTTGCCACGTGGGCATCTATAAATTAGTCCCATGATTGAAACAAGACTAGAGACCCCTTGGTTGACCCTCGTCCTGTGTAGCCCTAGGGGCGTAAGCCAATTTCTTTTGTGAAAATATTATTAAAATTATAATTAACTTTGGAAGACAAAATATTTCTCTAATATTTTTTGCACGGTCTAAAATATTGCTGCAACACCGTCACTAAATTATCACTGCTCAAATAGAAGTAACATAATAAACCACTTTAAGTGGTTGAATCTTCTGGCGGTGTCTGCTCAAATAGAAGTAACATAATAAACCACTTAAGTGGTTGAATCTTGTGGGGGCGTCGATGCGGAAGCAGAAATGAAAAAAATTATTTTCGAACCCCAAAGTTAAAAGGGGGCAAAGTAATGGTAAAAACGCACGTCATTCTTTCTGGTCGGCCTGCCAAATTTAACTTACCGTTAAATATATTAAGCTTCAAATGACATGGTAAGTATATATATATAACTATTACGGATCAATATCGTAGGTCGTAGGATCAAAGCCGCTTGAAAAAGCTATTTTCTTGACAGTTTCTCCGCAGTAAATAAGCAAAAGCCTCCAACATATATCTTAGAAAGCGACGAGATGGAGAAATCAAGAAATGGAAGCGAAAATGATAGCAATTGTACAAGAGAAACGTTTCAGCCGGCTGCGAGAGAAATGTTTCAGCGGCTTATTTGTCATGTAGAGAAGGAGACAAATAATGTCATATTATGGAAAAGATCTGCAGCTTCCACAGCAACAAGTAGAACGGATGGTTTTTCACAGGAAGAGTGTGGAAATCAGTGTGCTGTTCAGCAGCACTTGATCTCTAGCGTAGTGTTTAGATGGATTGAACGAGACAACGGAGATGAGTGGGAATTGGAGAACATTTGGGACAATGTCTTTGTACGTCAATTAGATGACATTGGACAGAAACCCAACCGTGAATGTCATACTGTGAACTACGGTGGCAAAAGAAATATCCAAGCTGCAATGGCTGAGAACGCCAATATTGTTTTCCTACGAACTATCTTTGATTGGAGTCGCGTAGACGGAAATGTGTCGAGCCACCAAATTGTATGGAGTGGCAAATTGGCAGATTGTCATCGGATATTGCAACTCTTGAAAGACAATAGTAATGCCAATAATTCTATTCAATTGAGAGGTGAACGTTTTGATCTTTATCCTCATTTGCGAGAGCAATACAAACCATCCTTCCTATGATATATCTTTTATAGTTCACTTTGTTTTGTTTCATTTGTGTAAAATGCATAATTAATAAATAATTAACTACATTTAATATCAAATAAAAATTAAATTCTCACTTATTTGTTTCTCTATTAATGACTGCTCCTCCAATTTTCTTGTTGGTATGAGAGCAGGTTTGATCCTGTCTCCCTCACGGGATGGCTCAAGAGGATGAATGAAATATGTTGTTTTTTTCAAGTTAAAGTGTTTGTGTTTAGATTATTGCACTGTTGATATTCCTCTTCTTTCGTGTCTCGCTGGGCGTGGTTGGAAGGAGAGGGAACGAATATTTCAACTAAAAGAAGCGCACCAATAAGGACAAGTCTGCGTCTGATATCCAGTCGGTTGTTCGTATGGATTTCGGTTGTTTTTATGGATTTTGTTAGCGGATTTGGATGTGCTATCCACAGAGTTAGAGAAAGTAAGATGCTGTTAATGGTGGTGGGTTTAATTTGGCAGCTCTGACATTTTAATTTGGGCCAGTTTCTTTGGAGAATGTGTTTGTGTTTGTTAATATGTGGAGAGCCGAGCTGCAAGGAGATGCTATAGAGAACAACTGAAAGAAGCTTAATTGGTAATGGTGGACCTTATTCATATCATGCACTCCCTCTGCGGTTTGTATAGGAAGCCAAGAGGATTTGAGAGAACAAAATGTTAATTGAAGAGTAAATTTTATAATAATTAATTGATTTTTTAAATATTATAAAATTAAGTTTTGAATATTTAATTTATAAATATGTATTAATTATAAAAGATTTTAGATGAAATTTGAAATTAAAGAGAGATGATTTTGAGTTTTGAATATTTGATATTTAATTTTAAATAAATATTAATTATAAAAAGATTTTATATAAGATTTGAAAGTAAGAGAGAATTTTGAATATGCCGTAAAACTGCTTCTGCTTGGCTAAGAGCTCGTCTTCTTCGGACGTAAGGACACAGGTTAACGGCCCAAGACCCAGAGGCATCTGGCAAGAGTGAGAGCCTGCTCCCGATTACGGACCACCAGCAGGGTTATGTCAGGTGGCGTGGTTTTCCTATTTAACAGTGATGAGTCAAACCCAGCATTCGCGGATAGCAGCCAGAGATGGTTGTCCTCACTGTTGGTTTGACACCTGAGTTGATAGGTTTTACCACCTTCGGAAAAGAAAAAAAAAAAAAAAAAGAGAGAATTTTGAATTTACTCGTTCACGTGGGCTTTAAATAAACAAGTAAAGATCGGTTTCATGCTCTCAACTAAAAATTATGCACTAATTGGCATAGAACTGTGTAACAAGGCGACACACGCTAAATTTACAGCTCAACAATTCGTGGCATCGGTGCTGCGCACGCCAAGGAACACATCAAGCAGAACCACGTTGTGGGTGAATCCACAGAACCTGTGGGTCTCAACACGCTCGGTTACATCATTGGAATCGTGCTCTTGATCTGTATTTTCACAGATGCCTATTGCTGGACTTGGGGTTCACTCTCATGGTTGATGTGCAGCGTTATTTTCCCAGTGGAAACCCATTTCGCTGGGAGGCGAATCGTGGTCTGTGTTAACCTATTCTTTACCACCGTAAACTCCCAGTCATTCCTCGAACTTCTCTATCACTTAGAAATACGAGATTTTCCTGCTACTTTTTCCTCCCCATAGATACTTTTTCCTCCCAAAGACAAAGAATGTTCCCATCGATGAGATAAGAGATGAGGGAGAATACACTTCTCCAACGTTGGAAGGAAAAAATGAGCTTGTACGCTACTTTATAAAAATTTCAGAACTAATTAAATGAACATGGTAGTTTAATTAAATTAATGGTTCTTCACAATTTTAATTTTAATGCCGAGATAACAAATTGCTAATTTAATTGTGTTAGTCTGTTATATTCTGATGGGCTTTGTTGTGGTTCAAGCTTCAAGAGCATCTATTAGAATGTTATGTTATGTGAATCATGTGTTTAGAAAGCTCAGTTGCATAATTGACTCTTGGATACAATCTCGTATCAAGATTGGCCTTCGGAGAAGTATCAATTATACAAAGTTAATTAAAGCTGGTTAGAGGCTATTATGTCTTAAACCAGTTGAATGGGAAGCTTGAATATTGTGGGGGTGAAAAGAGTCTTGTTAGGTTAACTTTAGAGTGGGGATATGTGACATGTGAATTATAATTTGACATTTTTTGTAGTAATCTTTGCATTAAAGGGGGAACTTGGAATAATGCTTCGATTAGTAAATAGGTAAGATTAGGTTGCTGGTTTTTGGAGTTTTGTCTAGATATTTTCTCAATAATATTCTCCTTGTTTGGAATCTGTTGGATCTCATGAGCACTATTTATGTGACCTGTGTTTGGAATTTGTGATTCAATAATAGGAATTATTTTTTTGTATGTAATCTGATGATTGCTCCTTTGATTTTCAAAATAATGGTATAGTAATTGATGTTGAATTTTTACTATTGGAAAAGTGAATTGAATCTTTACTTAATTTAAGAGTCAATTTCTTCTTCAAAAATTTTATTCCTTAAATTTGAAATTTCATTCCTTAAATTTGAAAGAGAAGAAAGTGAAGAACTACAATTCCATATAGTTGTGCAACGATGAAGTCAATAGCTCTCAAAGGGCATGTGTCAATGGTTTTGATATCAATTCTCACGTCTTTGAGAGAAACTCCCTGAAAGAGATGGTGCACTAGATAGGTGACAGTTGTTACACCACCTCGTCTATGTCGATACAGATAAATAAATGACATCGACATTGATAGTGAGTCTATTGTGTCCAGTAATGAAGCGTTCTTCCGGTACATTCCACTTTCTCACCATCCACTCCAATAAGTCAAGTTGGGCCTTCATACCTAGAATTGTGAGAAATTTATAAAGGCCATAGTTTATCAATGCATATATTGTCTCTCGATGGCTCAAAGCAACTATATCTTGTTCTTCATGTTGACGCTCTGTCCACTCAATGTTTATAGCTCAAAACGTTGGGAATAAACATGGAGGATCACAATAAGAAGTTGTGCTAAGTTTTTTTTCTAAAAAAATTAGGTATTTTTAATTAATGTTTCAAATCCCATAGGACATTGTGTGACCACTTATGGAAACTAGTGCAAATTTGCACAGTTCTAGTGCTAGAAATTCTGCACATCCCGTTTTTCTATGTTAAAAACTTAAATGCTCTGCACAAGCCTGATGAAGGTGAATTCTGCACACCGAGTGTGATTTTTATTTTTCTAAAGCCCGCAAAAACCAAAATACAACGTACATTGTGAAACAAAAGCAATGAAAACCAAGATATCAAAGAGATAGTTTACCTAGAGAAGACAACTCGTGATTTGGTCCAACAATTTGCCTACAATTTTCCTCTTAAGTTCTCTGTGAAACTGCACTCTATCACTCTCAAATGGTAACAAAAGAAAATGGTATTTACCTTTTTACATTTTTGGTTTTTATAAGTTTTTAGGCCCATTAAAATATTATTTTTTTCCTATTAGCCTCTGAAATCCAAAATTTATTTATTTTTACCATATTTTTGAGCGGTGATGCTTATTTTTTAGTTTAAGTGTGTAAATCATAGGTTATTTACGAAAATGGTTCCTTTTTGTATTGAGTATGTTTTTGTCACTTTTTTGAAGTTAAAAACTTACAAAAAAGCAACACGAGTTTTTTTTTATGCCCTTTTTAGACTCCCTAAACATGAAAATATCATCAAGTACTTGACTATTCGAACTCGTACAAGTGGATGAACAATTGTCCATTGAACTTAAGTTTACCCCTTTTATAGACTCAACTACACAAGTATACCTTGAATAATCATCTTCAATAGAGTTCTCTCCTTCGTTACTTTACCTTTTTTATGGGATTCAGGGACTAAATGTATGAAATAGGACACTTCATAGTTTACTTGATGTTTTGATGACATCTATGACCTATCTGTTGGACATCATGATCATATAAAGAGGGCTAGAATGTTGAATCCACTAAATGATATTCTTTATACTTGTCATTACTTATTTCATGTAGAAGGATGGTTCATTAATGCCTATACATGAGTCTACTGGTAAAACTTGTGATAAGCATGATTGGCACTCTTCTTGTTTTGATAAAGCTTTATTGAATGATCTAACCTGATTTCATTGGTCAGGAAAAGCATGGTAACCTTGATGTAGGAAGTATAAGTGTAAGATTGATAAGTAGATCTCTTACTAACTACCATCATGGTTAAATTGAATATACTAACTTGATGAAGTGACTTATTACAAAAGTGGTATTGTTCTCATAATCATTGAGATATGATGTTGCATCTATATACTACTTGGAGTCTAAACCTTAGATGAAGGATTCATGTTATGATGCTAATGGCCATATCTATTGTTGCATGACTCAAGTCGAGACAGGTTCCTTACATGGATGAATATGAATGATTCAGATCCCCAGTGAGAGGGAGAATCTCTTCTCAAGATCCTTAGCCTTATTACTATTTGTATTCTATGTTGATGAAGTATGATTTATGTGCATATGAAACTATTGATCTATAGTAGAGTTGTAGATCTGAAGCTTGTATAGAAATTAGGTTTTTTTCTCGAGTCGCATTCAGATATCTAGCATATCTCTTCCTTGGATGCTCGCATGTGAAGGCCTAGACAACATCTAGGCAACCAAAGTCGCTCTCATGCTAACATGAAGTGAGTAGCTAGATGTTTGAATGTTGTTGACTATCATATGAATATTTATGAATTTGCTTGAATTTTGAATCAAAGTGTCTCTGACATGTTCTACCACTCTTAATTGGTTTCTGAAATTGTTGAGTTAAATTGTTGATCATATAATGAAGTATTGTGCATGAAATCATATGTTCACATGCAATATGTCACTACCATAGATGTACTACAGATAACAACAAGATATGTTTGCAAGAAAATCTTAAATATCTTCCATAACATGAACATGTAGAATGAAATTGTGTTTATCGGTGACCAAGATGTACATATAGATATGTCATTATGTTTATGCTACATGAGGTTGGCATGATTTGGAATTATTGGTATATATGAAAAGTGTTTTGACATGATGCTTGACAATAACTTTGAATTTATTACTCATATGTTCTTTGACTGTAGATATTTCTACAAGAGTAATTTGGACTAGACCTGATGTCTACTGATATGATTTGACAATTGTTGATTTCTTGTGATATCAATGTGATGTGGGCATGATGACTTATGTGGGTATTCATATATTGGACTCTTTATTCTTAGCATAATGGTTGAAATAATGATAGTCGTGACTATGAATGACTTATTATTAAGAGAATGAATTGATGAAGCCTCAAACTTATATTGCATAATCAAATTTAGTCTTTATATGAGCTCTATATGTCTCTTGGATGAAAGTATTAATACTACGATAATGATGACTTTTGTTATGGTCATAATTTGGCTTCTAAACTAAGATGAGATGATTTTTCTTATATGATGATACAAATTTGATCTATTTAAGGACGATTATGATGCCTTATCAAGGCATTATTCTTAGAGTCGAAATATATCTATATTTGATGAATTCAGGATGATGAATTACAAGATTTGACTTTGATATTGATTGTAGTTTTGATTTTATATCCTAATGATGTACTTGTGATAGGTGATGAGCCCCTAATGATAGAAATCAGAGGGAGATGGATTATGCAGCCCAAAATGATGTATCAAGGCATGATTAATTGATGGCCAGAATTTGGGAAAGGAATTTCATATTGCATAGCTATTGAAAAATATTTTTGTAAATCTTTGATACTTTGATTTGAAGTTGTTGAACACGGAATGACATCTGACAACTGATTCAGGTATTGTTGATTATGTTTTTTAACAACCACCTTTATATATATGATGTGCATAGAATGTAAATAGATTCATGATTGAGCTAGTTCACTCACATAGAGTTCCCATTGAGCATGATTTGAAATATCTACATGAGATATTATATTTTGAGAATGAGATATTTCCCCTATGGTATGTCTCTGCACAAATGTATTGCTGATATTTGAGAGTATTTCTTATAAGCACATTTGGATGTTTGTTTAGTAGGAGATACATCATGATATCCTGGATGAGAAGTCCATAACATAACTAACATCGATGATGAGTATGCTAGCATGGCTAGTTGTGAGGCAGGATACGAAATCTCCTTAGAGATTTGTTTGAGCGTGATCTGGATATGACATGGCTACATTTGGGACCATTATACTCTCACATATTGAGATAGTCCATTTGTTTGAAAAAACATTAAGCTTATGGTTGTAAAATCCTTGAGAGGGAGGATGATTAGGGTATCATTTTGTTATTTATAGGATTATATATGATCCGACATGATATTTGATTTGTTACTCTCTGTGAACATGAAACATCTCCTATTGAGACACTAATATTGTTGATATTATCACAAAGGAATTATCAAAGAGAAATTTATTGGTTTTCAGAGAGAATCCCCTCGGTATGCGGTGCAACACTAATTGAGGACACTCAGGCAACTCCTCGTACCATGTTTTAGGTCCTACGGTGAGGAATCAAGATGGCAGCATCCTGGGGTTGAGTGAACTCTCGAAAATAAGAGTTTACCCCTATCTGTTACCCATAGGGTTGGATTAGTAGCTCACCCTATCTTGATCTTTCTATATTATACCTCACTTGGCATCATACCCATAAACTTGGCTTGTTGGGAGTAAAGCTCCTCATCTAGCCAATGAGTTGAGAGTGTACTTGGTGGTGTATAACACAAGGCGATTATGATGCAGGTGTTCTACCACATGAATGGGTCATCAATGGAAAAATTAGTAAGTAATAGGATGGGTTGAGATGACCCGATATGATTACAGGTTGAGGGCAAAGCTCCCCGATGAAATTCGAGTGTCAATCATTTACTCCCTTATGTGACGAGTTATCCTATTTCTTGGTATGGGTGGAAGTTATTTCTCCCCCATGTGATTCTACGTTAATATGTTCTACTTGATGATATGCTCTTCGATGAAGACATTCTAGGTATCAGCCTGATGATAAAGATTCCAGATAATATCCTGATGGATAAAGGGTGGTAGCTTGAGCTCCCCTCTAGTAACATATTCTTCTTCTTCTAGATTCAATGATGTGCATGCATATGAGAAGGAACAATCAAGAGATAACATGAATAAGAAATGGATAGATCAAGATGTACAATGATGATTTTTAATGGACATTACATGATGACTGCATGAAAAATATGATCTATGATTATATATTGTTCTATGGAAAAATATTGGCACGTGGACTTCTCCCTAGTTGGAAGGGTGTGTTAAGTTTTTCAACTGCGGTAAAACTCTACCTTGGACAACTCAAATGATTGAGATAATGATTGCATTATATCCCTCTCTTTGATAGGACCAAAATCAACCTAGAGGTCAGCCAATTTGGTTAAGCGGAGGTTGAATTATGAATTATTTTGTTAATACATGTATTCTACAATGGGTGGGATTTAATCACATGAGTAACTTCTTGGGTCAGTCTTAACCCCAAGTAAACCCTTAGGAAATCCTATAAATAGAATATACCTTAATATCATTTGGACACATTTCTCTTCTCTTTTTTTTTTGTTCACGTAGGTTTGACGGAAGGAGTTCTCTCAAAGGTCCAAAATCATAGGCAAAAGGCTCACTCTAGGTTAGGGTCTTCTGGATCTTGGTCGTTGACACACAACATGGAATTTTGGTCCTTGGATGCTAGAACATAAGCCTATGGGAGTAACTATAGACCCTTGGCTGATGGAACAATGGCTTATGTGAGTGACCATGGCTTCAACAGCAAATCGAAAGCTTCAGGTCCCTAGTCACTCACATACGATTGTCTTAAGAGTGACCAGTACATCTCATTCACTCACAGAATAACTGCAAGGGAGCGACTCCCAGATTTAGGTGTATTTTTCCATAGCCATACACGTAAATACTTCCTAAGAGTGATTGTGTAGTCATAGTCGCCCACATATAGTGGCAAAGAGAGAGAGCGCAACGTTTCAGTCGTACATAGACAATTTTGATGAGAGCGACTCGAGTTTAGATCTAGGATTTGACATCTTCACTTTTGTTGACTTAAGAGATATGGTAGATCTTGGTTTATGTCGATCTAATTTGTTAGTATCCATTGCAAACATATTTATTAGGCTCATTGATAGTGACAATAGACCTCAACAATGTTTGACACAGTGACAACAATATACAACAGTTGACATCAGTTTGTGATAGCATAATACAACCATCCATATGAGTTCCAAAAGACATGAGTCCCCATAGTTGATACAGATAAATGTACACTTCACGACGTGGAAGCCCAGAAAATATATAAATGTCATCAACGTTGAGAGTGAGTCTATGGTGTCCAATCACGAAGTGTTCTTCCTATACATTCCACTTTCTCACCATCAACTCCAATAAGTCTAGGTGGGCCTTCATACCTGGAATTGTGGAAAATTTATACAGACCATAGTTTCTCAATGCATATATTGTCTCTAGATGGCTCAAAGCAACTATATCATTTTCTTCATGTTGACATTCTCTTGACTCAATTTTATAGCTCAAACCTTGGAAATAAATATGGAGGATAATTATAAGAAGTTGTGGTAAGTTTTTTTTCTAGAAAAATTGGGTGGTTCTAATTAATTTTTCAAATCCCACGACACTACATGTAACCTCTTATGGAAACGAATGTGAATTTGCAAAGTTCTAGTGCCAGAAACTGTGCACATCCCATTTTTTTTTATTAAAAACTTAGATGGTGTGCGCAGTCCTGATTAAGGTCAATTGTGCACACCAAGGGAAATATTTCATTTTCTAAACCCACCAAAAACCAAAATAAAAGGTAAATTGTGAAATAAAAAAAATGAAAACTAAGATTTCAGAGAGATAGTTTACCTAGAGAAGACGACTCCAGATTTGGTCCAACAGTTTTCCTAGAATATACCTTTTAAGTTCTTGGTGAAACTGCACTCTATCACTCTCAAATGGTAAAAAATAAAAATGGTTTTTTTTAGCTTTTTGGATCTTATAAGTTTTTAGGCCCATTAAAATATTATTTTTTTCCTATTAGCCTCTGAAACCCAAAATTTATTTTTGTTTACTATATTTTTGAGCGGTGATGATTATTTTTTATTTTAAGTGTGTAAATAATAGGTTATTTACGAAAATGAATCCTTTTGGCATTGAGTATATTTTTATATTTTTTTGAACTCGTTAAAAACTTACGAAAAATCAACCCAACGAATTTTTTTATGCCCTTTTTAGACTCACTAAAAATGAAAATATCGTCAAGTACTTGACTATTCGAACTCGTACAAGTAGATGAACAATCGTCTATTCAATATAAGTTTACCCCTTTTATAGAATTAGCTAAACAATTTATGAAAAATGTATACGTTGAACAATCATGTTCAATAGAGTTCTCTTATGCATTATTTTACCTTTTCTATGCGATTGAGGGACTAAATGTAGGAAAAAGGACATTTCAGAGTTTACTTGATGTTTTGCTGACATCTATGACCTATCAGTTGGACATCTTGATCCTATAAAGAAGGGTAGAACCTTGCATCCAGTAAATGATATTCTTGATACTTCTCATGATTGATTTCATATAGAAAGATGGTTCATTAACTCCTATACATGTGTCTATTGGTAAAACTTGTGATAAGCATGATTGACACTCTTGTTGTTTTGATAAAGCTTTATTGAATGATCTGACCTGATTTCATTGGTCATGAAGAGCATGGTAACCTTGATGTAGGAAGCATAAATGTAATATTGATAAGTAGATCTCCTACTAACTATTGTCGTGTTAAACTAAATATCGTAACTTGATGAAGTGACTTATTAGAAATGTGTTATATTGCTCATAATTGTTGAGATATGATGTTGCATCTATCTATTGCTTTGAGTGTAAACCTTAGATGAAGGATTTATGTCACGATGTTGATGGTATTATCTGTTGTTGTATGACTCATGTCGAGAGAGGTTCCTTACATGGATGAAGATGAATCATTCAAATCCCTAATCAGAGGGAGAATCTATTCTCAAGATTCTTAGCCTTATTACTATTTGTATTATATGCTGATGAAGTATGATTTATGTGCATATGAAAGTATTGATCTATAGTAGAGTCGTAGATCGAAATCTTGTACAAAAATTAGGTTTTCTACTCGAGACATGGTCACATATCTAGGAGATCTCATCCTTGGATGCTCGCATGTGAAGGTCTAGACAATGTCTAGGAAGCCAAAGTTGCTCTCATGCTAACATGAAGTGAGAAACTAGATGTTTGATTGTTGTTGACCATCATATGAATATTTCTGAATTTGCTTGAATTCTGAATCAAAGTGTCTCTAACATGTTCTGCCACTCTTGACTGGATTCTCAAATTGTTGATCATATAATGAAGTATTGTGCATGAAATCATATGGTCACATGGAAGATGTCACTAGCATAGATGTACTACGGATAACAACAAGATCTTCTAAGAAGAAAATATTAAATATTTTCCATAACATGAACATGCATAATGAAATTGTGTTTACCGATGACCAGGATGTACATATAGATATGTCAATATGTTTGTGTTACATCAGGTTGGCATGATTTGGAATTATTGGTATATATGAAAATTGTTTAGATATGATGGTTGAAAACAACTTTGAATTGATTACTGATATCTTCTTTGACTATAGAGCTTTCTAGAAGAGTAATTTGGACTTGACCCAATGTCTGCTAATATGATTTGACAATTGTTGCTTTGTTGTGATATCAATGTGATGTGGGCATGATGACTTATGGGGGTATTTGGATAATGGTCTTGTTATTCTTAGTACAGTGGTTGAAAGAATGATAGTCGTGACTATGAATGACTTATTATTATAATAATGAATTGATGAAGCCTTAAACTTATATTGAATAATCAAATTCATACTTTATATGAGCTCTACCTATCTCTTGGATGAAAGTATTAATATTGCGATAATGATGACTTTGATTATGGTCATAATCTGGCTTCTAAACTCTAATGAGATGATTTTTCTTTGAAGATGATACAAATTTGATTTATGTAAGGATGATTATGATGCCTTAGCAAGGCATTATTCCTAGAATCTAGATATGTCTATATTTGATGAATTGAAGATGATGAGTTACAAGATATGACTTTGATATTGATTGTAGTTTTGATGTTATATCCTAATGATGTACTTGTGATAGGTGATGAGCCTTTGATGATAAAAATCAGAGGGAGATGGATTATGAAGCGGAAAATGATGTATCAATGCATGATGAATTGATGTCCGGAATTTGGGAAAGAAATTCCATATTGCACAGCTATTGAAAAATGTTTTTGTAAATCTTTGATACTTTTATTTGAATTTGTTAAACTCGGAATGGCATCCGACAGTTGATTGAAGTATTGTTGATTATGTTTTTCAGAAACCACCTATCTATATATATATATATCTATATATATATATATATATATATATATATATATATATATATATATATATATATATATGATGTGCATAGAACCTAAATAGGTTCATGATTGAGCTAGTTCACTCACATAGAGTTCACATTGAGCATGATTTGAAATATTTGCATGAGATATTATATTTTGAGAATGAGAGTATTGCTGATAAGCACATTTGGATGCTGCTTTAGTAGGAGATTTGTCATGATATCTTGAATGAGAAGTCCATAACATGATCAATGTTGATCATGATGTTGCTAGCATGGCTAGTTGTGAGCTAGGATACAAAATCTCCTTAGATATTTGTTTGACCATTATCTAGATATGACATGGTTACATTTGGAACTAATATACTGTCAAATATTGAGATAGTCCATTCTTTTGAAACAAGATTAATATTATGGTTGGAAAGTCCTTGAGAGGGACAATGATTATGGTATCCTTTTTTTATTTATATGATTATATATGATATGACATGATATTTTATTTGTTGTTGTGTATGAACATGAAACATCTGCTATTAAGACATGAATATTGCATATATTATCAGAAAGGCATTACCAAAGAGAAATTTCTTTCTTCTTTTAGAGAGAAACCCCTCAGTATAAAGTGCAATGCTAATTAAGGACACTGAGCCAACTCCTCCTACCATATTTGAGCTCCCAGGGTGAGGAATTGAGATGGAGGGCTCCTAGAGTTGAGGGAACTCTAGAAAGTAGGAGATTACCCCTATTTGTTACCCATAGGGTTGGAGTAGTAGCTCACCCTATCTTTGACTTTGCTCATTATAACCCACTTGGCATCATACCCATAAATCGGGCTTATAGGGAGTAATGCTCCTCGTCTGGCCAATGAGTTAAGAATGTACTTGGGGGTGTATAACACAATGCGATTATGATGCAACTTTTCTACCACCTGAATAGGTCATCAATGGAAAGATCAGTAACCAATTGGATGGGTTGAGATGACTCGATATGATTCCAAGTTGATGATAAAGCTCCCCAATGAAATTCGAGGGTCGAATGATTACTCCCGTACATGAAGAGTTATCCTATTGCTCGGTGTGGGTGGAAGCTATTTCTCCCCGATGTGATTCTTGTTTAATATGCTCTCCTGGATGATATGGTCCTCGATGAAAAAATTCTAGGTATCAGCCTAACAATAAAGATTCTAGATAGCAACCTGATGGATAAATGGTGGTAGGTTGAGCTCCCCTCCAGTAACATATTCTTCTTCTTCTACATCTAAGGATGTGCGTGCATATGAGAAGGAACAATCAAGAGATAAACATGAATAAGCAAGGTATAGATCGATATGTACAATGATGATTTTTTTTGGACATTGCACAAAAGCTACATGAAAAATATGATCCGTGATGATATATTGTTCAACGTACAGATATTCGCAGGTGGATTTCTCCCTAGTTGAAAGGGAGTGTTAATTTTTGTAATTCCGTTAAAGCTCCACCTTGGACAACTCAAATGACCGAGATAATGATTGCATTATATTCCTCTTTTTGATAGGACTGAAATCAACCTAAAGATCACCCAATTTGGTTCATACATGTATTCTGCAATTGGTGCAATCTAATCACATGACTAACTTCTTGGGTCAGTCTTAACCCCAAGTAAACACTTAGGAAATCCTATAAATAGAATATACCTGAATATCATTTGGAAACATCTTCTCTTCCCTTTTGTTTTAGTTCACATAGGTTCAACGGAAGGAGTTCTCTCAAGGGTCCGAAATCATAGGCAAAAGGTTCGCTTTGGGTTAGGGTCTTCTCGATCTCGGTCACTGACACACAAAATGGAATTTTGGTCCTTGGATGCTAACACATAAGCCTATGAAAGTGACTATAGAACCTTGGATGATGGAACAAAGGCTTATGGGAGTGACCATGGCTTCAGAGGCAGATCAAAAGCTTCAAGTACCCGGTCGCTCACATATGATTTTCTTGAGAGTGAGAAGTATATCTCAGACACTTGCATAATAAATGTAAGGGAGCGACTCTATGATTTAGGCGTATTTTTCCATAGTGGTACGCATAAATAATTCTTAAGAGCGATTGTGCAGTCATAGTCACATGCATATTATGGGAGAGAGAGAGAGAGCACAATGTTTCGGTTGCACACAGACATTTTGTTGAGAGTGACTCGAGTTCAAATCTAGGATTTGACATATTCACTTTAGTTGACTTAAATGATATGGGAGATCTTGGTTTCCGTAGATCTAATTGGTTAGTATCCATTAAAAACATATTTATTAGACTCATTGATAGTGAAAATTGTGCTCAACAGTGTTCGTCATAGTGACAACAATATACAACAGTTGACATCAGTTTGTGACAACATAATACAACCATCGGTATGCGGACCAAAAGACATGAGGCCCCATAGTCATCACAATAAAGAAATTCTTGTGTTCCTACATGACTCCATCTGGGTACTGTCTGGGCCTGCTGGTAGTGGATTAACACTAGAGTTGAAATTAAGACTCTCATGACTATACTAGTTGTGCACCAATATACCCCTTAACCGTAATCGAAACAACTGCATTGAACTGGCTTAGAATGTGTGTCAATCAACCAGGAGCTTGGTAGATGCTGAAACTTACAATCAAGCAAGTGTGGAAACCAAGACGAACTGACAACTGAACAATACTCACAGAGGTGTTATAGTTTCTTTTCACAAGCAAGGTCCATTCAGAGAGATGGAGTTCTACAAGTGTGTCGCCAAGTGTTGTAGTGGCTACAACCACCCTCCAAAATTTTCCCTTAGCTTCATTTTGGAGCCTCCTTACCAACCTTTCATAGTAGCATGTCTTACCTTGTCAATTACACAAGCTTGAGTGATTTTCTCGCAAAATGATAGCATGTCCATTAAAGCTTGTTGCATCCCCCTCACAGGCTGTTTCACCGGACTTAGTCCAGCTGCAGGCTTAGAAGCTCACTCAAGAAATTGTGCAATTTTGGAGGGAAACCAACCTTCTCTCCACAAATTGTGCAATTTTATCTAACAGCCTACTAGGCTCCAAAATTACGCAAATCTGTCTGTCACTGTTCACTGAGAAAATTGCACAAATCCTCCTAGCAGCACTACTCAGCCTAGAAATTGCACAATTTTGGGTAGCATTCAGGTTCTCTGCCTACAAACTACACAATTCCTTTGGGCATCCAGCCAAACTCCCTCACATAAATGAACATTTTTTCCCCTCAGCTGAGCAGACTGTTGTATCTTCAGTTGGGTTGACTGGTTCCCTCCAGGACCAAGCAAAACTGATTTACATGCATCGGCTTCTTATCCCAAGGTAGCATGCAAAGGCATCCATTGATTTAGGGATCTATTTTTATCAGCTAGAGGTTACATTGAAGGATCATTTAGAAACCTCCCACCATGTGTTGCTTTTCCTTGATTTGTGGCATGCATGTCACAACCTCGATTTATCGAAACTCATCAACCGAACGCTGTAGAGCTCATTCCTCACATCGACCTTACATCTTTGACATCCCAAATTATATCTAGGATTTGTCGACACATACAACTCATATATTTTTGGGTAAGCCCACTTTTCGTGTATTTCGTTGCATTTCTGTCACTCTTTGTGTATCGCTTCATGTACATGTTGTCTGCTTGATTTCAGTGAGCATTTGTTGTTGTTTGCATGTATGTTATCTTGTACAAGAATCGTTTTAGTTTTTGTTTTCATCTCACTGTTGTCGCATGCATGACATTTTTTTTCACGAACATGCACCATTGTGGCGAATCATTTCACACACATGCATGATTTCCCCTTTTCTGAATCCTACACTTGTTGTTTGCATGAATCATCATTCACACTTATTTTCACCCATCTAACCATGCATTTAGACTTCTCATGTTTTCAGTCACCTATCAGCTAGACTGGGTTGCCTTGGCCCAGAGCGTGCGTTGATCGGCTAGCACTCCACATTTCTGGAAGCGAAGGTTCTCCCTTCCCTATAAAAATTGCACAAGCCTCTCCAAGCACTAACCTCGAGACTTGCATTATGCAATTCTTGGAGGCAGTCTCCTGTTGGCCTCAAAAACAACGCATTGCAGTTTGCTGGTTGCATGTCACTATTGACTGAAATTAGGCATTGTGTAGTTGTAGTCCTCAGAAGGCTAGGCTGGACTATGCATTGCATAGTTGTAGCAATTAGTGAGCATCCTAACATCTCAGACTATTCCTTGCGCAGTTTTGGCAATCAGTCTCCTGACCTCCCAGTGGAAATTGCCCAACCTTCATGTTCAAACACACAGTCATTTTGCAAGTCAGTCCTTAAGTTTGTTTTGGTTTTTGACTGACATATTTCTTTCCATGAGTGTTTCTACATCTCTAGGAATAACAGGTGTTCATCTATCTATCAACAGCACAAGTACAATGGCTTCCAGGAGAGTAGAGTCAAAGACACTATTAAGAGCACAACTGTGGATGTAGTTGATCAAGTGTTTATGAACTTGCCTATCCACGAAGACATCAAGTTGTTCATGGACAAGGATATCAAGATCAATGGAAATGGAATCACAGCGAGCAGCACCATCAGTAGAAGTACAAGGCGGTACACCTATACGTGATGAATTCAAGAGGAGGGTTGTTGACAACATAGAGGCAAAGAAAAGATGCAAGTTCAAAGTAGATCCACTCATGATGAATGCAGCTTTGGAGATTGAGCCTATGAGGCAATGACATGAAATTAATATTGCTCGAAGGTAGAGAATCGAACAGAGAAGGAGTTGCATGTGCTGAACCAACAACTCAAGGAAGAACAAGAGTTGCATAGACAAAGAATGAGTTATAGCAGGAACAGGTGCAGTAGGGGGTCCAACATGCATAGACAGATGAAACTATGCCTATACAATTTATAGATCCATCGCAGTAGTTGCCATGATGCAGACAAGGTGAACAGTGTTTTTGATCACATGCAAAGGAATTTAGTGGCATGCATGTCATTGTGTGCATGAATGCGATCCCACATATTTGGGACACTCACCGACGTGGCTACAAGAAGCAAGTCCAATTGGAGCTGGACATGTATTTTGATAAGTTGATGCACACGGCCACCATCACATGCTTGGATATGAGCGCATAAAATATGCATCAACATGTTGTCAGTCTCGTCACACCTACCACAACCATGTGAATGTTATCAGACAAGTTGGACGGAGGATCCATATCAGTGTAATGGGATGCAACAGAGGCAAGATTTTTGTTTCAGCAATATGTCAGCATTGAGTGCACGAACACCATCACAGACGACCAAGCTTGGCTTCAGTTCACCACCATCGACCATCACAAGGATGCAAAAGAGTTGGTCTCACCAAAATGGTTCGAGTGTAGTGATGTCTCACATGGCTTCCTCATGGACATAGGGCCTCATAGTTGTATGCATAAATACTTTGTAAGAGTGAGTTTGTAGTCGCAGTCACCTACATATAGTGGTAGAGAGAGAGAGAGCACAACGTTTCTGTCGCATACAGACTATTTCGATGAGAGCGAATCAAGTTTAGATCTAGGATTTGACATCTTCACTTTAGTTGGCTTAAATGATATGGTATATCTTGCTTTATGTAGATTTAATTTGTTAGTATCCATTGCAAACATATTTATTAGGCTCATTGACAGTGACAATAGTGCTCAACAGTGTCCGACATAGTGATGACAATATACAATAGTTGACATCAGTTTGTGATGGCATAATACAACCATCCATATGAGGACCGTTGTGGTGAGACCAACTCTTTGTCATCCTTGTGATGGGAAATGGTGGTGAACAGATGCCAAGCTTGGTCATCTATGATGGTGTATGTGTACTGAATGGTGACATCTTGCTGAAAAAAAACTTGCATATGTTGCATCCCGGTACAGGGATATGGATCATCCATCCAACCCGTATGATAAAAATCGCATGGTCATCTTGGGTGCGACCGAACTGGCAACATGTTAATGCATAGTGTCTGTACTGATCTCCAAGCATGTGCTAGAGGTTGTGTCTGTACTGACCTCGGTGAGTGTGCCAAATGGGTGGTATCACATTCGTGCACACAATGAAATGCATGCTAATAAATTCCTTTTCATGAGACCAACAACACTTCTCACCTTATCTTAACCGTGCCAACTACTGCGATGGAAGCATAACTTGTACAGGAACAATTTCATTTGTTTGTGCATGTTGTGCCCCCTGTTGTACATGTTCATGATGCAACTCATTATTTTTCTATGCAGCTCCTATTCTTCCTTGATTTTTTTCTTCAGCACATGCAACCCCTTCTCTGTTCCATTCTCTACCTTCGCGCGATATTAATTTCATGTCGTTTTCTCATAGCCTCAGTCTCCAAAGTTGTATTCGTCATGAGTGGATCTACTTTGAACTTGTAGCTTTGCTCTGCCTCTATGCTGTCAACAACCCTCCTCTTGCATTTGTCAGATACAAGTGTGCCTCCTTCTGCTGCTGTTGATGGTGCTGCTTGTTGTGATTCTGCTTCCATCGATATTAATATCCTTTTCGATGAACAACTTGATGTCTTCGTGGATAGGCAAGTTCAAAGACACTTGATCAACTGCATCCCAAGTTGCGCTCTTAACATTGTCTTTTACTCTACTCTCCTGGAAGTTATTGTACTTGTGCTATTTAAAGACAAATGAACACCTGTGATTCTTGGAGACATAGCAACACTCATGGAAAGAAATATGTTAGTGAAAACAAAAACAAACTTGAGGACTGACCTACAACATACCTGTGTGTTGGAACGTGAAAATTGCACAGCTTCCGCTGGGAGGTCGGGAGACTAATTAGCAAAATTGTGCAAGGTATAGTTCGAGATGTCACGAGGCTGAATAATTGCTACAATTATTTAATGCACTGTGTAGCCCGGCCTTCTGAAGACTGAAACTGCACAATGCACAATTTCAATCAGCAGTGACATGCAACTAGCAAACTACATTACGCAGTTTCTCGGCTAGTAGGACACTACCTCCAAGAATTTCATAATGCAAGTATTGAGGTCAGTGCTTATCTAGGTTGTGCAATTTCTTTAGGGAAGGGAGATCCTTCACTTCTGAAAATGCGGAATGCTAGACGATCGAGGCATGCTCCAGGACAAGGCAACCCAGTCTGGCCGACGGGCGACTAAAAACATGAGAAGTTTGAATGCATGGTGAGATGAGTGCAAAAAACTATGGATGATCATTCATTCAAACAAAAATTGTAGGATTCAGAAAATGGAAATCATGCATCTATGTGAAGCGAGTCGCCACTACGACGGTTGTCCGTGAAAAAAATGTCATGCATTTGACAACAGTGAGATGCAAACAAAAGCTGAAACAATTCTTATACAAGCTAATATACATGAAAATTACATCAAGTGGTCACTGAAATCAAGAAGAAAACACTCACACAATGCGATACACAAAAAGTGACAAAAACACAACGTATATTACATGAAAATCGGGCTTACCCAAAAATAATTGAGCTGAATGTGCCGACGACTCCTACATTCAATGTGGGACATCAGAGCTGCAAGGTTGATGTGGGGAATGAGCTCTACAGTGTCTGATTGATCAGTTTCGATAAAATTGAGGTTGTGAGGCGCATGCCACAAATTGAGGAAAATCAACGCTTGGTGGGAGGTTTTTGAAGTGATCCTTGAATGTAACCTCTAATTGCTAAAAATAGATTCTTAAATCAAGGGACTCCTTTTCATGCTACCTTGGGAGAAGTAGCCCATGAATGTAAAACAGTTTTTCTCGGTCCTGGAGGGAACAAGTCAACCCGGCTGCACATGCAACAGTCTATTCAGCTGAGGGGAAAAAATGTGCATTTCTGGGAGGGAGCTAAGTTGGCTGCAAAGAGGGATTGCACAATTTCTAGGTAGAGAAACTAACTACTACCAAGAATTATGCAATTTCTGGGTTGAGCAGCGTTGCTGGGAGGATTTGTGCAATTTTCTCAGTGAACAGTGATGGGAATATTTGCACAATTTTGGAGCCCAGCAGGCTTCCAGACAACATTGCACAATTTTTGGAGGGAAGGCTGGTTTCCCTCCACAATTGTGCAATTTTTTGAGGGCGTTTCTTAGCCTGTAGGTGGACTAAGTCCAATGAAACAACCTGTGAGGAGGATGCAACAAACTTTAATGGACAGGCTGTCATTCTGCAAGAAAATCATTGAAACTTGTGTACTTGACAAGTCAAGACACGATTCTATGAAAGGTTGGTAGGAAGCTCTAGAATGAAGCTAAGGAAAAATTTTGGAGGGTGGTTGTAGTTGCAACAACATTTGGCGACACACTAGTAGAACTTCGTCTCTCTGAATGGACCTTTTTCATGAAAATCATGTCTAACACCAATGAAAATATTGTTCAGTTCTGATTTCGTCTTGATTTCCCCACTTGCTTGATTGTAAGGTGTAGCATCTGCCATGCTCTTGGTCGATTGACACACATTCCAAGCCATTTCAACAAAGTTGTTTTGATTACATTTGATGGGTATATTGTTGCACAAGGAGTATAGTCATCAGAGTCTTAGTTTCATCTTTTGTGTTGCTTCACTGCCAGGAGGCCTAGACAGTACGCTGACAGAGTCACACAGGAACACAAGCATTGCTTCATTGCCAACGAGCCTGGTCAATACCTCGGCGGACTATCTTTCATCATGTATTTTCATAGGAAGCCTTTCTCTTCTTTTGCCTTATTTATTTTTCACTTTTGAAATTTTTTACTCTTTATTTTTTCATTTTTCATTTTCCTAACCATCCATAGCACTTGTTCATTTCAGAGGCGGAAGAGGGACCCTGACTTATTAAGAGAATAAGAGGTTATTCCTTCAGGGAACTAGTTTATTATATACATTGGGCATGCCTATTAAGGTTTCCCCCCTCACCTTACTCTACATGATTGATCTGACAAGGGTTAACCCAAAAACAACTGACTAGAGAAGGTGACACTAGTTAGCACACAAGCGTTGTGTTTTCACTAAGCTTTGCTTCGCAAAATATGTATTTTCCATCGACGTATCATGGAATAAAAGTCACAAGTTCATCATACAGGGGCAGGATGACAGATAATCAAGTAGTAATAATTGTATAAGGCCTCTTGTACTTTTACCCAACTTGTTTCAAGAGTCATGCAGGGTTTCATGCGAAACTAACCTACAAACAAAAACAATAAAACAAACAACAAAACAGTGTTGAAGAAGAAGTAAATGTGAAAAGAAAGTGATTTGGGAAACAAGCAAGTAGACAAACAAACATGAAAAGAAAGAAATTAAACAACCATGCAATTAAGAAAACTGAAAGAAAGCACTACTCCTACTCTTAAGCTAATTGTGCATGGGCCTAATCATGTGAAGTGATATTTCCAATGCAACCACCGACACATTGGTTGACCAATGTTGGTGAAGGCTTGGTATGTGATTGACCCAAATGTTCAAACTAGTAAATGCGAAAGCTACAATAATGAAAACAGGCACCCTTCGAGCTTATAAGCATCCACAAAACAAAAATGAGTCAAAGTACATGGCATGCACTCTATGGAATTTTCATGGTATTCTGCTACACTGGGTGCACATGTTGAGTGTATGCATTCCCTTGACTGTGAGATGCAGGAAAACATGATAAAGGTAGACCTCTTACGTTGCGCAAGTGCACTTGCTATATAAGACTCTTTTAATGCATGAGTGATGGAATTGTGTAGTTCAATTAGAGGAAGTGAAATTTGAGTGTTGGATTGTTCTTTAGTGCATACATATGAGTGATGAGGAGCCTCAGGTGTTTGAACAATTTCCTGATCAGAGGTGAGACCAACCTCAAGACAACGAGGGCCTGAAATAACCATCAGCTCTGACTGAAGTGCCTCGACAGTCTGGGGGTTTCATCTTCATCGATAGATAGATCATCATAGAGCAGTGGCTTAGATGGATTAACAATGAATGAATCAACATCGTGATGAGATGATGAGGTAAAGAGATCACGACAACCAAGATCAGAAAACTCAAGATGTTGGTCGACATCCTCATGATTTGATGAATCACACAGAGGGGTAAATGAGAAGAAAGGATGTTCACCTTCTACGTTTCCAGAAAAATGAGATGAAAGATCAAGTGGATTTTCAATGAACAATTGGTCCTCTCTGTTGTTAGGTGATGGATTGATATCTGATGTGTCCTACAAATTATCAATGATGGGTGCATCCATGGATGGAGATCCACATGAAAAATCAGGGATGGCATGATCTTCAAGGATTCCAGGAAAAAATGGAGGAGGTACGGATATACAAGGATGGTCCCCTGCAGCTGATGGATGTTCAATCTCCCCTTCATGCTCTTCATGAATGCTAGTGCATGTTGGTTGTACAACACCAACTCCGCTGATAGAATGATCCGAGTTCAAAACAAGTGTAGATTTGGGAATTGAAGAACACAAGAAAGTGTCATCCAGAGGATGATTAGAATACGAAGATGGAGGTTGACGTACAAAATACATGTGACGAGGTATGGGACTCATAACCATGTCTGTGTGAAAATCAGAAGGAGAAATGTTAGGAGGTCGTGACGGTTCAGAAAATGTGTGTTCATGCTCTCCCACATCACTATGTGATGGTGGAGTTGTTTGACGAGGGGACAACAGATAGTCACTTGTGGCAGCGACCATATCTGTCTGTGAATGTGCAGCTCCATTACCAAAGTATGTTCAACAGGGTTTGAGCTTGAACTTCTTCTTAGGATGGATTGAATTCTTTAGACAATATTCGAATCTATCCCAAAGATAAGGAAATTTCATCTGGCTCTTTGGAGCTCAAAACTGAAAATCACGGAAGCGCGGCCAAAAATCCATAGGCTATTCATGCAGAGCATTCCATTGGTGTAACAGTTTTTAGCCACGATGTTCGGGAACAAAATGATATAAAGTGTCTTCAATGAGATTACATAAGTGCTCAAGTGAGTGCATAGTATCGCTCAACAGGCTGGACAACCACTAGTGTGGAGATTAACAAAGTGTGTATGTAAGAAACAAAGTGGCCTATTTGTCAGAACGTCCATCTTCCTCATGAAGCATGGAAAGGATGTCATGTAAGAACTCAGGCCAGGCCACTTCACCTTCACCATCATTTGTGTATGTGGACAAGAGATTGAAAAACCCCCTCGTTATGGTAACATATTCGACATGCGAAAAACATCATGGAGGGAGGATAGTGTAAGACCATGATAGATATGCAAAGGTTCAAAGCAGGATGAGAGGACACAACTTGTCATCTAGCCCTACTTCTAGCACTAGAAATGTTTACAGTGATAGAACCACTAGCATGTCAGTGGATCTCCCCAGTAAGACATCCCATTAAGACCTCAGACCGTTTGGTGTAGGAGTCCCAGCAGTGGGTCATACGGTAAAACATTGATCACAATTTTTGCACAGAGGCAAGTAAGATGTCCCTGTTGGTAGTAAGAGTGTGAAATCTACAATAAGTCAAGGAAGGTGCATGATAGGTTCTAACACATGGAGAGTGGGGTGAGTGCACCCCTTGGAAACACGTAATAGTATGCGGACACACGAGAAAATATGCATCAAAAGATGGAAAGAGAGTTAGAGAGCAATCAAAAGTGATGGTTAAACCAAAAGAACATTTTAGAAAGCTTCGTACAAACTTATACAGAATAGTCCATATATGCATGTGTAAAAGAAAAGATACATATACCATTTATAATAAACAAGATAACTAGAATAAAATATGACATATGCATGAAACGTGTTGGTTCTGTTATATTAAGAAGTGTAAGTTCTAGTCATAAAATAAATCCATGTCCAACCACTAGTTCCAATAGAAGAACGTTACAACCACAACCTCTTGCTCCTCCAAATAGATATACTAGCTCTACGTAGTGGAGTGTTGTAGGGAAAAGTATCCGACTCGGATGACCCTATCCCACTCTAAGGGTGATAGTACCTCAACAACAACTGTAAACAAAACTACTTAAGGTTTACTTCTTTACGAAAGCAAGAGAGAATGAAGAAATGCACTAACCGTTGCCTTGTGCTTAATGTCGAATCCAAACTCTTCTCTTTGCTACTTGCTCCCAGCTCCTTGCTCTTTTGCTGGCCCAGCTACAATGAGATCCTGCAAAATAACAAAGAAGGAAACTACAAGAAGCATGCAATCATAACTGATTCAAGGATTAGCATAAATCAAATATACAATTATCACAATACATCATTGAAACAAGTGCATATAGAAGAATCTCAATAGCTTTTATTAATGGAAGAAGTAAAGCTCTGAGAGTGTTACAACCATTGAAGGCCCCAATCCAGCAACACCTCCCAGCAGAAAGAATTTCTCCTCTTCACCTCCTTCAAGCAATCACCCAATAGTTCTATAGTGAAACCAACAACATATCATTACTTTGCACAAAATTCCAGCCTCCTGAGCTCATAGGAGAGAGCTCAATATATAGATGAATTGAGAAAGGATGAGTCAGCTTGCAACTGATGTGTAGCTGCCTTGTGTCCTCTCTCTCTTCAGTTGATCTTCAGTTCTTGAGTCCACTTGGAGAACCTTGCTTCCACTTGGAGAAACAGAGCCTTTGACTCATCACAAGGCGAAATCCCTGATCCAAGTGTCATTTTTGGAAGATTCCAGAGCAATGACTCAGTGTGCCACTTGTCCCATCTCGCTCAGCGCAGGTGGTCTTTGTTCTACCTGCTTTGCAACGCAGGTACACCATGGAGGAGTTGAGTTTCAGCGCAGAAGCCTAGTGGAGCACCTGCTTTGATTTCAGGATTGCTTGTTTTTGAGTGTTTTCAGGTGGAGAACTGATCTGAGAGCTGTTGGTTTGCTGATCTTGTTCCTATAGGGGTAGGAACATCATGTTTAGGGACTTTGGATCCCTTGGATTATTGACAATTCATGCCTGATGCTGCAAGGCACAAAATTGTCTATAACATGGAGGAGCCAAGGCACATTACAATATTGTCAAAGCTTTCTCTAAGATAAGCCTATCGAAGCATGGCTGACCAAAAGCCTCTACAATGAGTTATGAGGGACTATTTATAGCAAAGGGTGGGGTGGTCCTTGACATTTCCCTTTGTGATAGCTCATCTACTATCATGACTCTTCATCTACTCTATGATTGTTACATCCAACTATCGACACTTGACATTATACTTGAAAAGACATTAGATACAATATACTCATGTACCCATGTGAGACAAAATTTCTTGAGCAAGCCATGCAAGACATCACTACACTCAGACCATTGAGGTGAGACCAAATCTTTGGTATCCTTGTGATGGTTAATTGTGGTGAACTGATGACAAGATTGGTCGTTTGTGACAATGTCTCTGCACTCAATGGTGACATATTCCTAAAAAAAACTCTTTCCTCTACTAAATCCCGGTACAATGATATGGCTCCTCCATCGAAATCATCTGATACCATGTGCATGGTTGTGCTGGGTACAACCGGACCGGAAGCATGTTGATGCATAGTGTTTGTGCTAATATCCAAGAATGTGATGGTGACCATGTGCATCAACATGTCAAAATTCATGTTTAGCTCTGGTTGGACTTGCTCCTTCTCTTCGCCTCGGTGAATGTGCCAAATGGGTGGGATCACATGCATGCACACAATGAAATTCATGCTGTTGAATTCTTTTGCATGCAATCAACAACATTGCTCATGTTGTTTGCTTCGTGCCAGCTACTGGGATGGATATATAACTTGTAAGGGCTTAGTTTCATCTGTTTGTGCATGTTGTGCTCCCTGTTGTACTTGTTCCTGTTGCTACTCATTCTTTGTCTATGCAACTTCTATTCTTCCTTGAGTTGCTGCTTCAACACATGCAACTGCTTCTTTGTTCTATTCTCTTCCTTCGTGTGATCTTCATGTTGCGTCGATGCCTAATAGCCTCAATCTCCAAAGCTTCTTTCATCATGAGTGGATCTCCTTTGAACTTGCAGCGTTTCTCTCCCTCTATGCTGTCAACAACCTTCCACTTACACTCGTCGTGTGGAGGTGTGTCGCCTTCTACTTTTGTTGATGGTGTTTCTCGCTATGATGCCATTTCCATTGATCTTCGTATCCTTGTCCATGAACAACTTGATGTTTTCATGGACAAGCAAGTTCATAGACACTTGATTGACTGCATCCCCAGTTGCGCTCTTAACAATGTCTTTGACTCTGCTCTCCTGGAAGCCATTGTACTTGTGCTACTGAGAGACAGATGAACACCTATGATGCCTGGATACATAGCAACACTCATTGAAACCAATATGTCTGTCAAAAACCAAAACAAACTTGAGATCTGACTTGCAACATACCTGTGTGTTTGAATGTGAAAGTTGCACAATTTCCGCTGGGAGGTCAGGAGACTGTCTACCAAAACAGTGGAAGGCACAGTTTGGGCTATCAAGAGGTTAACTAACTACTAGAATTGTGCAATGCACAATTCAGCATGGTCTGCTGAGCACTAAAACTGCGCAATGTGCAATTTCAATAAGCAGTGACATGCAACCAGCAAACTACATTGCGTAGTTTCTGGGGCCAATAGGACATTGCCTCCAAGAATTATGCAATTCAAGTATGGAGGTCAGTGCTTGGCAAGGCTTACACAATTTCTTGAGGGAAGAGAGAGCCTTCACTTCCGAAAATGCGTAGTGCTAGCTAGGCAAGGCACGGTCCAAGCAAAGGAAACAAAGTCTGGCTGACGAGCGAGTGAAAACATGAGAAGTCAAAATGCATGGTGATATGAGTGCAAATAAGAGGGAATGATCAACAAGTGATGGATTCAAAAAATGAGAAACCATGCATTTGTGTGAAGTGAGTCGCCACAACGACGATAGTCCGTGTGAAACAATGCCATGCATGCGATAGCAATGAGATGCAAAGAAAACTATAATAGTACTTATACAAGCTAACATACATGTGAACGGCAACAAGTGCTTACTAAAATCAAGCAGACAACAATGACACGAAGTGATACACAAAAGGTGACAAAAATGCAATGCAAGACATGAAAAGAGGGCTTACGCAAAAAAAAATGATCTGAATGTGCTGACTAATCCTAGATGCAATGTGGGATGTTAGAGCTAGAATGTTGATGTGAGAAATGAGCTATGCAATGATTAGATGATGGGTTTCGATAAAAGCGAGGTTGTGATGCACATGCCGCAAATCTAGGAAAAGCGACACTTGGCGGGAGGTTTCTGAAATGATCCTCGCATGTAACCTCCATCTGCTAAAAATATAACCCTAACTCAAGGGATGCCTTTGCATGCTGCATTGGGAGAAGCAGCCCATCTATGAAAATTATTTTTTCTCGGTCTCAAAGGGAACCAGTGAACCCAATTGCACATGCAACAATCTGCTCAGCTAAGGGGAAAGGAAGCACATTTTTGGGAGGGAGTTGGGATGGTTTCCCAGAGGGATTACACAATTTCTAGGAAGAGCAGCTGACTCCTGACGAGAATTGTGAAATATCTAGGCTGTGCAGCCCTGATGGGAGGAATTGCATAATTTTCTCAGCGAACAGTGACAGGCACATTTGCAGAATTCTGGAGCCTAGCATGCTGCCAGACAAAACTGCGGAATTTCTAGAGGGAAGGATGGTTGCCCTCCAGAATTGTGCAATTTCTTGAGGGAGCAACTCCGCCTGCAGCTAGTCCAGGTCCAATGAAACATCCTGTGAAAGGGATGCAACAAGATTTGATGGACAAGTTGTCATTCTGCAAGAAAATCACTGAAGCTTGTATACTTGACAAGGAAAGACATGCTTCTATGAAAGGTTGGTAGGGAGGATCCAAAACGAAGCCAAAAAAATTTTGGAGGGTGGTTCTAGCCGCCACAACAAGAAGTTAGAAAATTTTAGTTACAACATCAAATCATAGTTTGCATGAGGAAAATAAATTTAGAGTTGGCATGATTCCATATTTAGAAAGTTTAATGCTTATATAGTCATGGTTGGGTCATTGTAATGTGAAGTAAATAGAGAGAATAACAACAACTCAGTGGATGTATATGAGAGAATAATTAATGAATAAAACTTGTTTATTCCGAGAACTTATTTATTCAAGAAAAATCTTGTGTACTTGTTACACTAAAAAATGTCACCATGGCTATTTACAGTCGGTATGGCTCTATCAACAGTCATACTACCCTCTTGAGCAAGTCTTATGCCTCAGCTATTCATGTCAAACTCCAAGAAAGAGAGAAAGTCTTTATAAAACATGTTTATCTCTGGGTACGCAGGTTCTCTCAAGCCTTGCCTGCGGGTACACACCTTTTGTTCATAAGGTCTGCGTCCAAGGACGCTCTGTATCTAAAGGGGCAGGTGCGTCCCTCTGAAAAGGTTAAAATGCGCAAGTTTTATCTTTAAAAACTTACTTGTGGTCATTTCTAGAGCATTCTAGAAGGTTGTTTGATGTGTATTGAGCGCCTCCAGATGGTTCATGCACTCCTATCAAAGAGGAACTTATCCCATCAATAAGGGAGTGATCCCATCCAAAGAGGGGACTATCCCATTGATGGTGGACCTGATTAACTTCCTCTTGAGCACTATAAAAAGAGGCATTGGGCAAGAAGGAAGAAGGTTGAAAGCTATAGATTTCTAAGGGTAAATGCTGCAGGAATTAGGACTCCCATTTAGAAGCTTGTGAGGAGAGATTGTCATCTTTACTTGTTCTATTTGGAAGTGGGTGAGCTTTGTCAAAGTAGAGGAAGACTCTTGTGGACCCTGGAAGGAGCTTGCACAACACCAAGGCTCAGGTTGTAATGGTTCCTTTTGATTACCTTTAATGCAAATTGGTCCATTCTTCTCAATAGCTTGTTGTTAATGGGTTATTTCACGTACTCCTTGGTCTATGTGTTGAATATGCTTTGTTTTATGTTATAATCAGGTGCTATTTAATTGTTTGACTGTTGGTGATTGCAGGTTTTGGAGAAACGGAGGAGCTCATCTGGATCAACAAAGCTTGGACTTCTACAACAGCGTTTGGACAAAGGTAAGAACGAAACACTTGATTTCTCATATCATAACGTATGTTTAGAGAAGGATAGCTCAAGTTTGTTTTGTTTGTCATTAGAATGTCTTAGACTTCTAGGAAGCTCAGCTGTGTCCGCACCCTTGACTGA
Organism: Pinus tabuliformis; assembly: GCA_031772625.1. Lineage (NCBI taxonomy): Eukaryota > Viridiplantae > Streptophyta > Pinopsida > Pinales > Pinaceae > Pinus > Pinus tabuliformis. The sequence continues at coordinate 472,867,680 of CM062814.1, forward strand.
TTCCGTGTGACAAATTGGCGACTCCGCTGGGGATAGTTTCCATTGATGAGAAGAGTCTTTTCTTTTGTTTGAACTTTGCTTTGAGAAAATTGGTTTATTTTTCTGGTTTTGGCTCTGTGATCTTGTCTCTGGGTGGGTTAGCTTAGGATTAGTTTTATTTTAAGTTTTCTTGAGTTTTTCAGTAGGACGCACCCTCTGAGTGCTGCACAGTGCGTCCCTGGACGCACTTTTGCTGTGTGCACAGAATGGGCGTGCACCTATGCTAACGGGTTGCCTGCGTCCCCTGCCAAAATTTAAGAAAATTCCACTTTTTGCCCTTTTTGCTCTTGGATTTTGTTTTTTCTTAGTTTTTTCTGCCTAGATTCATCAGTCCCTTGTCCAGAATCTTCACCTGAACTGGTTTCATTAGCATTAAGTGTTTTAGTGGATTTCGTCGAAGTGTAAGCCCTAGGGTTTGATTTTGAGTAGGTCTTGTAGTGACTTTAGCGGTAGGAATTGTCAAGCCTTAGATCTCTCTGGTTTTGTCAACTTTCTAAGAAGTCAGACCTGTTCTAAAAGTCTACCTGTAGAAGTAACTTACCATCAAGTTGTCTTTTGGGCCATTTTCGAAGTGCTTGTTGTTTAAGTCTTGAATTCCATTTTACGAAAAGAACAAAAAGATTTCAGTTTTGTTTTGACTAGTCTTTTGATTCTGCATTAGCTAGTCCTTGATTTGATTTTAATCAAGTGAAACATCCTAGAATCGTCTTTGTGAGCTTTTGCCTTGTTAGGTTTGTTTAGAGTAATCCCTCTTTTGATTTGCTTGTGAGTCAAGTTTTCATAGTTTTTTAGCTTTTGAGATTGTTTTTTGTTAAAGGTAGGTTTACATGCTTTATTGAAAAGAGAAAATATAAAAATATCTCCTTTGAAAAAGTTTTGTTTCAAGTAGCTTTGAAAGTTTTGAAAGAAAAAGAGTTTTTCATGCAAGTAAAGAGTGGTTATGTTTGTGTGCTTGAAAGGAAAAAGAGAATTGTTTCTTTGATTGTCTTTTCTAAGGAAGTTGTTTTCTCTAAAAATTGCATTCTCTCAACTCTCTTAGTTAAAGATTTTCATTGAAAAAGAAAAAGTAGTATAGATCATCTTAGGTGCATCTTTGTAGTGGTTGGAGTCGAGTCTACACAACATTGGTTTCACTTCCATTACCTTGTGACTTTAAAGAACAACCATAAAAGTAACGCTTAAAGTAAAATTGAACTAGTAACTTTTATTTTCTAGGGCTCTGAAGCACCAACATAGCTTAGGCTAGTGTCTTGGAGTGGGTGAGTACTTAACTCTCCAAGGCAGTAAAACCAAACAAGTAGTCGATCTTGTGATAGAATCAAATCCAATTGTTACATTTACACTCTGGGAAAGCTCCTCTTAAAGGAGAAGCACGAGCTCGTGTCCGAACCAGTGAGGGGATCATTCCCCCCTTGTTGGGAACGACGCCAGACAGTACGTATTACAAACGGTAAACCTCGGATTAACCATTGTCGAGGAGCCAGGGGTCACTTATCGGTAAACCTTGGATTAGTGTCAAGGAGCCGGTAAGGGGATTGAGCTTGCTACTCTGCCCTTGCGTGCTGTCGGAGTTTAGACTGTTCCCCCAGGTGTACTTGTGGCCGTTGGTAACCTTAGTGACCATAATCTCTAGGATTCTACCCAAGGTAACGGTGGAGGGAAGGTCCCACTGTACCTGGAGCAGACGTCGGCTATACTCACTTGGATTTTCTGGGGGGTTCATTTCACTCGAGACGGTTAAAGTGGAGGAACTTGGTCCAGTCTATTCATTAAGCAGGTTGTCGGCGTAACTGTTCCACCCGCCATTTCTGTACTGAATCCTGCGAGGTTGGACCTAATCACCAACTAGCGCTTTTGGTCCGGAAGATACTGTTTGTGTTTGGTTTGACGCCCTAGATTCTTTAGGCGTGTGATTCAAATTTGTTTGGTTCTTTAAAGGCTTTAGGTGGTTTGATTTGAAATTTTATTTTGTTTTCGTGTGTAGTAGTTAAAAGTTTTTAGCTGTGGCGGAATTACCGAGACAGTCCCGTAGACTTCGGGGCCAGTCTCCTAAAGTTGTTTCTGTGGCCGAATTGTTGAGAAGATCCCGTAGACTTAGGGGTGAACCTCCTCGAGACGACCCCAGTAATTTAGAAGGTTTAAAGGTCCTTGTAACTCCTCCTAGTGGCAGTAGAGTAGGTTCACCTGAAGAAGGAGAATCTTCCTTGGTAGTCCATCCAGATTACCAAAGTTTAGAGACAGGTTATAATCCCGAAGCTGTTACAGTTTCTGAGCTTGTTGGTAGTTTTTCGTCTGCTAGCGATACAGGCGAAGAACCAGAAATATCCGAACCTGTTACTCCGACTCCTAGTGTTCCTGATTCACTGAGAATAGAAAGAATTATCACCGAAAATCTTCCTGTTGGTTTGATTGCTATAGAAGAACTTGTTCCAGAGGAAGAAGTAGGCATCTCTGATCCTGAAGATCAAATTACCCTTGATCTAAGGGAGCGTGAATCTATCTTTTACAGTCCTCCTAGAAGTACTATTTGGTACCTTTTGTTAACCAATTATTTAGACAACTTTGGGCTAGATTTTTCTACACCTCGTACTCCTTTTCCACCTGGAGGTATTCATACTCCTGTAAATATGTCTGGTCAGTCATCTGTGTTTACACAAAGTCCTGAATCTTTTTTACATGGCGGTCCTTCTGTTCCTACTGGGTATCAATCTCTTTCTGGTACCTTTGCGGGAGCATCTCCTCAACCCATTGATCATGGGTTATTAGTTGGAAACAGTGGTAATGTACCATTGAGTGTAGGAGACATTTACATGATGTCAGGTTCAGTTCCCGTTACCCAACCTCAAGGTGGCCAATTACCGCCTGGGGGGCAGCCTTCGTTAATGCCTGGGGGGCAACCTCAAGGTACTTCATTCTTGTCTGGGGGGAAACCTCAAGGTCAGTACGCTCCTATGGGGCAATACATACCTCAAGGTCAACCCCAACCTCAATATGTACCCCAAGGTCAACCTCAGTACCAATATCAACCTCAAGGATGGAAACCTCAAGCATGGCAACCCCAAGGGTATCAACCCCAAGGGTATCAACCTCAAGGATACCAACCTCAAGGTCATGGTCAACCCTAGTACCCGTATTTACCTCAAGGTTATCAACCTCAAGGTCAATACTCAGGTCAAGGTTATCAACCACCTCAAGGGCAATCATATGGGACTTCACCTTACAATTATCAATCCTATCCTCAATCCGGCTATGGATCTCAGTACCCTCAACCTGTTATGGGTCAATACCCTGGAATGTTAGTGTGGGATCCGTCACAGGGTCAACAGATGTTGCAGCCAAGTATACAGTCGGTACCTCAAGCAGGACAACCTGTAGTTCCTGGTCCACCCCAGCAACCGCAACCTGTCCAGTCAAGTGTTCAGACCCCTGTAACTTCGGTAGTTACTCAGCCGCCAATTGCACCTAGTACTCCATCTCAAACGGCTGCTGCAACTACCGCCACATCTACCATACTTACTTCTGGAGTATCGACGGCTCCGTTTTCTACTGTCTCTGTAACCACTCCTCAGACATCTGTACCGTTGTCTGGATCTACGATTCAAACCATAGTCCAGATGCCTGTAGGCCAACCTGGTATAAGTACGGTTGTTACTACTCAACCTCAATTTGTTCAACCTTCGTACCAGGGACAGTATCAACCTGGGCAAGCCGTCCAACAACTGGTTTACCAGTATCAAACGTATCCTGGGTACACTTATCAACAACCTCAGCAACCCCAATACGGTCCGGTTAATCCTGGTTTTCCAGGAGGATATAATATCCCAAATGCGACTCCTGTTCCTAGTTATCCTGGATATCCTCCTCCTGGGGCCGGTATTGTGACCCAGAGTTTTAGAGATCCTAACTGGCAGTTACCGTTTATCGCAACTTTGGATTTACCAGACTTGACGCGCCTAACGAACGATCCAATTCAATATCTTCCGTTCTAGCCGCCAATGCCAAATAAGTTGCCCAGCGATATACCCAAGTTCGAAGGTAAGTCTGGAGAGGATCCGTCCAATCACGTGATGACTTACCACCTCTGGTGTGCTTCAAATTCCATCTCGGATGATTCGATCCGCTTACGTCTTTTCCAGCTTACACTCATTGGTCTCGCGGCCAAGTGGTACATTGAGTTACCACAGGCCTCTTTTTACAATTTTAGCCAGTTAGCTACCTCGTTCTTAACTCACTTTCAGTTACCAGTCAGATACGATAACGGTACGGAGTTATTAACTTCACTAAAACAATCAACCTCCACGTATATTTCAAATCACATTCATGAGTGGAGACGTCGAAGAAGGCTAGTGAAAGTTTTTATCCCAGACCAAATCTTAGCTGAATGGTTTGTTAAATCATTATTACCAAGAATTACTGAAGATGTAGCTAAGGCCGGAGTAGTTACTGAGGAGCAAGTCATTGCTCAGGCACAATACCTTGACTTGGTTTACACGTAGTCAGGTACATTACACGAGAAGATTCCAGATCTTCCAAAGTCGAACCAAATCGCTGCTGCTCCTTCGGGATCTCATGCCGCTGATGGTATGATTGGTATCGTGAATACAAAGAGCAAGAAGAAGTCTTCCAAGGCTTCAACTACTCCTATTATCACTTTGCCCGATTCCCCGACAGGAGAGTCTTCTCCTGAACTTACCGCCGATATTCACGCTGTAGAGTCATCTACGGCCAAATCAAAAAACGGTGGAAAGAAGAAAGGAAAGAAGAAGGCTAAAGCAGACAAGGCTCCAAAGGAGAAAACTGAAAAGTCGGAAACCAATGACGAAAAGCGCAAACCTCGATATCCTTGTCTTATTTGTGAAGAGGATCATTTTACGAGAGATTGCCCTCATCGGGCCGAGGTAGTGAAAATAGTCAAAGGTTCTCCCACTCCTGCTGTGTTAAAAAATCCATTTCCGGAGCAGGAGAATAAGATGATAGGTTCTTCCTCGAATGCCAGTGAAGAACCCATTTTGATGATGTCTCATGTGAGGATTGCGACTCGATCGCAAGATTATGGTAGTAAGAATCTTGTTGATGGTAAGGAAGCAAAATCTTCTCACTCTAACCCATCAACCTCAGCTCCTGGTTCCGATCCACTACAGATCGAGAAACCTAACCCAGACTTAGTAATTAAACCGCCCACCAAGGGTGTACTTCGAAGGTCTGCTTTCAATCCACATGCGAGAGCGGCCCAGAATTACAACATTGTTGAGGACTTAGCTGTTTCACCCTCAGCAATGTCGGCGTTAGAAGTGCTGCAATCATGTCCAGCACAACGAAAATTGCTTTTGTCAGCTATAGGAGCTGTTGACGTTCAGGATCCGAATCTAATGATCTTCGATCTAGAAAATAGTACACCACGACTCCCCCATCAAATGGCTTTCCAAATTCCAGTGATAGTCAAAAACAGGCCTATTCATCGAACTGTGATTGATGAGGGAGCTTCTACGTGTATTATGTCAATTCAATGTTGGAGATCCCTTGGTTCTCCTTCGTTGAACCAATCCCCCACCATCCTTAAGGCCTTTGATGGCCGTGGGTTCCGTCCGTTTGGTATTCTACAGGAATTGCCTATAGGGGTAGAAGGTAAAACCGTTAGTCTGGATGTGGAAGTGGTTGATGCCCCTCTAGACTACAACCTTCTTTTGGGTCGAAGTTGGTCATATGCTATGACAGCGGTCGTTTCATCGGTCTTCAGAGTAATTAAGTTTCCACATAACGGTAAGATCGTGACTATTGATCAGCTGACATACTTTTCATCCGACCCAGCCTCTTCAGAGAGTATCCAGCATGTCGGTAAGACGACAATCCCTTATAGGGACGTTGGTGTAGGTTTAGTTAAGGATTTCGGTTTACTGGGAACTTTTCCTCTCCCTCCACTCAGCGTAGAACCTTCGTTTGCAACAATTCATATGATTACATCAGAAAACATTATTTATGATGATCCTTGGTATGTCCCATCTGACTCTGAGATAGACTCATTCGGTAATGCTATGCCTTTGAGTCCATATGAAATTGCTTATGAAGCTCTCATGTCTTTTACCCATTTTCATTCAACCGAAGTCGACCAAATGAATGTGGTCAGTGAAGAATCACTTTTCACCTCAACCTTAGAACGGATAGCGTTTCCCGAAGTCGTGTCATCTGACGAACAACTTTGCGAAATCCTAAGTGTAGACGATCTACCATGGGAAGATCTCCATCACAGATCTTCGTTTTTACCTAAGGATGATGCATTTGAAAATGATTTTTCATCTATCTTTACCGCTGAATATGTCAAAGACGCTGAGATCCAACGAAACATTCTGATTCAGAGTTGAATTTAGGGAATATTTCTCGTACTATTCCCATTGATATTTCAGTGAAGCCCGGAATTGAGGAGAACATTCATATAGGTGCCGCATGTACAGAAGAAGAAATCCAAACTTACAAGGCCCTATTCCAAGAATTCCGCGATGTGTTTGCATGGTCTTACGAGGAAATGCCGGGAATCGATCCTGCCATTGTTGTTCATGAAATCAAAACCTACCCGGATGCTAAACCCATTCGGCAACGGTTGCGTCAGATTCACCCTCGAAAAGCGGCTGCGATTAAAGCAGAAGTCGAAAAGCTGTTGAAAGCAGGTTTCATTTATCCGATCCCGTTAACGGATTGGGTATCGAATATTGTTCCAGTCAATAAGAAACAAGGAACAATAAGAATCTGTATCGACTATAGGGATATCAATCGAGCTTGTCCAAAAGACAACTATCCTACGCCTTATATCGATCAAATTATTGATGATTGTGCCGGAAGTGAAATGTTTTCCTTCATGGATGGTTTTTCGGGCTATAATCAAATCAATATTCTACCTGCCGACCAACCAAAAACGACATTCATTTGTCCATGGGGGACATTTGCTTATTGCAAATTACCTTTTGGGCTTAAGAATGCCGGGGCCACTTTTCAACGGGCGATGTCTTACGCATTTCACGACATCAAGCACATTGTGCAACCATATCTCGATGATTTGCCTGCTCATTCTTTACGACGAGCTGACCACCTACGAGCAATCTTTATGAGGTGTAGGCATTATCGAATTCGGTTGAATCCCCACAAGTGTGTTTTCTGTATAGAAACAGGTCGATTGCTGGGATTTGTTGTTTCAAAAGCCGGCATTCGCGTCGATCCCTCGAAAGTCGAGGCGATCATCAAATTGCCTCCTCCTTCGAGTTTGCGCCAACTCCAAAGTTTGCAAGGGAAAGCGAACTTTTTACGTCGATTCATCCCAAACTACGCCGAGGTCACTAAAGGTTTTACACGGTTGTTGAAACAGAACGTTCAATTCTTTTGGGACGAGATTGCCCAACAATCTTTTGATGCACTTAAACACGCGTTGACCCATGCACCGTTGTTGCATCCTCCCAACTACAACCAGGACTACTTCTTATACCTCGCAGCTTCATATTCCACCATTGGAATGGTGTTAGTTCAAGAAGATGAATTCGGAGCAGAACATGTGATATATTATCTCAGTCGAACCTTAAATCCCACTGAGTTAAAATATTCGCATGTGGAGAAATTGGCCCTGGCAGCCGTTCAAGCTGTCCAGCGTTTTCGTCACTACATTCTTCTCCGTAAAACTACAGTTATTTCGGATTGCAACCCTATGATTTACATTTTGACAAAACAATTGCTAGGGGGCAAGTACTCTAAATGGATCGTTATCCTGCAAGAGTTCGACTTGGAGTTCGAGAAGTCCAAGTCTAAGAAATCCTTAGTTTTTGCGGAATTGATGTGTGATTTCCCGTGTACTGACACAGAGACTGTGGCAGAAGAGTCCATTGCGGACGAATCTTTGTTTCTTATCAGTACTTTAGATCCGTGGTTCGGGGATATAATCATCTATCTCCAAACCCAAACCTTTCGGCCTGAAGCTTCCAAAGACGAACGGCGAAAAATTAAGTTTCAATCCCAGCAATACAAAATTATCGGAGATACACTTTATCGCCGGGGGGCAGACTTAGTTTTTCGACGTTGTCTAACTCACGAAGAGGCTGAGAGAGTTTTGAATGATTGTCACTCTGGAGCATGTGGCGGTCATATGTCTGGGTATGCCACAGCTCAGAAGGTGTTGCGCGCTGGTTACTTCTGGCCATCTATGTTTAAAGATTGTATCATTGCAGTCCGGAAGTGCCACAACTGCCAAGTGTTTGATCGAAAGATGCGCGCACCACCTGCTCCTCTCCACCCTATAATTTCCGTTGGTCCATTCGCCAAATGGGGTATCGACTTTATTACTTGTAACCCTCACTCGGCCGGGGGGCATGCGTATATCATCCTCGCGGTTGATTATTTCACTAAATGGGCCGAGGCGATGCCTACATTCGACGCAAGCGGCAAAACAGCTGCAGTTTTCATATTCAATCATATAATAACTAGGTTTGGTGTCCCACAAGCAATTATTACTGACCATGGGAGCCATTTTCGAAACACCATGATGACTGAGCTTACAAGCCAGCTTGGTTTGCGCCATGACAGCTCTACTCCTTATTATCCGCAAGCCAACGGTTTGGTTGAGTCTATCAACAAAGTTCTGGTTATCATGATCCGACGAACCATTGGTATTCATCGGTCGAATTGGCACAACATGTTATTTTCGGCGCTATGGGCATACCGAACCTCAGTGAAAACCTCAACAGGGTTCACTCCTTTCCAGCTAGTTTATGGCTTAGAAGCAGTGTTACCCATTGAATGTGAAATCCCATCACTTCAAATGGCTGTCGAATTACTTCCAGCTACTTCCGAAGAGGAGAAACGTTTATTGTACTTAGCTAAATTAGATGAGACTCGACGTGACGCTACATTGGCAATCGAGACTCACGCGAAGCGAATGAAAGCTCAGTATGATAGAAATGTGACCCCTCGAAATTTTTCGGAGGGAGACCTAGTGCTCTTATATGATCAAGCTAACGATAAGCTAGGTGCTGGAAAATTCGTTCCTATGTGGCATGGACCCTATATTGTAAAGCGAAAGCTAGCAAAAGGGGCTTATGAGCTAGTAGATTTTGATGGGGACTCTTTGGTAAACCCAGAAATGGACTTTACCTAAAGAGGTATTATGCTTAAATGGTGGGTATGGAGAATTTTTAGTTAGGTTAGGTTTTCTTTCTAGCTAGTTTGATTGTTAGTTAGTCAGTGTGCTTAGCTTAGTGAGTGTGTTTTTCGTCGTTATTCTGGCTTATCTTGGTTTTGCTCTTGATATTGTAGATGTCGACGCCCCTCCAAACATACATTGGATTTGCTGATGGTGCTTGTCGTAGTACACGGAATATCTCTTCCGCAGCTTGGGTTATCTATTCACCCTCTGACGAGTTAGTTTCTATGCATGGGGTAAGCCTCGGTCAAACAACGAATAACATTGCAGAATACAGTGCAGTGGTTGAATTATTATCCGAATCTATTTCATTTGGAATTCGACGTTTGATAGTGAGGTTAGATTCTGAACTTGTTGTATTACAGCTTAATAGAGTTTATGCCATTAGAAATCCTGTGTTATTAAGGTTGTTTTTGAGAGTGCGTCTCTTGGAACGTGAATTTGATTACATTGAATATCAGCATATTCCAAGGTCCTTAAATACATTAGCAGATGCAATTGCTTCTCAAGTGTTGGACAAACATTTACGATAATCATGCAAGTAAATTTAAAAAACATTTCATCATACATGTTAAACAAGATAAGCCGGTAATAGTGATATATATATAGATAGGAGTGTGTCAAAAAAAATATACATCGTCTTCGATCATAGGTTGAAAAACACCTTATGATCGGCAAAATGATAAGTACAGAAAGTCAAAATGTCACATGTGTCTACAAAGTGACTAGCCAATCACTGGTGGTGCTCCCTATACGACACCACTGCACGGGCTACCTTGCGCAAAAATCTCCTCAACGGTCCAGGGACCGCGACTACGTAGCGCTGAAGTCTGATAGGAATATCATCCATAGAAGTCTCCGGTATATCCGCCGTCAGACGCTGTAGATCATGCTCCAACTCAGTCAGTACCTCTGTAGCCGCCGCGTCCTGTGGGGCCGGTACCGGTGCAACTGGATGTCTTCTCTCGAAAGGCCGGAGGTTGGCTGGACACTGTGGACCAACATCTGCATTTTGAAAATTTTACTGTCAGTTTTGAGACGATATATATATAAAAAACAAAAAAATACATAATTTGAAAACTCGTGAAAAATAAAGTACCTCTGTCATCCCATTGTTCTCCCTGTGGAAGAACCATGTCCGGATCACCTCGAAAATCTATTCCGGCATACGGAAAGTCCTGAATCGCGAACACCTGGTCCTCTAACCAGTGAAAATAACTGTCAGTAAATCGAACAACTGCCGCACCCTAGTCCGGATGCCGGGCCATCACAGCAACCCATCGTACCAGCTTTGGCTCCTGAGGACCCGAATATCAACAGTGAGATGCTGAGGGATCAGCATTGGTATCCTCTCTAAGGCAAAGCTCACGACTATAGGCCCATATCCAAAGGTCTTTAGTCTGCCGGTCTTTGCCTGGTCAGTTGGGCTTTCAAGTTAGCCAACAGCGCATCACACCAGTTGAAAATGGTGCCTTGGAGACAATCAATTGCCATCCGAAATTGAGACCCAGTAGCAATATGTAATGTGGCTGAGCCACAAATCCTGGTCACAGTGAAAGCTAAAACCATGAGTTCACGTTGAGAGACATATTTGATCTCTATGCCTTTCTTGTGCTCTCGATCAGGTAGCACCAATCTGCTCGGAGACTATCAAGGGATTGGCCACCCGGCCTAGTCCCAGCCAGATTGAGTTGCTCACCTCTGTTCGGCAAGCCAGTAGAAAGTAAATGTCAGCAGGCTCTATCTCGAGTTGTTGCCCGCCGATATAAAAGCATTGTTCTTGAACGTTCCATCTCTCGACCAGCCACTCCAAGAACCTTACCTGAGCTCTCATACTGGGTATGGACCAGTATTTGTATAAACCACATCCTCTTAGGGCATCGAGGGAGGTTGATGATTGATTGCAGCTTCATCAACCTCCTCATGCTCTCTTTCTCTCCAATCCAGCATGATAAGTGCCCTACACATGAATAAACAGGCATTAAAATTAGTTTTGAGAAATTTCAATGGTTGGTTTTGGAGTTTGGGGTTTCAAAACCCGCGTTTTGCGGAGGACGCACCCCGCGTTTGGCGCACAGTGCGCCGGGACGCAGGTGGCCTCAAGGTAACCTGCGTCCCCCGACCTTTTCCTTGTGTAGGAAAAAGTCGGGGGACGCAGGCCAGCCTTTAGGAAACCTGCGTCCCCCGCAGGGCGGGTTCCAAAACCCAAAACCCCCCAAAAATCAAAAATGAAACTTAAAAAAAAATTCTAAACGGATGAAATTGACAAGGAGGATGTTGTGAAATACCTGGAAGAAACGGCGTTCGATTCTAACGGTCGGATTTTCTGCAGCGACCACGGGAAGTTTCTTGTCAAAAGCTCCTTTTTCAACCTCAACAGTCAAACGGTAAAAATGACATGGTAAAAAGTCTTTTTATAGGTTTTTGGATGAATTTGTTCATTTTTCACCATGGAAAGATGTTTTTCGATGAATTTTTGCCTATCTTAAATAGGTATGAGTAATGTGTCGCTTTTGTGCAGGACAAAGGGACTTAGAGGGAAAATTGTCATTTTTCACAACCAAAATATCAGAGTCATCTTTTAAGCCCTTTTCTGACTCCTAAAACATGAAAAGATTGCCGAGCGCTTCTTTTACACTCGTTAAAACGGAATTAAAAGACCCCCTTATAGCTCTTTTCTGACCGTAAAATCAGGAAAAGATTGCCGTGTTTTTGTCGTTTCAAACTCGATACGGAAATAAAACGACGTGTCCTTGATCGCTTTTTACTTTTCAGGTCAGTGCCACTAATTATGAAAGTAATCCTTGGTCTCAAGATCAAGTGGTTCCCCCAGGTATTATTTTATACTTTTTCGGGCTTGAGGGACACAAATTTACGAAAAAGTTCAACTTGGAGTTTCCTTAAGTTTTTCAGACTCTCTAAAATTGAAAAACGCCGAGTTTCTCCTATATTGGGCTCGTTAAACATTTCACAGTAAAGGACCTGTTCAATTACAAACAGGAACGAACCACTCCTTCCTAGGGTTCGAATCAAAACTGGGTTGGACTCATCCGAAGGATGAGCTTATAATCAAGCATATGTTATCCTCCTCAAGCTTGTTAAAAATAAAGAGGTACTTGCCAGAAATGGTGGGGAAAAGAGAGAAGAACGAGCCTATTTGTTACCTTTTGTCTCAAAAGAAACTTTATTACCACTCTTGGACACGACACTTTTCATTCACCTGGGTTGGGAAATCTTTTACCTCACAGTCAATCAAACCACTTTTGAAAGTCTTCAACCGGGTTCCGGGGATTAACTTTGAGTTATTTAACACCAAACCATTTGTCGTGTCGTTATGTGTTCAAGAGGTCTGCAAACAAAACTTTCATCTGCAAAATACTTGTCATCCATTTGACCATCCCTGAGTCACAGCACACATATTTCTTCAACTTGAACAAATGATTTCGTGTTGTGGGCTTGCCTGCAACGAGTCTCTTTCTATCGACATCAGCACATTATCTAGAGAGATGACTTAGAAATCGTCAGTGCCTTGAAGTCTGCATGCATCAATGGCAGGTTTCTCGCCTTTGACGTCAGTTTAACATCATTGACTTTCGATCGAAGGATTCCGTGAAATGTTCGACATCAACTCATTCATTCACATCTCATGGATTGTACTGGGTACTTTGAGAACCATTGACATTACTGGTGGTCTCTCTCACGCTTGTTAACAGTTTACATCATCGACTGGTAATCAAGTGGTTTCTACCATGTTCGACATCGACTCATTTATTCGCATGGCTAGAATCGTACCAATTCGAGAAGTAGGAATGAAGACCCTGGATCAAATCTTATCGTCCAGGCTGCGAGGAGTTTTGTATTCATTATTTAAGTAGACTAATCATAAACAGATGGCTGCGCCCATACTGTGTCTACAAAAGTCTATGATTATGATGTACTACAAGATCATTTCTGTATCAGAGTAGTTAGTTTGTTAGTTAAAGTTTTTATCTGAGTATGGGAATGCCTACCTCAGTGATGATATAATCTTATCCATGTATTTTGTGTTGAAAATTGCAGGTTCCACCAGGTTCTCCATGAGATAATCCTCGAAATGATAAAGCGCTTCACCCTTCCTAGATAATACAAAACCCTAATCTATTCCAGGCTTCGCACTTTAGGGGGCAATCTGTTACACTAAAAAATGTCACCATGGCTATTACAGTCGGTATGGCTCTATCAACAGTCATACTACCCTCTTGAGCAAGTCTTATGCCTCAGCTATTCTCTGTCAAACTCCAAGAAAGAGAGAAAGTCTTTATAAAACATTGTTTATCTCTGGGTACACAGGTCTCTCTCAAGCCTTGCCTGCGGGTACGCACCTTTTTTTCATAAGGTCTGCGTCCAAGGATGCTCTGTATCTAAAGGGGCAGGTGCGTCCCTCTGAAAAGGTTAAAATGCGCAAGTTTTATCTTCAAAAACTTACTTGTGGTCATTTCTAGAGCATTCTAGAAGGTTGTTTGATGTGTACTGAGCGCCTCCAGATGGTTCATGCACTCCTATCAAAGAGGAACTTATCCCATCAATAAGGGAGTGATCCCATCCAAAGAGGGGACTATCCCATTGATGGTGGACCTGATTAACTTCCTCTTGAGCACTATAAAAAGAGGCATTGAGCCAGAAGGACGAAGGTTGAAAGCTATAGATTTCTAAGGGTAAATGCTGCAGGAATTAGGACTCCCATTTAGAAGCTTGTGAGGAGAGATTGTCATCTTTACTTGTTCTATTTGGAAGTGGGTGAGCTTTGTCAAAGTAGAGGAAGACTCTTGTGGACCCTGGAAGGATCTTGCACAACACCAAGGCTCAGGTTGTAATGGTTCCTTTTGATTACCTTTAATGCAAATTGGTCCATTCTTCTCAATAGCTTGTTGTTAATGGGTTATTTCACATACTCCTTGGTCTATGTGTTGAATATGCTTTGTTTTATGTTATAATCAGGTGCTATTTAATTGTTTGACTGTTGGTGATTGCAGGTTTTGGAGAAAGGGAGGAGCTCATCCGGATCAACAAAGCTTGGACTTCTACAACAGCGTTTGGACAAAGGTAAGAACGAAACACTTGATTTCTCATATCATAACGTATGTTTAGAGAAGGATAGCTCCAGTTTGTTTTGTTTGTCATTAGAATGTCTTAGACTTCTAGGAAGGTCAGCTGTGTCCGCACCCTTGACTGATTCCGTGTGACAGTACTTATTTGTCTTGTGTTTGCATGTTTATCTCTGCCTCTAAATAACAAGTGGTATCAGAACAAGTTTTAGAAAGGTTTCAAAGAAAGGAAAGAGTTAAGAAGGTTTGTGATCTACTTCCACTAAGAGACTTTACTCATAACTATAAATGAATATTTTGAAATTTATATATTTAAGAAATCCATAAAAAAAAGCATATTGCAAGTTTTGATAAAGAATAATGGGTATTAAGG